>CAHIKZ030002160.1:137500-202500 GCA_903632075.3 Acanthosepion pharaonis
ATAGCGGGCGTGGCATACAAAAGAGAAAACAAGGATAGCGTGAAAAACATTTTCTATTCTATTTTTTTTTATTAATCTTTACCGGCACGGAAAGTGTAATCGCAGCTCACATTTTCACAAACAGCCTTGGGAAATCCATGAAGATAACATAATTTTCAACCATTTATGTATTAGATAACGGCGTGGACTGGGCTCCCTTGCCTTTTCTAGTAACCAGAGGAGAAGAAATAAAACTTGGACTGCCAAAACCGTGACGAATGCCACGGCAAAATACTCCTAAGAACAGAAAGCAATTCCTACGTAATGAAGAAAAAGAAATATGTTGCGAGTCACGACCACCTACGTCCTGAAGGGACATAAAATTTAATACATCATATATATATATATATATATATATATATATATATATATATATATGTGTGTGTGTGTGTGTGTGTGTGTGTGTGTTTTGTTTATATATATATATGTATATATATATATATATATATATATATATATATATATATATATATATAATACTTACATATATATATATATATATAGACATATATATATATATATGTATATATATATATATATATATATATATATATATGTGTATATATATATATATATATATGTCTATATATGAATATGTATATATGTTTAAAAAAGAAAAAAATCCAAAGATTATTTAATGTACATATGAAAATACATTTTCTGACTTTACAATATATATACATATATATATAAAAAGGATTACAAAGAAGTAAATCTACATTTTTAAAATTTTTATTGAAATCTTATTTAAGTTTACACATGTCCCCCATCTTTAGCAATACAAAGGGAAATACGATTTTACAGTACAAGGAAAACATTTGCCAACTGATTTACAGTAATGCCTGAAATCACATTAGTTATTTTATCTATACTTAAAAGTAGGTACATTAAACTTTATAACATTTTTTACAGATTATTTCCATCGCAAATACAAATAAAGTTGTAAATTTTTTAAAGTTGACTCGAACTTTATGGACACCCAGTATATTAAAGCATTTCGGTTATTCTATTAGCTACTATCAAGGGTATTTTAAAAAAAAGAACTAAATATATAAATTTTTAGATATGTGTATCTTTAGTAATCGGGAGTTTTTTTAATTTTAGAGCGCATTAATGGACATTATTATTAACTATTATCCATTAACTATGGACACAAACACAATGTGCTGACCATTTTAAAATGGTCTGCACATTGTGGTTGTGGTTGTGTCCATAGTTAATAAAAGGTGTTCCAATAATTGGTCTGATTTTAAATGTGAATTAAGTTTAAGCGTCTAATGATTTTTTTCTTTTTCTTTCAGATTTGGTGGACATTTGGGTGATATTATTTTTTAAGCATAATTGCCATGACTTAAATAACATGATCAAATAGAGAAATAAATAATTTTCACCAATAACGCAGATTTATTTACTACTGAGTTTGATCCGTGTTAATGAAACACCCTTTTATATAATCCGTGTTAATGAAACACCCTTTAGTATTGAGTGTATTTTTTTTTCTTTTTATTATTAAAGCTTCTATTATTTTTAGCTTCTTTTATAATGCGGATGAGGCTATTATAGATTTTTTTTTCTACGAGTATGATGCGAACGGAGCTTCGTAGGTTTCCGTCATGATAAAATGGGTCCTAATTGAGATATGGCCAGAGAGTTCTAACGCAAATCTTCTTGATAGACATGTTGTGATATGTCCAATATAATTATTCATGAATTTGCTTTTATCAGGAACACAGTTCCTTAAGGGACATGTGAATACATAAATAATCTAATTCTGATCTTGCAGGTGTGTTATTGTTGATAAGGTTAGCTGTTTTGCACACACACACACACACACACACACATATATATATATACATGTTGTTATCTATCTCTCTATATATATATTAAGACACACACACACATATATATGTGGTTTTATATATATATGTTTGTTGGTTATATATATATATATATATATATATATATATATATATATATATATAAGTAGATATATAGGTAGGTGTAATAACAACTCACAATTAAAACGCGACTGACTGAGTTCGAAGTCCGGTCGTGTTCGTTACATTTCCATCGCCCAAATAAAATTTGGGGGGAAGTATGAATCCGTCTGCAGTGATTATGGGTTAAATTCTAGGGCAAACAGGGATGTCTAACCTCTGTTGGCAACTAGCTTAAGAGAAGGAAACACATTAAAACCGCTGTCGAAGCACATAGTATGCGACCAAGGAAAGAACCTCTAATACTTTGATTCTATCTGTCGTTAACCTGATAATTAGATACTAGGATATAGGATCTATATAGATATTAGGACTAGGCATAATTTTAAAATCGGTTGAAATAATTCGTTCACAATATTCGGAAAGTGTAAAGAAGGGAAACAATATCTAATTGAACTGCATATAACTTTAAAAAGAATATTAGGTGCGATGACATGCGCTTTGAAATAAGATCGAGAAGGGAATGACCTTCAAAGAACAACCATTTAAATATCTAGATGTTTTAACGGAGGACGGGAAATGTGACACTGAAATACGAAAATGCCGTTCGAAAGCATATTAAAGCTATAAAAGTAGAAAATTGTGGAGAGCCATGATCAGACACATCCTGAAGTGGCACGGAATATAGAAGAAGAAGAAGGAGTCTGTATAAAAGGTTGACAGAACAGGGATTATGAGAGATATCGATAAGACAACATTTACGAAGAACTACAAAGGACAGGAAATTTGGAGAGCCATGATCATCCTCTTCCTAAAGAGTCATGGAATATAGAAGAAGAAGAAGAAGAAGAAGAAGAAGAAGAAGAAGAAGAAGAAGAAGGAGTTTAGGGGTTTAAATTGTTAAAAGCAAAACTTTAATTACGAGAGGAGATTGTGGAAAAACAAAATTTACTAAGGAACGGACACAGCACATAGAAGAAGTTTTGGAAAGCCATGATCATCCTCTTCTTGAAGAGACATGGCATATAGAATCTGAATGGAACTAAGACATAATTCGGACTAAGAAGAAGAAGAAAAAGAAGAAGAAGAAGAATAAGCGTGTGTAAGTGGTTGGCAGAACATGGGGTTTGAATGGAGAGATATGTAAAAAAAAGCAGAAACTTTAAGTTAGCAAAAGTTACAAAGGACAGTAAAATTGTGGAGAACCATGGATGACTGCCTATATATTCCGGAACGGATTCTGGTCCGGTTCATTAGAAACTTCAAAAATGAAAAGAATGTTCAAGAAGCTGGCTACTTTACTTTTAACCGAAATTTAAACATCATCAAAAACATTATCTGATGGAGATCTTGTCCAACAAATAATAAAAAGATAAAAAAATACATTTTACGCAAACATCCGAAACTTATTTTGATATATATATATATATATATATATATATATATATATTTATATATATATATATATATATATATATATGTGGGGGATGTAAAATTTAATGGCGTTTGAAGACGATAAATTTCATTTTCTCCTTACAGCGATATCACGCCTCCTGAAAGACGACAAAACATTGCTTTCTCAGATCACCGAAGTTAAGCAACGTCGACCTTGGTCAGAACCTAGATGGGAATTTGACAGGTTGTTGTTTGAGGTTGATGTGCGATGATGATAAAAATGCCTATGGATGACTGCCTCCTGGGTAAGGATGTGATATTGGATCCCGAGGTCAGATTCTGGTCGGGTTCATTACATTCGCTTCATGAATCGAAAAGAGATATGAACGTTCAAGTGTGTCAAATCCGTCCTTACCAACACGCATTGGGCCTGCGCTCTAAGGTAGGAGTCCATTTCTCCAGATGAATCTGGGAAAGATCGTTGTCCAACAAAGGGTCTTTAGAAACAGATAAAAAAATTGAATGTTAGTTTTAGTATCCTAATCCGTAAGTCGGTTTCCATGTGACATCGGTGTGACGAAGGGTAGAAGATATCATTTTTGATCTCATTATATTCCCGTAGTTTCTTGTATGCTTAATGGTCCCGTAATAAGACAGCCTGAGCATTGAGATAAATATGAGATGCGTCCTGGGTATGACGATAAACTACATCCGCCTCCAGGGTAAGACGATAAACTACATCTGCCTCCTGGGTAAGACGATAAACTACATCTGCCTCCTGGGTAAGACGATAAACTACATCCGCTTCCTTGGTATGACGATAAACTACATCTTCCTCCTGGGTATGACGATAAACTACATCTGCCTCCTGGGTAAGATGATAAACTACATCTGCCTCCTGGGTAAGACGATAAACTACATCTGCCTCCTGGGTAAGATGATAAACTACATCTGCCTCCTGGGTAAGACGATAAAGCTTCCTTACATCTGCCTTTATTTGCAAGACGATTAAACATCCCATTTGGTAAGACGATAAACTACCTTGCCACCTGGGTATGACGATAAACTACATCTAAAAATTAAGATGATAAACTACATCTGCCTCCTGGGTAAGACGATAAACTACATCTGCCTCCTGGGTAAGATGATAAACTACATCTGCCTCCTGGGTAAGACGATTAACTACATCTGCCTCCTGGGTAAGACGATTAACTACATCTGCCTCCTCGGTATGACGATAAACTACATCTGCCTCCTGGGTAAGACGATAAACTACATCTGCCTCCTGGGTAAGATGATAAACTACATCTGCCTCCTGCAAAATGATAAACGATTAACTGGGTAAGAATTTAACATCTGCCTCCTGGGTAAGACGATTAACTACATCCGCTTCCTTGGTATGACGATAAACTACATCTGCCTCCTGGGTAAGACGATAAACTACATCTGCCTCCTGGGTAAGATGATAAACTACATCTGCCTCCTGGGTAAGACGATTAACTACATCTGCCTCCTGGGTAAGACGATTAACTACATCCGCTTCCTTGGTATGACGATAAACTACATCTGCCTCCTGGGTATGACGATAAACTACATCTGCCTCCTGGGTATGACGATAAACTACATCTGCCTCCTGGGTAAGATGATAAACTACATCTGCCTCCTGGGTAAGATGATAAACTACATCTGCCTCCTGGGTAAGACGATTAACTACATCTGCCTCCTGGGTGAAGACGATTATTCCTACATCCGCTTGCCTCTTGGTATGACGATAAACTACATCTGCCTCCTGGGTATGACGATGGGTATGACGATTTTTACATCTGCCTCCTGGGTATGAAGATGATACAACTTGGTAAATCATCTGCCTCCTGGGTAAGACGATAAAACTACATCTGCCTCCTGGGTAAGATGATAACTACATCTGCCTCCTGTGTAAGACGATTAACTAAGATGATAACATATTGCCTCCTGGGTAAGACACAATTAACTACATCCGCTTCCTTCATATGACGATAAACTACATTTTGCCTCCTTTCAATGACGATAAACTAAATCTGCCTCCTGGGTATGACGATAAAACTACATCAGCCTCTTGGGTAAAACGATAAACTAAGTCCAACAGTAAGGCCTCTGTTCGGAAGGTTTTGAGAAGCGTGGAACCACATTTTAATTGCCGGTGTTCCCAGGTTTATCCTGACCCGGGTTGGTAACACCTGTTAGCGTTCCAGCTATGGGCCAATAATTGTCCCCGCAAACTGGGCTCAAAACACTATGAAAGTGTAAAAATAGGTTTTAATACTAGCAATATTTTTTTGTTAAAATTATTGCTAGCAATGAATTTTTGAAGGAAAAAATTATTATCAGCAAAATATTATTATCAGCAAAAAAAAAAAAAAATTACCAGTGATACATTTTTGGAAAAAAATATTACCAGCAGTACAGTTTTTGGAAAAAAATAAACTATTACCAGCAATTTCTTTGAAGAAAATATATTGCAACAAATGGATATTTAGAAAAAATAATATTGCCAGCAATACATTTTTTGAAAATAAAAATTAAAATCTTTTCACATTAAATAACCCATTGAGGCTGATATGCCGTAAAACAAAATAAACCAAACCAATCTAAACCAAAGAATACATATTCTATACATACGGATCTATCCTAAAAATGTTGTCGGCATTAAATAACCCATTGAGGTTGATATGCCGTTAAACAAAATAAACCAAATCAATCTAAACCAAAGAATACATATTCTATTCATACTGATCTATCCTAAAAATGTTGTCGCCATTAAATAACCCATTGAGGGTGATATGCCGTAAAACAAAATAAACCAAACCAATATCAACCAAAGAATACATACTCTATTCATACGAATCTATCCTAAAAATGTTGTCGCCATTGAGGTTGATTTTCCGTAAAACAAAATAATCCAAACCTAAAATGTGATACAACAAAAAATGTAAGAAAATAAAATTATTTGTTGCGTTGCACTTTCGCAATCTTTCTTGATTCAATCAAGGGAAGATTTTTATTTTCTTCTTCCATTCAATAGATTGGAATGTCAGTTTTGACAGCGCGTAGAATGGGAAATTTCACACAAAGAAATTTGTATAGATTTATTTTAAGCATGCTGTGGATGTTTCCACTTATTTAAGTCTAGACTAAGATCCAACCAGACAAAAGCAGGCTTATAGAATTTTTCACGACATTGTGACCGTGTTTCAAATATAAAACATTCGTATAACTCTAGATACATATTAAAACATTCCATATATCCAGTTAAAAGTAAAATAAAATTCATCCTTGATAATGGCTAAAAGTATACCCGAGAGCGCTTGGATATATAAAACATTTTTTAAAGGCAATTCACACCAAGCCAAGTGGGAGTGCCACCAGCACGCAAGGGGTTACAGAGGATTGAGTACAAGAGTAAAGAGGCGTGTTTGAGGAAAGGATACAGAGGAGGAGGGCAAACAACCTCAGGGTGTCATTTGGAGAATTTTTATACAATTTATGTTTATGAAAAAAAAAAT
The DNA here is from genome assembly GCA_903632075.3 of Acanthosepion pharaonis. Lineage (NCBI taxonomy): Eukaryota > Metazoa > Mollusca > Cephalopoda > Sepiida > Sepiidae > Acanthosepion > Acanthosepion pharaonis. The sequence goes on from CAHIKZ030002160.1 coordinate 144,414, forward strand.
ATATATATGAAAAAAACATATATATATATATATATAAAACTTAAATATATATATATATATATATATATATATATATATATATATATATATATATATAAATATATATATATAGGAATGGGTAGGATAAAAATCGACATACACGAAAAAAACTTGCAGATTCCATACCAGAAGATTGAACAAACGGCATGAAACTCCGAGTCGTGCTATCGACGTTGGATATTATGTATATTCACTAATATATATATATATATATATATATATATATATATATATATATATATAAAGTCTGTTAATAAATTTATTTGCGAAATAAAAAGACAAAGACAACAAAATGATAACAATATTAGCAATAAAATTTATGATATGTAATATATTTATTGCCGGTATTGTTATAATTTTGTTGTCTTTTTATTCCTCAAATTTCATTAACCGGCCTATTAAATCTACATATTATGAGAAGCACACTTAGACCATCTTTCGTTTTAATCACACACACACACACACACACACACACACACACACACACACACACACATATATATATATATATATATATATATATATATATATATATATATTGCACCTTCCTTGGGCACAATCTGATATTTAATAATGGTACTAGATGGAATCCATCCAGGAAACATGTTTTCTTTTCTTGTCTTGTTTTAGCTAACCATTACACTTCCTGTATATATATATATATATATATATATATATATATATATATATATATATATATATATATATAAATTTATACTTTTTATATATATATATATATATATATATATATATATATATATATATATGATAAAGATTTAGTTTTAAGGGTACTATATTTATGGGTAAATGTGCTCAGTATCATGGACGGAGTGAATATAATTGCGAAATTGGACACTGAGGTAAAACACCGAGAGGCGACAGTCTGTTTCAAGCTTGAACACACGACCCTGTGGTTTGTGTGATATCACGACTATTTATATATAATAGAAAATGTCACGACTATTTATATATAATAGAAAATGTCACGACTATTTATATATAATAGAAAATGTTACTTGATGTGTAGTAAAGTTTATTGTATTATCCTAAAGCCTGAAGTTTGCGTTTAAGCATTAAACAGTTTCTATACACTATTTACATTGTTCGGATTTTGTCCTCATCTTTGTGGCCCTATTCACGACGTTTCGGCCTTCTTCAGCTGATTGGAATTTCGAACTTAACGTCGGACGTTTCGGTCTAATAAACCATCTTCAGGACATATTCATAAATTATAACATTATCAATACAACATGACAAAGACGATGTACATAAGAACAAGACTTATCCAAACAAATAACTGAAAGTTTTATTAGACCGAAACGTCCGACGTTGACATATTAACATTAAAACAGCATAATTGTATATAAGGATTTTTGTTTCTTTTTTCCGTATATATTTTTCTTCATACTGTCGGATCTATATCCATATATTTATATATATATATATATATATATATATATATATATATATATATATATATATATATTGTTATCCATAGACAGACTGTTATCAATGTGGCTAGACGTCAGGTTGCCTCAAGCTAGGATCGAAACCCGCCTGAATTGGCGTCAATCGGAGCTTCTACCCCTAAGCCAATGGCGCACAGCAGGGATGAAGGTGAATTTAAGCGTATTTATTTTTAGATAAACACGCAGTGACTGAGATATCGCGATTCGATTTACCGAAGAGTCTTGCATTATCAGTAGTAATAATCACTGTTGACAAACTCAAACTTCCTCCCCAGAGAGCTTAACCGAAATAAATTCTTCAGGAGCATATATGTTGTCATATTTCATTTCTATTCTCGATCTCTGACGAAGCCTTAAGAAAAGTGAAACGTTAGATTGAGATTCTTTTCCTACTTTTTTCTTTATAACATTTTATCATTTTGTCGGATTTTTATCTACATTTGATCTAGAGATCTACATTTGATGTTCAACTTAATTATATATATATATTTTAATTATTTTTTATTTTATAGCCAAATTAAAAAGAGACGTCGTTAATTTTTCACATTTAAAAAAAAAATCCTTGTAACCGCTTGTAGTAGTGTCTGTGTTGGTGTTGCCATGACCAAAACCTGTTACTTCTTTCCTCCCCCCACCCCATCTTTACTTAATCCTGTTTGTACCGGTTCTGGTCATTGCAGGTATCAAACCCTACGGACAAGTCATTCACGGGTCGAGAAGTGAAGCCCCACCGAGTTGAGATTTGCCGGACGTGACTAAATTAGACTGGGTCTCTTACGAAAACGCTTCTGGATAATTCGAATTGATTTTTGTTCACATTTGCTGCTTTTCCAGTGACACATTTCTCCACTTCAGAAAGATTTTATTTGCTTTACGATTTTTGTCTTTTATTTCAGCTTTAACCATTTTTTTTCACAGACAAATTACATTATTCACAAAAATAATCAACTTCACCCTTCTCATTGGTGAGAGAACTGCTTATTACCAAACTGTGATAGAGATCGATGTTCAAGTTAAGCTAAAATCCATATCTGTCAATATTTCTGAGATGAGGTATTATGTACACTATTTACATTATTCGAACTATTGTATTCATCTTTGTCGCCATATTTATTACAACGTTTCGGCCCTTCAGTATCTGTCTATATTTCTGAGATGACGTATTATGTACATTATTTACATTATTCGGACTATTGTCCTCATCTTTGTCCTAATTTATTACAACGTTTCGGGTCATCTTTTCTATATTTCAGTATCTGTCAATATTTTCTGAGATTAGGTATTTAAACAATGTACATCTGTCTATTTGAGATGACATTATTCGAACTATTGTATTTCATCTTTGTCGCCACATTTATTACAACGTTTCAGGTCAATATTTCAGTATTTGTCTATATTATTTACATTATTGAGATGAATTACACATTTATTAACAATGCATTTGTCTGTACACGTCATTTACATTATTCGTTTCGGCCCTTCAGGTGGTTGGAATGTCGAACTGAACCCTTTATTTCACTAGAATGTTCTAGTTCCATGTGCCATGTTTAATGGATCTCAGTTATCTCCTGCTAATTCATCTCCAAGTTCTTCACTGCCTTAACCAGGTATTGAACTCGCACTCTTTTGGTCCAGTCACTGGATCTAACCAACGCCTTTATCTACTGTTCCATGTGTCCTCAAGGCGATGGTTAGATCTAAAAAGAGATATCAGTTATTGGAGTTTTCCTAACTATTCTTCACCTATTTTCCAGATCAATTGTTTTAACAGAAAGATAGAAGTATCTTTTCTGTCAATGAATGACGAACTTTTCTTATAAGAAAACGGCTACTATTACCGTAATGACAATATCAGAGATGTGGAAAACAGATACTACAGTTTGATCCCAATCCGATGACAAGGGAGTAAATGAATGCGTAACCCGAGAAGTACTGGCTGCTTCCTTAATGAAAGCTTATTACCATTACATTTATAAATGAGGTGAACAGACATTACACTTTGATCCAAGCTCGATAGCCATGGCGTGAAGGAATGCCTGATTCGAGTAACACTGGCTATAATATTTATTTGCATAATATATGCAAAATGTGGAACAAGGTCAAAATGGGGAATGGACAGTCTTCTGTCTTAACATTAAACTGACCCAAACGAACCACAAATGTTCTTACACCACGACACAACATTCTTACTTGTCATTCTTACAACATTCACCATAATACCTCTATGTCTCTATAAAGTCCTAAGTAGTCCTCATATGTACAATTTTTGTTTAGGGGGGGGTAAAATAACAATTTAACATCTGAACCGCAATGTGTATTTACAAGATGAATGAAAACTATTTACTAGAAACTAAATAAAATAGTGTTTGTAATAACCCCCACCACAATCCTTAATTGTGGCAAAAACATCAATTAACTGGACGAAATCAACACTCATTCGTCCAAACACTCACTCAAGTACACACTCATTCAAACACAACAGCTTCCTTTTTATATGCCATGTCCTTTCAGGACGTAGGCGATTATGGCTCTCTCTCTATCCCTTGCAGCTCTCAACAAGTTCCTTCCCTCCGCTTCCTCCTTCAGACCACATTTTAATATCCACTTGCTTAAGTTCGCCAGGTATATCACGCATTGTTTTCTTTTATTTCTCTTTCCTTCTATTCGACCCGTGAGTATCAGATTCTCCAGGCCCTCCTTCCTCATTATGTGTCCCAGAAACGTCAGCTGCCTCTTCCTGATATTAAATATGTTTCCTCCTTTTATGCAACCTCTCTAAGATCTCATCGTTGCTCACACGCTCGGTTCATGATATCCTTAGCATCCTTCTGTAGAACCACAACTCTGTCGCCTCGAGTCTCCTTCCTCATCTGTCCCAGAAACTTCAGCTACCTCTTCCTGATATTAAGCATAAGCCCCCTCCTTGTTTGCATCCTCTCTAAGATCTCATCGTGACTCAGACGCTCGGTCCATGATGTCCTTAGCATCCTTCTATAGAACCACATCTCTGTCGCCTCGAGTCTCTTCTTCATCTTTGAGGAAATCGTCCGACATTCTCTGCTGTATAGAGGGACAGATGTCGCGTAAGAGTTCGGTATTCTTTTCTTTGTTACCAAAGAAATCCTTCTGTTTCGCAATACTCTACCCAGCTTTTGTAGGCAGGGAAAGGGCAAACGCAACAAATACAAAAATATCACACCCAAAACGAAAGGCGACCCGAATTTACCAGAGAACCGAGATTTCTGCTCACCTAAGGAGTAGAGGGAAGGGGAATTAAACTAAAGAAAATAGGAACAGAAATAAAAAGGAGAAATAAGCAGGCATCAACTAGCTAAGTTAACGGAAGAAACTAGAAGACAAAAAAAAACCCCTAAACTAATTTAATTTCGGGTGTGGTTGACAATGTTCAAGACAGCACAATATCCTAATGCCTAACCGGCATCAAAGTGCCACTCCACGTCAGTCCCTTTTATTCGATGGAAACTTGGTCATCCTAAGAGCCTTACATTGACTGTCTTAAGTAAGACTGGGTCGAGGTAGAACGCACCTCCGTAATCGAGCCGCCGCTATTTGTCGAAGTCCACACTACTTCCCGAGGGTATTCATTATGGTACTTATCGATAAGATCAAACTTACCGGTCCAGAGTTAGAGTTTTGAAATAATTAGGAATTTCATATCTTTAATTTTCCTCGACTTAATTAATGCCTTCTCTTCTTCAGCCACCGTCACCCGAGCACACGTTCCCTCATGTGTTATGAATGGGTTTAGAATTTTCTTTATTTCTTGATTCAGTAGACTCGGTTTTCTTTGTTGAGTTGATGGGATTTTGGACAGGGGGATGGATTAGGGGAATTGTTAAGAGTAAGTTTTGTTTTTGATGCTGATTCGGGAATGGGGGGAAGGGGCTTCTTGAAGTTGGTCATTTTAGGAGATAGAGATTTAAATAAAGATTTATCTATTGGAGGAGGTGTCATGATGTTTTTTTTTTGTGTGTGTATGGGGAAGTCGATACCGAGCAAGAAGAGCCAATTCTTTTAGAGAGACGCTTTTCCTTCAGATGTCCTTTTAGCTTCTGTAATTTCTCCGCATTCTCAAAAGATGGTTTATGTTTCATTTTCTGTTGCTTCAGCTCATCGGCGTAGCTGGTCGGGGAATAGCCTTTAGATCTGGTAGAGGGAGTGGGTTTCTCTGTATCATTAACCATTGGGGTTTCTGGGGAACGAGGTCCGGTTGCCCGGAGCTTCCCCGATAGCCCTGCCAGTGACCTGTCACTCCTCCTTTTCCTTCCCCGCAACCGTACAAGCGGCGAGCAAAGGCTTTTCGGGGAATGGGCGCCGTTTGACAGACCTAACAGGGGGTTTGATCACACCAGTCTCGGACGCTGGCCTACACATTACAGGTGAGACGGAAACAACAGACTCGACAAGAGAGGTATTTGAGTCAGCGGGTCCAGAGAAAATTACATTTTTAAAACTTAGCGTAAAGTTCAGTTTTGTAAACAATAAAAAAACTAAGATTTGAGAAACAAAAATCAATCCAGGCGTTAAGCACCGGTCAAGCTGGTCTGTGAAAGAGAACTCCCACAACAAAGCTGAGTTACACTGGCTGCTCGGTCAATGAATGCCGAATGTTTTTTTATGAAACAAAAGTCAACAATCAGGAAATCCAAAAACCGTTTTCAGAATTATAAACCATTTCATCATTGAAACCAATGAAGTAATTTTAAACCGAGAATAATACAAGGGAATAAGTAAAATTCTATGAGAAAATTCAAGCGAATCATTAAAACCAGATAAAGAGGTTAAATATAACCGTCGTAAATAGAAGATATTTTCCACAAGGAATAAAAAAGGCCGGTAATTTCCCTACTAAAAACGTGGTTAATTTGCAGTTTAGCACTTCCGCTCAGTTCGCATTAAAAATTTCCAGAATACTTATATTTATCTGTAATTGTATATGCTTCATTCGAATCTGGCTTGATAACTTTGATAAAATCTACCGTTTTGGAGTTATCGACAGAAAAATTTCGAATTCATTCTCATCGTTGGCGGCAGCCATTACTGGCGTTGTTTGCATACATTTGCTGCGGAACTGCCATGAGTAATATTTACGTGTCTTGATTATTACGCACACAGCGCACAAATGGGCGTGTGTACGTAAATAGTTATCTTGCGTAAATAGTTCTCTTGCGGAGTAACTGAGACAAAATCAGTAAAAAAAAAAAACAGACTATTAACTACATTCTTCCGCGTTTAACTTTCCGCAGCGAATGAGCGCGGGTGTTAAACTGCAAATAAACCAAAAACGTTTGCATTTATGTTGTAAATGTGATGCAGTAAACAAACGTACTCCTCGGATTGGAAATTCTTTCAATGTAGCGTATTTCCCAGACACGTCGACTTGGCACTATTTTCGATTCATGCAACAATTTCTTTCTTTTCAGTAGTCTGATAACATTCAAGAGAGTGTAAATTCCTGGGGTAAACTTAAAATCGTTTGATTTATAAAAATGCTGCAAAATTCTATATTCCCATCCGGAATTGTCCTAGAGAAACGGAGAAAGATTATACGAATTTCAAATAGATCGCCCCACGATCTAGTTAGGGTAAAGAAGAACGAAGATTAAACAGATAGTTGATATTGTCAGAACACGGTAAAACTGAAGGAAAGTGAAAATTTAAAAAAAATATCTGGTCGTATTGAGAGATGTGAGGGACAGTAAAGTGTACTCATCATTATGGGAGAGCTTGGAGGAGTTCATTTTCTAAAGAAATAATATCAGAGTAAAATTCGAAAACATTAAGACAACACTTCACGAATAAGAAATAATCCTGAAGAGGGTGCAGGAGTCTTGAAGAGACTTACTGTCACTTGAATTCCAATGGGAAATACCAAACGTTACTTATGTGAAAAAAAAGTAAACAAGTGCATTTGATGTCAATATTCAGAGACATTGGTGAAATAAATAGACTGAATTTCTAAATTGTCCAAAGTCTGCAGACACTGGCCAATGCAAAGAGCTTTTACTCAGTAATTGGAAGAAAATGGGCCGCCATTTTCTTTTTAGTATGGAACAAATAATTTAAAGTGGAAAAAAGAACAAGAGACGGGTGGTGAGAGAGTGGAGTGAGAGAGAGAGAGGTAGTGAGACAGTGGGTGAGAAATTGCGAGGGTGGAGATAACAGAGATCAAATAAATAAAAGAAGGATAAAAAAACGTTTCTCTTAAAAAAATGAAAGTGCTTCAGACTCGGGAATCTTTTGTATTCAGTTGTTCCCCATTTGACCAAAAAATGAATAAATAAAGTGGCAGTAAGTAAAGAAAGAAAAGAACAAGTAAGAAACAAAGGAAGAATGAAAAAAAAGAAATAAAAAAATAAGCCTTTGTGAAGAAAATTAGGAATATGATCTACGAACTGTCTTCATTGAAAAGAAATAGTTCCAAATCTTTGATTCCAAATCATGCATGATCATCCAAGAAAAAAAGGGACATTATTGAGGAATTGCTTTCTTCCTGCAGACACAGCCAGACTTAAATAAAGTACCACATTGGCACTGGTTCAATTTTGCTGTTAAGCCCCTCCTGCCATAAGACGCGTATATGATGAAATGTCATTCGTTTCTAATATATAGTACCCAGCGCAAATTTTCCTATTTTTAATTACAATTTTCAGTACCTGATTTTCTTACCTAAATAATATTTTTTCAGTTCCTATTAATGTTAACTCAAAGTACAAAGTTTGAAGTGCCTGCAAGTAAAATATTTCAAACAAATATTTATATTTAATATTTTTTTTGATATTTTCAAAATCGGGCATGATATACCGATGGTTAGTAGTGGTTTAACTTTAATTGATGGTTAGTGTTCTAGGGTATTAAACTAAAGGGACTTTAATTTAAATTTTTTTGAAATAATTCATAAGGACGCAATTTTGTACACTATTATAAATGAAACCTGAATTTTAATCTTGAAAATTCTCCTTCGGAACAGCGTTGTAAATATTGTGTCAAACTTGGATTATCATATCATTTTTTTTTTTTTTTTTTATTTTAGGACATCAGTCATCCATGGCAAGGAACATAGTGTATATCCCGTTCAGCATTCGGATATCAGTTCTTCCTAATGTATTAAATATAGAACGTCCAGAATATTCTCTGAAGCCTGTTGCGTACGGATTGTACAAATTAAAATTTGAATTAAAACAATTACTTTCGAATTAATCGAGTCTTCCGTTATAAAAATGATAGTCGAGTCAGGATTATACAAGGTGGGATTATTCTTTATTAAAAAAAAAGGAATCCTAAAAAAATATAGATTAGACTCGAACTGTTTCGAGAACTGGAATTGTACATCTTCCTCGGATGTTGCCTTTCGGTATGCAACAGTCTTCAGAGAATATCCTGGCCGTTCTATATTTGATACATTAGGAAGAACTGATACCCTAATGCTGAACGGGGTATTCACTACAGAGATTCTATGTTAAAATTTAGATAATTAAATGGTCTTAGCATAGAGGGATAGAAGAAGTAGATATGATCCAAGTTTGAAATTTAATAATTTTCAAAATATCTGTCAATACAGAGGAGCCATTTTAGTGAGTTCGATCCTCACTGGGTGTCTCATACTTTCGGCTTTGTGCCAATATAAGCTACGCTTAGAAAATCATTTGGGCATCTCGAAGTGGTAATAATGGATAAAAGCTTGTCTCGCTAGAACAATTACGACTAGAGTAGTGAGTTCGATCCTCACTGGGTGCCCAATCAACTTTTAAATGCAATGTCACATCTGAAATAATACGCTTGGAAAATCATTTCGGCATCTCGGCGTGGTGTAATGGTTAGCAAGCTTGTCTCGCTAGAACAATTACTACTGAGAAGTAGTTCGATCCTCACTGGGTGTCCCATACTTTCGGCCTTGTGCCACATCTGAGCTACTCTTGGAAAATCATTTGGACACCTCGAGGCGGTGTAATGGTAAGCAAGCTTATCTCGCTAGAACAATTACGACTGAGTAGTGAGTTCGATTCTCACTGGGTGCCCCATATTTTTGGCCTTATCCCACATCTGAGCTACGTTTGGAAAATCGCTACAGAGGAGCCATTTTCGGCCACTACCTTCATTTTTCAACATCCTGTACTGCTACAATTACCGCGGTTACAGTGACAGCCAAAATAAAAGACATCATGGAGAATTAGATTCATGCCTTTCTCAAGGTTATCAACGAATATAAAGAATCTTACATTTCAGTACTTCAATTCTTTTTTTATAGTTGGTAAACTTCTCACTGCTTTGCAATTCGAATTTACTATCAATGGTTTTCGAAATGAACACGCCTTTTGGACCACGATCAGTTATCTAAGAAGATATTTATATGATTGATATAATTATAAAAGGGGAAAGGAATATGAAAGAGAATATCCTTTTGTTTGTGATTCTTGTGAATGACGTAACAACAGCACGGAAAATGGAACTGGAAAATCGAATTCACACTCGCCTGGAGCACTTTGCACTAATGCCTTTGGGAAAGGCAAGAATATCCCTCTCTTAAAATCGGCTATAGCTTTATTTAATCTTTTCACCCTAAGCAAGGCAATAAAGCCACTTGGATGCAAGAGGTTACTGAGTGTTTGAGATTAGGAGAAAAACTAAAAAATAAAGAGAGAGGACAATAAAACAATATGAATTATGAAGACAGTAGATTACGATTGACATTGAATTTAACTTTCAAAGTTGACTGGAAAACAAGAAACCAATAGAGAGCTCCATAAGCGAAAAGGGCGAAAGATTAAAATGTTAGCATAGAATTTACAGTTACATTTAACCATTTCATCTGTAAAGTGATGATATCTTTCTCCCAGTATCTGTCTGTATTTCTGAGATGAGGTATTATGTACACTATTTACATTATGCGGACTATTGTGCTCATTTTTGTCGCCATTTTTATTACAACGTTTCAGCCGTTGTACTCTCCGACCTTCTTCGGGTGGTTGGAATGTTTGAACAAAACCCTTTATTTCGCTCATTGGGGTAGACTGTTCAAGTTCACTTTGCCATGTTTAATGGATGTTAGTTGTCAGTTATCAATTCCATTTAATTAATTCTCCAAGATCTCCACCGCCTTAAGTCCCGGATAAAACTCATATTTGTGTCCTGTCAATGGATCTAAATTTTTTTTATCCACTGTGCCATGTGTCCTTGTTCTGCCAACCATTCCCTCAAAATCGTTAAGAAGGCTAATTTACGTTTCGACTGATTCTCTTGCATTCAAGAGTGAGTATTAATTTCTCCAAGCCGTCTTTCCTCATCTTGTGTTTTGGAAATTTCAACAGTTTTCCTTGTAATTATTTTCAATATTTTTTGGCTGTTCACATGCTCTGTCGATAGTGTTCTCAGTATTCAGCAATATCTCTTAACAACCTTCCTTTGTCCCTGAGTAATTCATTTCGTCGGAGTTAGATTGTTTAAGATATGAACATAATCAACTATGATTAACTTAGTTAAATTTTTCATTCAATTACTTTTTAATCTTGAAAACTCTTCTGTGTTTGCAATGCTATTTACAGAAACACCTTTAAAATTTTGTTTTTCAGGAAAAATTGACCTTGAATAAAAATTTTGACTATATCAGTTGAATAATCATTTGACCTTTGAAGATTTGCCAGATAGTTTGAACAGAGCTGGGGGTGGGAGAAGTCCACCATAAATTTCATGTGGTACAGCCATGTTTGAATGTAATGGATTTGACTGGAATGGAAATGTTAAAATCATATTAAATGTCTTAATTTTAATTTAAGCGATCATGTCTACAGTTTAAACTGATATATGACCGACGAGCAGATTTTTCATGAACATAGGTTGCCATTTCTTTCTTGGAAATTTCACCTTTGACTATAGAACCTGGTTTGTCCTGCTATAATTACCCATCAAAAAAAGAAGAGGATTTATCTCTTCCAGCTAAAATTCACGCATGGCAATGTTATGGCCATCACTGGAAAAGTTTTGGGGATTGCCATGCATACCCAAAGTCAACATGCTCGTCATCATGTATCTTTCGATATCCAGAACTGACTATGACAGATTTTTTAGCAAGTAGGTTGCCATTTATTACTAACAATTAAGACCAGTTGCCATCAACTTTTCTATAGAACCCGGTCTGTTAAACTGGGTTGGGGGAGATGATGATTCATATCTTTTAAATATATATTAAGATAATTGAACGTAATGAATTTGACTCAATTTGAACACCGGCATTCAATCCGAGACTTTATTTATTATAAGTTACTTTATAATGATTTTTTTTTATGATTGATTAATTGCTTAATTTTGATCTTGTGACTCATTATTTTTTATTTTTATTTTTTATTTTTTTTTTCTTCTTTTTTCTGCCCTTTGTAAATATTTAAACAACTCACTGATTTTGAGCGTCAGGTTATCGTGCTTTTCAAAGAACAACCAACGTGGAGATTGATGAAATGTGCAGAAATTCTTCCTGAATTTTTCAGTCACATCAGTCGTCATCAGTTTTCAACGTTTTTTTTTTCCAAATTCACAGATTTCTTACTGGGCATACTGTAGAATGTTTCGACCGATCCAGTCTATAGAATCCCGACGTCACACAGACCATAAAAAAGAGAGTCATCTCTTTTAGAGAAATGACAAAAAGCAAACATTGACTCATGTATTGATCATTTCAATTTATTCCCAGCAACGAGCTCTACTCAGAAGATGACATTCTTAAGATTCCCAAATGTAAAAGGAACATAGAATTTTATAAGATTCTAGTGTTTAAAATTAATTCAGTAGATTTTAAAAAGAAGTTAAGTTGATTTATTTCACTACAACGACGAAACAAATGCCGAAGTCCAAATGCTGAATGTAATATATCAGTAGAGACGTGCTGAAAAGTAATCGGCCTGATCGGTTTCCAATATAATTATTTCAAACAAACATTAGTATACTTATTGTGGGAAGTTTATCGAGACAAGAAATTTTCAATATCAACTCGCTCATAGTAAAATGCATATAAACACACTGGGATAGACATATCGAAAGAGGGGGAAAGATAGATGTAAACAAATTAAGATAGAAACAGACTGAGATAGATAGATAGATAGATAGATAGATATACACATTCAAATGTTGATATGTCCCGGAAAGGGATATATTTGTTCGAAGTAGCAAAGTGTTTGTTGACTACTGTAACCGAGTAGGAGAATCTAGCAGGTAACCGTAATGGACTGGTCCTCGTCGTAGTGGTAGGCAATAGGCGTAAGCAATAGGCGAAGACTATAGGTGTAGGCAATAGGCGTCCACATCAGTCTGTATTTATGGCTGACACCAGGCAATCATATTACTGTGAGGGGCAACCCAGGTATATGCATATTCATTACATCAGATATGTAAATAGGAAATATGTTAGCCTAGATATAAACTGATTTATATAGATCGATTGATAAATATATATATATATATATATATATATATATATATATATATATATATATATCAACAATTGGCAGAAGATAGATATGAACGCTAAGGTTGATATATAGAAACGGACTGAGATAGATAGATATATATGAATAGGCAATGTTAGATATAAACTTTCAGATAGATAGATAGATAAAAAACAGATTGACATACGCAAACACACACATATATATATATATAAAAATGGAAAGGTAGATATAAACATATTGAGATAGACAGACAGATAGATAGATATATATATATATATAAACAGATTGATATATATATATATATATATATATATATATATATATATATATATATATATATGGAGAGAGAGATATGGATAAACATACAGATAGATAGGTAGGCAGGTATAAACAGATTTAGATAGATAGATAGATAGATAGATAGATAGATAGATATGGAAAGGATACTGTATATGTGAACTGCCTGGAAGGTATTTAGGTAATATAATTATGCTGTAATTAATAGGAACAGATATATATACATGGGACATTGAGTGGTGAAAGAGTGAGAAAGATAGAGAAAGGGGGAGATATGTAGAGAAAAAACAGATGAGGATTCGTATATAAGTCGATAAATTAATATTGATCGATCGGCCACGAGAAATCTGCGCTTGCCTCTGACCATTTCAATGAGAATTTCTATTTAATATCCAAATGTAACGAATATATCTGTGCGAATCGACCCAGAGTCAAGCAGTCTACGTGCGTGACCTTTTCGTCTAAAAGACACATGAAAGTAATAGAGTGAAATGTATAAAGAAAAAAAAAAGAAAAAAAAAGACACACCAGGTAGAAACATGTGTCGGCTCAGATATCTCCTTCATCTGTCAAAACAAAGAAATAAGACACTAAGTTCGATTTCGATCTTCACATTGTCGCCTTCACCTGTATAGATCTTCTTAATACAATACCGGTGGCAAGCGTAGTTGTGGAGAGCCATGATTGGCCATGTTCGAGGAGACACGGCGCATAGAGGAATAATAATAATAAGAAGAAGAAGAAGAAGAAGAAGAAGAAGAAGAAGAGAGCCGTTCTTATTTAAATCTCATCTTTTTCTCACGTAGCTGAAGCAATCATGATAACATAGCTGTGGAGAGCCATGATTGTCCATGTCCTGAGGGGACACGGCGCGTAGAAGAAGAAGAAGAAAAGAAGAAGAAGAAGAAGAATAGTCCGAAGAAGAAAATAGTGTACCGTCCTTATTTAAATATAGACTGAATCAAAATCATAGTTTTTTTCACATATCAAACATTCCAGAAAATGAATTCATAGAAGAGGTTTTGAATAACAAAAGAAAGAAACAATTTCTAAGCCTTCGTAAGTTGATTTAAATGAATTTAGAAACGTCTTTTTGTCCATAGAAAAGGACATGATAACATCTGAAACAGAGGAGGAGGAAGAAGTAGGAAGAAGAAAAGAAAGACGATGGAAAGAAAAGAAAGCCATCTTTATTTAAATCTCTTGAAATCTCATCTTTTTTCACATAGCTGAAGCAATCATGATAACATAGCTGTGGAGAGCCATGATTACACATGTCCACAATGACACAGAATAGCAGAAGAGGAGGAGGAAGAAGAAGACCTCAAAAAGAAAAAAAAGAATGAAAGAAAGATCTTTATTTAAATCTTTTTAACTTTGTCAAAAAATAGCTGTTAAATTTTGCACTACATTTTTAAGGAGAGGAAGAACTTTTGAAGCAATTAAGAATCCTTGAAATAACATTTGTGATTGAGAACCAATGATGTTAAATGATTCATGTCCAGAGGACACATAAAAGGAGGAAGAAGAAGAAGAAGAAGAAGAAAAAAGCAAACATTTATTTAAATCTCTAGAAATTCAAGATAATTGTGTAATCATTTTAAATTTGTTAGCTGAAGCATCCTGAGGAAAAGAATGAAGAAATATCCTTATTGGAAACTTTGAACTTCTCACTTTTTCTCGAATTTAGCTGAAGCAACAATATAATTACCAAAAAGATGATCTCTCTAGTTATAAGGTTACACATGTCCAAGGAGGTCCTGAAGAAGAAGGAGGTTAAAAAAGAAGAAGAAGAAGAAGAAGTTGAAAGAAGAAAGAAAGCAATCAAGATAATATAGCTGCATCATTTGCAAGGAAAGTAAGGTCACTGTGTTGTGCTAGAAAACTTTTCTCGTCAGAATCCGTCTTGGACATTTACAAATCTACAAGTTAAAACCTTCTGCATTGGATTCTACTACCATATCAGATCTGGTGCTCCTGCTATTCATCTCGAAGTTTTTGACAAAATTCAGAGTAGGCTCTGCAATTTAATCGATCTTGACTTGGCATCTCGACATCACACACTTTCTCGCCGACGTGACATGGCTTCCCTCTGTCTTTTCATCAACTATTTCCATAGCAATTGCTCTGACGAGCTTTTTCATTGGTGCCCTGACTGCATGAATTTAACGTGCCAGTAGGTAACGCCCTTTTACTGTTGAAATAGCTAAATGCAACCGTCACTTCTACAAAAAAAACAGTTTCTTTCTCACACTTCCCTTCTGTGGAACGCCTTTTCGTTTACTTGCTTCCCTGATTACTACAATCTTCAAAAATTAAATGCAACATCAATCGCTATTTTCTGTTCTCTCCTCAACCCTCTATATTTTCAGTCTTCTCTTTACGCTCCCCTAGTCCACTGTATACTAGTGGCATTCCTGCCTTCTTGCTTGGGTTGAAATGATTGAAAAAATGAATGTAAGCGTGCCAGTAGATCCCACCTGTTAACTGTTGAAATAATCAAATGCAACCGCCACTCCTACTCAAAAATTTCCTTTTTCTCAAACTTACCGCCTGTGGAACTCCTTTCTGTTTACTTGCTTCCCTGATAACTACAATCTTCAAAAATTTAAATGCAACGTCAATCGTTATCTTCTATTTTCTTGAATCCCGTTCATCTTTTGTCCTTTCTGTAATCCTCCTGATACTCAGCCTTTTCTTTCATTTTCACTGCTTGTAGCCCACCCCATGCGCAGTAGTGGCATTTGCTTGGGGTGAAATTATTTTTAAAAAATAACATTAAAAAGAAAAATGAACTAATAATAGGCGAGAATTTATATTGCATCTTCAAAGTTTCTGGTCCAGGAATTCGTATTTTATTTGCGTAGGATATCTTCCTAGATTTCCATCTGGTACCTGAAACCACGCATAATGATAACGCTAAGGTTATCCGCTTCTATACAGGAAACATTTGGCATTCATTGGCCAAACAGTTCGCTTTACGGTTGGCTGAAATTGATAAAATATTTTAAAACCCTTTTACAGTAAAGTAATTTTCTCATGTTCACGAAATATTATGGCCCTGTCGAATATTGATGGCGGTTTCCTTCCTGATTTTTATCTAAGGTAATGTGGAATGTCAACACCTTTTTTCCTTCTACTTACACATGCTATCCATTTTAATTGTTGTTGCTGTTGGAAGTCTCCAAGTGATATAGTAATAGGAATATTAACCGATTCTTATAAGAAAATATTCTACATTCATTTTCCGAGCAGCACCAATATAAAAAATATTACAATCTAAAAATATTTTCTTGTTTTGAATAACACGCAAAGTGTTGATAAGCCGTAGAAAATCAATCAGGTGGTAATGGTAATATTAACAGTTTCCTTATAAGGAAACTTTTGCCATTTGTTGACCAAGAAATAAGTACTATTTTCGATTCAAATTTTATAAAATCTTACTCTTAAAACAATTTTTTAAGAAAATAGGTTTCTGGAGCTCAGTTGCTGTTATCGCTCTTTTAAGCAGTGATGGGGGATTTCCTTCCTAATCCTTTATTTGAATTGGTGTGGAATGTCAGCATCTTGATTATATCGTTATTTTCTCTTCGAGTCACATGTTCTATTCATTTTAGTTGTTGCTGCTGTTGAAAGTCCTTAACTCAGGTGGTTTCTGTTATTTAATCCAGTTTCCTTTTTCTGATTGTGCAGCGCCAGTCCACAAGGTTCAACGAAGTATGGTCTTTACCAAGACCCATAGGTTTCACTAGCTCAAAGCCATTTTTAATTATTGGTCTTAGAAAAAGAATTTCGTTATTTATTTAAAAAGATTATTGTAAGATTCGATGATGTATTATTTGAGCGGATTCATTCGCTTGAAGGCATTTTGTCATTTATTCGAGAAAACGGTTGCAGTTTAGACATTTCTGAATGGGTACGAGGAAGCCATGTTTGATGGGCATATCAAATCCTAGATCGGACAAGGATCTTTAAAAGCATGTCTCGAGTACTTAGTTTAAGGTTTTTGTTTTGTAGCGCTTGACTGTATTGTACAAAACATCCTCCTTTCACGGGCTAATCTATGTTCAATTTCCTTATTACATGTGTTTTCCAATTTAGTAGTTGCTGCTTTTGATAGTCCTCAAGTGATGTGGTTTCTGTTAGGCAGAATAGTCATCGCCAATATCTTCAGGCTTCATTCTCTCAAAATCATTTTTAACCATTGATTTTAGAGAACGGTTTTATACAGTTGACAGTTTAGATATTTCTGAGCAAGTTTGGTGCAATGCCTGACATCCACATAAAAGCCTCGATCTGACGAGGCTATTTAAGAACATGACTCGAATTTTCAGGTTAACATTTTAGTCATGCAGCAATTGGTGGTGTTGTGCAAAACTACCTCGAGCACATCCTATTCTATGTTCAATTTCTTTTTCCCTTATACTAATTCTTTTTTATAACTGATCTATACTCAAAGGTATTTGAAGTGTTTACTATTTATAAGTTTCACATAGTGTAATGATGTTAATCTTTAATGGGTACTTCATTATGTTGGCCTTGTGTCAGGATGAACAATGCTTAGCAATTCATTTTAACTGTTTCCTTATTTTTTAGCTTGATAGTTAATGTTTGGTAAAAGAAAATGACTATGACATAGAAATGTATATTAGTATCCTTTCATAGTCTTATATATTCATTTATGAACACAAGATACCTCACAAAAAACAACTTAGCTAATGCACTAGTCATACATAGAAATAAATTCAACCATTCTTTAAAACTGCTACACTCATAAAAAAGAAAAATTCCTAGAGAGTGCTGTCATTGAATATTACCCAAATATTAATCTACGCCCGGGCCTTTTCCATATTTCACCTTTCTTAACAGAATTACTACTCTCCTAAACAAACGTACAGAACAGTATCAAGAAATCAAAAGAAAATGTTTGAATCCGTCAACACAGCAATAAAAACAATATTTCCACACGTGACAGTAATTGACATAATTTCAGTTAACAGTATGAAAATAGCGTTCTCTAAATTCTTCCAGTTGCTAAGGACATTTTGTTTTGTTATTATTAGTTATTTGTTTAAAAAATTATTTTCGTTTCGCCTTGAAAAAGTCCACATTGGACAGAATGTGTCGGCAACTATTACAGTTTTCCTATTGTCTTTTACATTTATAAATAGTCATTTAGTTTTCTGAAAGAATAAACAGTATATATTCTAAAACATTTCTTAAAAGAATTGTCTTTGGCGTGGCGTTTCGTCGGAAAGAAAATCCCGTAATAGAGATATTAACCATTTTTCCCCAAGAAAAAAAAAAATTGCCATTCATTGACCGAGCAGACAGTAGTGCCTTCGGTTGAAATTTCTAAAATCTTTCTCTTAAAACGATTTTTCAGAAAAATAGGTTTCTCAAGTCCAGTAGCTGTCATAGCTCTTTCCAGTATTGATGGGCGTTTCCTTCCTAACCTTTTGTTCGAAGTAGTGTGGAATATAAACATCGTGATTAAGACATTATTTTCGTTTCGAGTTACACGTGCTCTCAATTTTACCTGTCCGTAGTCGCCAGGTGATGTTTATAGTATTTGGTACAATTATTTGTGATTCTGTGCCACAGTGTTCAAAGAGGGAGTATCTTTGCCAAAATACTTAGGCTTTACTTGTTCAAAGAATTTTCCCGCCATTAATCTTAGAAAGCGGTGGTTTGATTTGGTTTGGTTTGTTTCAAACTCAATGGGTTATTTAATGCTGACAAAATTTTTATTTCTGGTAATATTTTTCTTCAAAAAGGTATAGCTGGTAATAATTTTATTTTACAACGTATTTCTGGTATCAAAACCTATTTTTACACTTTCATAGTGTTTTGACCCCAGTTTGGTTGTTAACTATTTACCCATAGCTGGTAATCTAACAGGTGCTACCACCCCGGGTCAAGATGGACCTGGGAACACCAGCAATTAAGAGGTGGTTCCACGCTCCTCAAAACCTCCTGATCGGAGGCATGGCTGTTGGATGTAGTTTATCGTCTTACTCAGGACGTGGATGTAGTTTACCGTCATACCCAGGACGGACTTGCTGTTGGATGTAGTTTATCGAGGACGGTAGAGATCGGTGGTATACAGCTGATGGTTTAGTTATTTCTGAACGGGTTTGGTACCATGCATGATCTCCATATGAAAGTCTCGATTTGATGAGGCTATTTAAGAACATGACTCGAGTTTTCAGGTTGATGTTTTGGTTTTGTAGCAAGTCGCGGTATTGGGCGAAACTACGTCTGGTGTAGCTTATTCCACGCAAAAATTTTCTTTTCTCTTATGTCAAATTTCACTACTTTCTGTCAAATTCCAGATCATAGATTATGTTTTGAAAAAGTTTATTCTTGGGACATTTCCAAGGGATTTAACCCTAGAACATTAAAAGGCAGAAGAGTCGATTATATATAATGCGAATATTTTTTAAATGTCGGGGGTGAAGGGGGATGTTTTCTTGTCTTACACTGACCCACCTCCAAACATTTATTTTTCGCCTTTTATATCCGAAAAGGCCACGCCACTCTTCTTGAAAAGTTGAATGCGTATCACCATTTCGCTGAAGTGTCGAAGCATGGCTTTATCTACATTCTTTCAAGATGAATCGGGCGGCGCCATTTTCTCATTTGGCAAAGATCGGGGATCCTTTTCTCTACGCCGAAATCTTTTTTTTGTGATTTTAAACAACTGGGATGTTTTCTTAGTTTAGAAAAGAAATCCAGGGACATTACGTTCTCTTAAGAACTAATTGAAAAGAAATAAAATCAATTTTGAATTGTAAGGCCTTTTTTTTAACTAGGTAAATATTGTTTGCCCATTTTCAGAAAGAGAATAATTTATACAGCAATCGTATAGAAGAATTTTCAAGTACTTAAAGATATTCGTGAAGGAAAGCGTGTATATTAGTCAGTGCCATGCTTCTGCAAAAAAAAAAAGCTAACAAGACACACATATACATTGGTTTCTATCGACACAAAGAGACAAAGTCAAATACATTTATTTTAAACATTTTTTTTAAACCCTAGAACATAACCCATCAATTAAAGTTACACCACTACTAACCATGGGTATATCATACCCGATTTTGAAAATATCAAAAAAAAATATTAAATATAAATCTTTATTTGAAATATTTTACATGCAGGCACTTCAAACTTTGTACTTTGAGTTAACCTTAATAGGAATTGAAAATCAGGTACTGAGAATTGTAATTAAAAATAGGAAAATTTGCGCTGGGTACTATATAACACTTAACCCTAGAACGGGTTAAGTGGTATCTTGGGGATACTTGATAAAAAAATGATTATTTGTACAAGATCATTATTATTGTAACTAAGAATACCGATATCATCTGTTACCCCCTATCAGTGGCACATAGAGAAAAATCTTATGTTAAATGTTATTTTTATATATCCATACATACCTATTATAAAATTCAATTTATAAGTTAAACACAATAACAGAGTACAAAGCATAACAACATTCTAAAAATGCCCCGCACGAAAGATTATGTGAACGATAGAAGATTTGTTTTTCTCTTAGATCTTAGCAACCGTAGACTGCGATGTTTTTCTTTAGGAAGACGAGAACGTTTACATTTTTCTTCACTTGTAAAGGGCATATTTTATAACGTGCATAGACTTTATAGGCAAATTACAAATTTGGAGATACCAAATTCAAACAAGCACAACAATTTAAATGAATGTTCCCAGGACAGATTCAAGACAAGAGGGACTGAAGAAAACAACGTTAACCTAACCAGCGAGCGTGAATTAATGATGGCAGATAAGGGTTTAAGACAGATTAAGAAGAATAGAGATGTTGATAGCCTTCGAAGATTTGAAGAAGTGATAAGCGAAATATATAACAGCGGTGAAATACTGGAATCACCAGTAGAGTAAATTAGCTCGCGTCTACAAAAATAGCCAGCGAGAATGTATGTAAACGGAATCGAACAGTCAGTTTTAACAACTTACGGTAGGGAATCGACATTGTGCCGATGGCAAATTCAGAAAGGATTGGCAAAGGATTCTTTTCTGGCATTACTAGCGAGGATGTTGTGGAGAGTCATGATCGTCTACGTCCTGGTGAGACATATCGCATAAAGAAGTAAAACTTGAGAATTTTTTTTGTGGCTGCATGTGGCCGCTAGGAAATGAAGTAACCGAAACCGGTATAAAATGTTTGCCTGTCTTTTATTTACTAGTTTTTTTACTGTCGTTCATCTAATTCAAGGCTCACGGATTGCGTAATACAGCTATTGGAAGTAGATAGCAATTGAGCCTAGACTTGAAGAGGTTAAGTTTGTCGTCATCGAGGAAGGATCTGCTCGCAAGACGGTCTTAATAAGGTGAGAAATTAGAAACCTGAAACACACAGTACAGAGTGCGAGTGCTACTTGAGGACATATTGTTTTAAGTTCACTATACACTCAAATCATTTATAATGTCATTTTTTTTTTATTTCAGGTAACCCAGTCAAAGAAAGATGTTAACCCAATAAATGAAAACACATTTATCATTGTTGCTTTAGCTGCAAAACAGTGATTTAAAAATCAGTTACTTTTTACATGTTGCCAGATCATTTGTTCATAAGGTTCGGTTGGAGCTAGAGGGATGTGATGGCAATGTTTCCCCTGTAGCAAAAAGAAAAAAAAAGTATTCACATCTCTCTGATACCGTGAGAACATAAGAATTTATACGGAATGTTCAAAACATCATCAATGAGAACCCCGGAAGATCAATGAGGTCCATCGCCGAAGAATTCCAGGTATCAGAGTGGACTATCAGAACCGTGGTACATCAGGACATTCCATATAAGTCATATGTAATGAGGAAAGGCCAATTCATATCGGCGAAGGCACAAGAACAACCGTCTTCTGCGTTCAAAATGGTTGCTGAACAAAGTGAAAAATCCCCACGAACCTGGCATGTTTTGGTTTTTCTCTGACGAAAAAAACTTTGACCAATATCAGAAAACAAACAGACAGGTGGCTATGTGCATCTACTTCTTAAGTACCCAGGGTGATGCACACCAAATATCCGGCTACTTTGATGGCTTTAGGGGTTGTGAGCAGTGAAGGTCATTTCATGCCACCTTACTTTTTTCTCACAAGGTCTTAGGGTCAATGCTGCTGGATACATTAATGTTCTTAAAACGTTTGTTTAGCCCTGCGTAAATAAAGTATGTAATGGAAGGCCATATGTCTTTCAACAAGACTCTGCACCTTCTCACAAAACCATTGTAACCCAGGATTGGTTGTCAGATAATTTTTACGATCATGTGACCCCCAACGTGTGGCTCCCTTAACTCGCCAGATTTAAATCCTAGTGACTATTACGTGTGGAGTGTCGTTGAAAGGGAAACTAATTGACATCCTCATAGTACCATAATTGCCCTGAAGGCCACCATTGTCCAGGTGATGTCCAAAATGAGTAGGGACCACTTAATTACAGCTTGTGGGTGGTTTCGAACCCGAATAAAAGCAGTCATTGAAGCCCAAGTTGGTTTCATTGAATAATTAGATAAAGAAGTATCATGAAGGATATTTGTGTCAATTTGAATTAAATAGATGCATTGTTTGCTAAAATATTGCTGTTTATTTAACATACTAAAAATGTCCTCAAATAGCTCTCGCACCCTGTAATTGGCATCTATAAATATGAGCATATCTCGAAAATTGGACCAATTTCAACTGAAAGTTATTTCTATTTTAATTATGAAAATATTGTCTAACATAACTGTCTATATACCGATATGAGGCATTGTAAATATTTACACGATTTACATTGTTCGGTGTGTTGGCCTCATTTTCGTTGCCATATTCACATTGTTCCGCCATTGTACGCTCCAGCCTTCTTCAGGTGATCGTAATTTCGAACTGAACCCTTTATTTCGTCCACCGGGGTAGACTGTTCTAGTTCCACGTGCCATGCACCCCCTGTCTCACTATCAGTTATCTCCCTTTATCTGTTTTGTTCACTGAGCCATGTGCCCTTGAGGACACATAGCCAAGTGGACAAAAGCGTTGACTGAATCCAGTGACTTGACCGAAAGAGCTGTTAGTTCAATAGCTGGCTACAGCTGAGGTGAACAAAATATTGGAGAGTTGAGTTAAAGAGAGATAAGTGATAATGATACACCCGAAAAAGGCATGACACGTGGAACTAGACCAATCTACCGGGGTGGACGAAATAAAAGGTTCAGTTCGGAATTACGATCACTTGAAGAAGGCTGGAAAGAACAACGGTGAAAACAACGTGAATAATTGTAAATAGCATAATTAAATCTGACACAGCGTATCTATCTATCTATCTATCTATCTATCTATCTATCTATCTATCTATCTCAATGTCTCCTATTTCTCTCAGTCTGTTCCTCTCTCTCTTTCTCCCTCCCTCGCTCTCAATCACTCACCTCTCTCTCTCTCTCTCTCTCTCTATCTATCTCAATGTCTCCTCTTTCTCTCAGTCTGTTCCTCTCTCTCTTTCTCCCTCCCTCCCTCTCAATCACTCACCCTCTCTCTCTCTCTCTCTCTATCTATCTATCTATCTATCTATCTATCTATAACAGTTGGTTCATATCTATCTATCTATCGAGCTGGCTAACTAGGGTGTACATTTATACCCGGTCCTGTTGCTCTTTTATTTTAATTAAATGTCGATAACAATACTGCAGTATCACACACACACACACACATTTATATATATATACGTGTGTGTGTGTGTGTGTGTGTGTGTGTGTGTGTGTGTGTGTGTGTGTGTTGTTATGTGTGTTTAAATTTCACATGGAGTATATCTGTAAAAGGACAATATGAATAAATGCAAATGATAAAGTCCACCAGAGGACGAAAGGCATCGGCGAAGATAAGTTTTCCTTTTATCTTTATTCACACACACACACACAAGCACACACACACACACACACACACACACACACACATATATATATATATATATATATATATATATATATGGATATATTAAATCGATATTCTGTATTTAATTAATCTCGCCGAAGTAAACAAGACGCCAAGCAGAGTGAAGGCTGAAGATGAAAAAAAAAAGAAAAAAAAGTGTATTTCCATTCTGCATTTTTGAAATCTTCAAGTTCTATGCATTATTAGAATTAGTTTGACTTCCTGTTTCGACGGGAAAGAAAGGCTAAGGTTGTTCGCTTCACTAGTTACAGACAACATCATTTCTGATATAAAGAACAAAGACTTCTTTGTTCTTTGGTAAAGGCTTCATTTATTATTGTCCGGCATTTTCGTACAACTCGACACAGACGTTTTCCTTCCATGCAGACAGTCACTGAGACACGTGACCTTTGGACGAAACAAAGCACTTAAACATATAATCTGCCTTCCATAAAGCAGAAAGATTAAAAAAAGGAATGACACACACGCGCACACGCGTGCGAGCGTGCGCGCCCACATACACACACACACACACACAGGTACAGACATAGACACAAACACACACACGGGTTGATTTTCGTGTCCACGTAAAAACTAGATTTCTGATTGGTTCTTCTTTGTTCTCTTGCTCGATTGGCGCAATACGGTCTTTATATTTGTCCTTCTGTTCTGTTAAGCGAAGTTTCATGTGTATCAATAGGTTTTCTTCATTTCACAATACGCGAAGAAAAAACTCATGTGCGTTATCGCGCACGTGCACACACATACACGCACGCACACACATACACACACACACATATATATATATATATATATATATATATATATTACATACAATAGGAATTAAGATTACTCCATGGTTATGATTAATTTGTAAGGATTTTCATTTCGGATTAGGTTAATAAGAAAAAATAAATTGTATTTTTTATTAACCTAATCAGTTTTTATATATAAATTTATATATATATAAATATCACAATATATAAATATATATATATATATATATATATATATATATATATATATATATAGATAGAGAGAGAGAGAGAGAGAGACATTACTACCTTCTCTCTACTTTATTCTTTCTTTATTTCTTACTCTTCATATCTTGTCTTTTCCCTATTTATTTTACTTTTCCTTCTTTTTTTGTTTTTCTTTCTTTGCTTCTGCCTGGTTTTTACAATTTGTTTTAATCCAGTTTCATTCTATTTTTTCTTATTTACCTGATGGGTTTGAAAATCCTTACAAATTAATCTTAATTGGTAAGATGAAATGATCATAACCGTGGAGTAATCTTAATTCCTATTGTATGTAATTTCTATGATCTGCTTGAATAAAACATTGAGTTCTCTATGTGAATCAGTTTTAATATTTTATATTATTAGGATTCACTTGGATTATATACCAACGGAATATTACCTATATATATATATATATATATATATATATATATATATATATATATAGATACACCTAGTGAGCCAGACAAACCTACCTAGGTTTCATAAACGGATCGTCAAGGAAAGTTTGGCCAAACACACCTGACGATCCGTTTAGGTGAAACCTAGGTAGGTTTGTCTAACTCACTAGGTGTATCTAGGTCTGCTCTACGGTTGTATTGAGCTTTTTTGTTAGTTAGTTGTTACTCGTATCGGGGTTTTTTCTTTGGGCTTCAGACCTGCATCTGTGCGATTTTTTTTTTGTCGGCAGAAGTTCATGTTTGTAGCTCTTTTTTTTTTTTAAAACCTTTTTTCCCTCGAGATTGATTTGATTAGCAAATCAAAAATTCGAGGGTTTTTCGAAACGAGTCTAGTTATCTATATTTATATATATATATATATATATATATATATATACAGGGTGTATGATAATTGTGAAGATGATACTATATCCGACTATGCCAGGATTGCGCCACTCATCGCTATTTTCATTTCATGTCACTACACTACTTCCGTACACCCCTAGGACCAATGTCACTGGCACATCCAGCTGCGTGTCATGGGGGTGAATCCCTCAACAGAAGGAATAGCCCAGATGTGCCTGTAAGTGCTGCATCAAGTTCTAACCCCTTCCCACATTGCTTATATATCCGAGGACTAAGCTGGCCAAGGTTTTTTTGACGTTTATCTGCCCCGTGTCCTCCTATTTCTTCTGATTTGAATTTTATGGATTACAGCATCTGGACAATATCAACGAGATTCACCTGAAGTGGGTCCGCGGTCTCTTTTGATGACCCATCGAAGTCCTATACTCGAAACATGGCGCTATCAATTTGATTTTCAATTACCCTATTTCAGGAACTCATATCTCTTTATAAATGCACACTTCTGCTATATGAGTGGTTTCCATGATGGAAGAAGGGGAAGCGGGTTCGGTTCGTGTCATAGGCACAAATTTTCTTTTGGAGAACTTCTCCATCTCAGCGAGTTGTTATCAATTTCATTGATTAAGAAAATTTACAAAAATCTCTGAGATTACAATTCAAACACAGGTCCCCACTGAAATAACGTTTACACTAAAATGAGAAATAATGTCGGATAAAAAAAAAACTGTGTAAAAAATGACTGATTACATTTCGTTTGCAAAATTAAAGTGATATAGATTTGTAGAAATCCCAACGAAAGACATATGCATCTTATATATAAAGCACAGTTTATGTGTGTTTGTGCGTGTGTGTGTCCAAGCAGCTCCTCAGCTCCCACTGGTCCGACTTCAATGATTCATTGCTCATTCAAAAGTTAAGCACAGGGAACGATTTTTGTTGACCTCAGATTCAGGGTTGCCAGATTATGCGAGGTTAAAAATATATAATAATATATTACATTAGCCATTACCATTGTTTTCATGGTTCAAGGGGAGTAACTCTTATTTTCCTTTCGTATCCAAAATTGCAGCTAGCTCCTTTGGAAAACTCTAGCTAAGAGCTAGGGAGTAGTAGATGCGATAGGCATCAATAAACTACAGAAGAACTCAAAATTAATCCCTGCATTTCAATATTGAATTAATGTTTAAGCTTACCTTTTAAAAATTCAACGATAATCTTCTGTTGCCACTTAATTTAAAGACGATTTCATGTACTTAGATCCTTATTTTCCGTACAAACAATTATTTTTTATTTCGATCTTGACAGAACAAACAATTTATAAGATAAAATTAATATATAGTGTAAAGATGGGAAAATAGAAATTTAGTTATACATTCAACATTTGAAGATTTAGAGAAACATAATAGCTAATTAAGTAAAACCTATATTATGGAATCTATATGAATAAAAAAAATGGGGTCCAGTTCTCTCACGAATTCTGAGATAAAAAAAGGAGAACTATACTTTATTTTTAATTAACGCAGGGGTGTTTACTCAAAAAAAAATAAGAATGATTTGTGTCACCAAGGTCGGATTAATTTGCTGGGACTCAGAGCGTAGAAACAAGGATAAGAATCAAAAATTTTCCCTCATGAACAAGAATAAGCAACCAAAGACCGAGCCTCGGGTGAGACCTATCCGTCCCTCTTTTTGCAATGAGAAGTCTCGCGAAGCTTGAAGAAGCTTTCCCCAAAGGCTGGGCACCTCTTCAGAAGAAATAATTTTCCTCAGTTGTCCCTCTGTCCTAAAAAAAGAGAGTCCCCAGAAAAAAAAATTCCCTGTCCAAGGACAGAACGCATTTGAGAAATGATAAAAATATAAATGTATAAATTTTACATTTACATAGATTGAAAATCACGAGGTCAGGTATGTGACAAAAGGTCGGTTTAATTTAAAAAATGACGATAAAGACTATAAATTGAAACCACAAACAAAAAGAAAATATAAAATGTCCACCGTGGGTAGCGCTGGCCTGAATCTTGCGTTACCGATCCTTTATTCTAGTGCAATGAGAAGGCGCGGCCTCAAAATATTTCTTCCCCAGGACGAGCGTCTCATAATTAAATTTAGATATTGTAAAAAAATTGTCGAGAGGGACAAATTCATATGTTGGATTGAGGAAATAAAAACTGAAATGTAAAAAAAAAAAAAAGTGATAATTTTCAGAACGTATGCAAAGATGTGGCAAAAATTTCAAAGAATTGGGCACCAATGAATATCGAAGAAGAAACTGAAATATTTACAATGAATACACTAAAAAAAATATAGAAAAAAATCCTTTGTCTCTCTTTCATTTAATATGCCAGTTTTTACAGATATCGGGGTTACTGATATCTTCAAATTTTAAATTGGTTTGAAAAAATTTAAAAAAAAAAACAGCACAATTAAAATTGTTGATTGGGAATTTTGTCATTTATTTAAGTTTTTTAAATTTCCGTAATTAAAAAAATCTTAATTTAAAATTAATTTAACCTTTTAAAACTTGCACATTAGCGTTTAGATAAGAAAAAACTGTGGTATTACTGAGGTTGATCATTGAAAGTACGACCCCATTGATAATCCTGAATGACAACGAAAAATGACGAATCGATTATTGAAAGCTCTATAAAAATCATTTGCATTAAAAGGCCACATTAAATGAAAAATAAACAGTCAAGAAAAGGTTCTAATTGACATATCGAGACGACTCCGTTAAAACCAAATTGAAAAATTATACAACAAAAAATTACAGGATAAAAATCTTTTTTTCAAATTCCAATCACCTGAAGAAGTTCGATAAAAGATCACAACACTGAAAAACGTCTTGGATGACTACAATAAAGATAGGAAAATCATTTTATCTAAAAATTTAAATTTTACAATACCTCATTTCAAAAAATAATTCTTTATTATTCGTTTAGTCCTTGCTGTTCTCGATACAGACAATATTGGATATCGTAAATTGAATTTTCTTTACAAATCAAAAAATGATTCTCTATTTTAGAATATCATCATTTGGAAAATGTTAATAAATATTTCAGGTCACAGAATAAAACAGTTCAGGTTCTTTCCTTTTTTCATAACGTTTCTCAAAAAGGATCTTATAATGATTTTCAATTTTTTAATAAAATGGTGCAAAAAAATAAATTTTTTCTTTCTTTGAAGCTAGGGGCGAAAAATTGAATAAATTTAAAACTTGTTCTTTAAGTTTTGAGGGTTAATTGTTTAAATAAAATCGGTTTTAAGTGACAATAGCATATATTGAAAATTTATAAATCTACTGATTTTACCATATCCTTGAATCTTGTTGCCATTAAATCTTTTCTGGTGTTCCTGCCTGCAACGTCTCGAAAGACATTAACGCCCACGTCCAAAGAACGTTTTCTAATATACGTATAATTCGATCAGTCACCTTGTTTCATAATTAACGTTATTTTTTCTTTCTGAAGGATATATCAAAAATTATTTTCTTTGTTGATTTTTTCCCCATTTGCGTTAATGAAAGCATTCATTAATCACTAAAACCATCATTATATTCAAAATATTTATTTTCGATATTAAATAAGCACACGAATAAAAGCTAAACAAAAACAATCAATATTAGATAATGTTTTATAGTTTAAATATTAAGGATTTTTGTATTGAAAAAAGGTTAACAACTTGATTATTTTTTTTTTTCTCTCATCGTTACGATGATCGAGCTAATTTTTTTTTTTGCAGTATAGTTTCAATATCTTGAATTGATGTTTCTTTTTTGTTATTTTGATAAAAGTCATAAATATCGTCAGAATCCATCTTGAACATTTATTTCTAAAAATTTTATTTTCTTGAATCCTGTTCCATTTCTGATGTTATTTTTTTGATATGTCTCAATAGAATTATCAAAAATGTTCCTGAACGATTTTTAATATAATTAACTTCTGAAAGCAAAATTAAGGTTTTAAAAAACATTACAAATTTAAATTCAGACTGCATTCCTCAGTGTTTCCAATTCTTTTTGGTGAATGGTTTGGTTTTCTAATGGAATACGAAGGGTATGGTTATCTTTTTCAAAATCAGTTAAAATGTAAACAAATTTTTTCAGTGGACTAATATCATTTTTTTATAAAAAACATATTGCTGGTAAATTTTTTCCTTTCCGAATTATTATTGGTATTAATTTTCTTTAAGAACTGTAAAGTTTTTGGAATTTTTGGAGACTTGTTAAATATTTGGGAATAGAAGGGACCTTGATAAGGAGAAACCATTGTTTGAATTTGGTAAAACTTGGGAACACCATTAGAGTTTCAAAAGATGGTTCCATCGCTCCTAAAAACCTCCTGATCATCCTGAACTGTCGGACACGGATGTATTGAAGAATCATCATTCGAGGACTATGATTAAAGATTAGGACAAATAGAAATGGCAACCTGTTGATATTAAACCCTCGTGCCTCGACTGATTTTGCGTAACTAGATTTGAGTACCATTAAAACTTAGGGTTTTTGAACTATAAAGATTCTTGGACATTTTCATATTCTAATTTTCCTTTCTTCAAACTTCGAAGACTGATTTCTTGCTTCCCAGAAATTTAAAATCTTCGGAAAAAAATTAAATGCAACTGTCAATCTCTATAAATCTTCCTAAATATTAATATTGTCAAATTCGTTCATTTGATTAAACTGTAATAATTTTCCAACATTTGAATTCTTTCATGTTATTCTAAAACAGGAAGAACAATTTGACCGATTCAAAGAAAACCATAAACTGCACAATTAAAATGATATATAAAATGATTTATTTTGAAAATGATTTTGCAAGTTTTCGTTGAAATAGCTACACATTAGTCAAAGTAAAATTTAGAGAAAAAGACTAATGTCAATTTTCAGACGAGAGGTTGTGGGTTTTGAAGATTTTTATTCTTCCTTGGAAGAAATTTGTCATGGCTGATGAAACATTATTCCTTTAGTCATTTTCAAAGAATACGGATTTGATTTAGTCGATTCGTGTCAGCACCAAAATATGGATCAGCTTATAGGCGTTTCTGTAACACTAAAAATTTAACAACTAACTTTTGGGTTCAAAAAAAACACCGCGCTGCTCGCTATAATTGGAATTAACGGTTAGAATAATAAAAATTTTAAATTAACATTGTCGAAAAAACGATTGGATGTTTTAATAAATAAAAAAAAAAAATGGTCACTTAGGTCCTATTTTTCTTAGAGAAAAAAACCAGTGAATTTTAAAAAAAAAAAAAAATCCACAAATTCCTTTGTCTTTTTATCAACATAAATTCACCATTGTTTTGGTTTAGGATTGGTAAACCAAAATCGTTTAATTTCTTTTTGACTCACGATTTCCCTTTATTTAAAAAAAATATCGCTTGCTGTTCGAAATTTTTTTGACTCGCCTATTTTTTTTTTGTTTTTAAAAATTTTTTCGCCTATTGTTTTCGCATATTGTTCAAACTAATTTTTTAATCTTACTAATATAAAGACCCCTTCCCGACCACCTAGTAAAAAAGTTTACTCACCCTAAGGTATTCTATTGATAATTATAATTTTGGATATAAATGAGATTTAGGGAAAAACTCTGTGAAAAAAAAGTGACTCACTTATTTCCTGCAACTAGTAATCAATAGAAACATAACCGAACAGCTTTAAATAAAGAATAATAGAGGTATAATTTATTTATAATAGGTAATATAGTTTGAAATATTTAATAATCTATGGGTCCTCCTTTATTTTGAATAACC
The DNA here is from genome assembly GCA_903632075.3 of Acanthosepion pharaonis. Taxonomy (NCBI): domain Eukaryota; kingdom Metazoa; phylum Mollusca; class Cephalopoda; order Sepiida; family Sepiidae; genus Acanthosepion; species Acanthosepion pharaonis. The sequence goes on from CAHIKZ030002160.1 coordinate 176,188, forward strand.
TTTTCAACCTTTTTTGGCATTGACTTGATTAGGTTCTGGCAAATCTCATCTCCAAGCATTGAATTCCATTCGGATATGAAATTCACAATCAAATCCTCTTTGTTGCTCAACTGCTTTCTCGAGAGCCTGTACTTTATAATGCTCCATAAGTTTTCTATGGGGTTGAGGTCAGGAGATTGGGGCGGCCATGTCATAACACTCACCTGCTTCTCATCAAAGTATTCCTTCATCAATTTTGATTTGTGACAGGGAGCATTATCCTGCATAAAAATGAGCTTGGTGGGGTCGATTTGCACCCTTTCAGCAGAAGGGAGCAGACAAGACTCTAAAATTCTCTTGTACTGCTCGCTCCTGAGGGTCTTTTCAATAGGTTTTAAGAAACCAGTTCCATGAAAAGAAAAGCATCCCTAGAACATTATACTGAACGGATGCTTGACAGTACTTACTGCTAAATTCAAAGAGCTTTCAAAGCTTCTTCTTCGGATTTTAGATCGCTTATCCTTTGAATTTAGCTCAACTTTTGTTTCATCGGAGAAGAGAACATTTAATAAAAAAAAAAATCAGGTGAGTCACTTTTATCGAACAACCCTGTATATTTATATAGAAATAAATATATATATTTGTTTAACATATTTATCAATATCTATTTGTGAAAACTTATTCACATTTCAGTTTATTGTCTTTCACTTATCGTTTCTCTATATGAATAAAACAATTTTTTTTATCTATACTGTCAATCCAATGAATTTTTCAATATTATTTTTCCTTTAATTTAAATTTCATTTTTAAAGAAATGCGCCATTTCATAATATTATCAACCGTCTATGATGTTAGTTTTGCCTTTAATATTATGCAATTTAATTTTCACATTTCCATCTAAATCAGCATTGACAACAATTACAATATATGTAACAATAAAATACATCAAATATTGACCAGAATAAAGACAAAAAAATAAAATTACAAAAATTATTGTTTAATTTGACGGACACACCTTTCTTAAGTCATTTTTGTTTACAATTGTTTTTTTAAAAATTGGTCAAAGTTAAAACTCAAACACAAACAAAATTTTTTTCAATCGAAATGAGTCTATTATTTTAATTGAATAGAATTTTATTATAAACATATTGTCTTGTAATTGAATTTTTAAAAGCATTCTTAATGTAAAAATATTAAAAGTTAAAGAAATTGTTCACTGGAACAAAAAAAGTTTTGTTGAAAAATTAGGAAAAATTAGGAAAACGATCCCATTATATAAACGAAAGACACACACACACACACACACACACACACACACACACACACACACACACACACACTTTGGTTATGGGTTTTGTAATATTTTTATAACTAGATATAGATATATATATTTGTAAACCCCCTTTAATTCTGAAGAAAGAATCGTGTTTAATCGTATGGAAAATTGATTTAAAACAAAAACAATTGTGTTTTCAATTTCTGGGGCTGTTCAGAACCACTTTAAACATTTTTTTGTTTAAATAAAAACAGAAAAATTTAAATTTAAATAAAATAATATATACAACACACACACACACACACACACACACACACACACACACACACACACACACACAACAATCTGCGTTTGATAATAAGTATGATGTTAATCTTTTTACCTATTTCTTTATATGTATTTGGGAGTTACATATGTTTTAACATCTCGGAAAAATCGGAGATTTGAGTTCTAAATCAGTTCAAATCCATTACATTCACTTATGTTTAATACCATGGGAATTATATTAATTCTCTTCTTCTCCCCCAGCTATGGGTAAAAAAAAGGACAAAAAACAACTGCTTACCGCAGAAAATAAATTTGTTTATGGAAAAAAAATTGCATATATCTGTCATATCATAAAAATACATGATTTTAAGCGTGTATCACGTTGTTCCAAAAAGAATGGTGTTTCTGTTGAAGCCGCTGTTATTTTATCAGCAATGTTTATCAAAGAAATTCAAAAAATATAAGAATTAAGGGACTAAGATGAATCTTTTACTATTTATCATTTGAGAAAGAAAGACATTTTAAAAGAAATGTTTTAGTCAAACATTTAAAAAATTCTACAAAATTTTAAAACTATGTGAACAAACTCCAATGCAATATTTATTATTTAAAATTAAAAAAAAACAATTTTTTTTTCATAATTTTATTAAAAAATATCTATGAAGTATAGAACAAGAAAATTTAAAAGAACATAATTTTCTCGGACATTATCCATTTTCTTAAATTATTTTATGTCTCAGATAATCTTTTATTTTAAATTTTTATTTTTATTTTTTATAACCGTGATCTCGGATTAAGGATGCCTAATCTATAGGAATCCCAGGCAATTATAGGTTTACTTATCTTCTTTCTTTTTTGATAAACACATTTTTTAAAAATTGTTGCTAATATATCTAAAACGTCCTGGAAAATCTGTTGGTTCAATTTATGCTAATCCAATGCTGATTGATGAACAAATTAATAAAGAACGGTTTTATTAAAGTACCTTCACTAAATCAAAAAAAACAATCAAAACGAAAAATTCTTTGGAATTTTTAGAAAAAACAAAATTACAATTCCCAAATTCGATTCGAATTTTTAAAAAATGGTAAATAATAAATATTTCATTATAGTTGGTTACATTTTTTGTTTTAATTCAATGTTTTTTTTATAAATTTATGAAAAAAAATTTGAAATTTATTTTTTAACAATTAGTAAATGATAAACATTGCATTGTATTTAATTTTGTTTGTTAAAATTCTTAGAAAAATTTTGTAATCCATTTTTCTCATAAATTTCTGAATAAAAAATTCTTTTATATTTATTTCTTTATAAAATTAGTCAAATGATAGACATTGCATCATTTGGCAAATGTATTTAGGAGGGTTTAAACAGAGAAAATTCTATTAAATAAATAATTTAATAAACAAAAACAAATTTAATTTTTTTTTGTATCTACTCAAGAAGAATAGAAAATATTTTGTAAAATTAACTTTATAAATTTGCAGAATTTAATAAAAATTCTATTCCTGTCTTTTTTTTTAAACAAACAATCATTGCTATAATAAAATAGAATTTAATATTAGCACATGTCAAGGGAAAAACCGTTCCTTTCACATACAATTTTTTTTTGCAGACAAATATTAAACTTAAGCTGAACGCTCTTTACATTTTTTTAAAAAAAATATTTTTATAATTGAAATTGCGTCGTTCCTTTCTTAAGAATTTCTTGGAGATCACTCATGAAAATAATCATTTTTTTCATGCTTTTGAAACATAAATTTGCCTTACGGAATATGCCAGGAAACTCAATCTAAATCATCGTTCGGGCTTTGTAAAGAATGAATTAATCATATTAATAAAGTATGTTCAACACACAATTTGTTAATCTTTCCATGGTTTAAAATTCCCAACTGACTTAAGTTGTTAAATGCCAAAAAAAAAAAAAATCGTTAAACGTTTAATTTTTAATTTAACATTTAAAATCGGTCCATTTTATTGGAACGTTATCCTTCATACACATGTCTCTATTTTTTTGTCCCTTTCAGTGTAAAAAAAGAGATCTTTCCGACAATTGACAGTATCTTTCGACACATTTCTTCTTTTCTTCATCTAATATTAATCCTATTACACTTTCATTTCTTTGCTTGAGTATAATCAATGATAAAACAACAGTTGAAATCAAAAATAAATTCATGAAATCTTCTATATATCAATCTATCCATCTATATCTATCTATCTATCTATCTATCTATCTATCTACAACAAACATATCTAATTTCAATTTAATTGTTCCTTTATTATCTAAAATATCTATCTATGATTATCTATCTATCTATGAAATCTTATCTATCTATCTTTTATCTATCAAACGGTAATCTATCTATCTATCTATATTTCTGTCATCTATCTGATTCTATCTATATATCTATCTATCTATCTAATATCTATCTGTCTATCTATCTATATTCTACTGAATTTCTGTTACAAACAATTACCATTTTATCTATCTATCTATATATCTATCTATCTATCTATAAAAATTATCTATCTATCTATCTTTGGAATATCTACTTATTTCCGTCTATTAGTCTCAATATATTCATTACATATTTCTGCCTCTCATGACATTCATAGAAATGTCATACAATCAGAATAAATAATAATAATAATAACAACAACAACAATAGTGTATATGTATATATGATTGTATGTGTATATAAAAATTTATATATATATATATATATATATATATATATATACATGTGTGTGTGTTTTTGTGTACATAACGAATGCATGTATTTGAATCGCTTAATTTCCTGCAATTGATATTTTAAGTGCCAAGTCCAAGCCTTACATTTCAAACTCATTTTGAATGTTGCTTTTATCGACTTTTCCCGTTGATTAATTATTAAGATAGCTTCCGAAAAAAAAAAAAAAAAAAAAAAGACGACAATTTAAAACCTCAACCTTCAAGTGATAAATTGAAATCGACATGATATCATTTTACCCTGCTTGAATAATCTGGCGAAAAAACAAATAATTTAATTTGTCGACAAAAGCGAAATTAAATTTCAGGGGAATATTTTGCACAGAATTTCGTGAAAATATTTCTCAATAAATTTAACGAAAAAAAAAAAAATTCCAATTTCTAAAATGCGATTTATCTCTTTGAAACATTAAACCTCTTGTTTTCGTGAGGACTGTTTAGGATGGTGATATCATTTTATTTGTAAACTTACCGTACATGTTGAATATTTATATATCAGCTCAAAAATATAAATGTCGGTTTTGGGTTAGAGTCTTCACTCGAGTGGATGCAGAAAAGCCCGACTCACTTCCTAAAATCTGATCAAACCTAAAATTTTATTCTGAAATCTTATCTTTAACGATAACTTTTCAAAAACGTCTCAAGACGGGCTGCGAGATTGTAATCTCAATTTTTCATCAGCAACGTATTTTAAACAAGCTTTTAATACCTTATTTTGTTATAACTTTACTATTAACTCAAGTTCCAAACCTAATTGCAAGCCGTCCTGGGCATGACGATAAACTACATCCGTGTCCTGAGTAAGACGATAAACTACGTCCGATAACAAGGCCGCACATCAGGAGGTTTTGAGGTGCGTAGAAACTCCTCTTCCCAGGTTCACGCTGACCCAGGGTGGTAGCGCCTGTTAGGGTCCCAGATATGGGCAAATAGTTAACTCCACAAACTGGGGTTAAAATATTATGAAAGTGTAAAAGTAGGTTTTAATACGAGAAATACTTTGTAAAAATTATTACTAGCAATACATTATTACCAGCTATACATTTAAAAAAAAAAATTACCAGCAATAAATTAAAAAAAAAAATACCATCAATACATTTTTTACCAGGTATATATTTTTTGGGAAAAATATTACCAGCGATACATTTCGAGGAAAAAAAATATTACCAGCAATGCATTTTTGAAAAAAAAAAAATATGAACAGCAATAAAAATTTTGTCTGCATTAAATAACCCATTGAGGTGTTCATATGCCGTAAAACAAACTAAATCGAAACCTAATTGTAAATTTTTGTAGGAAATACTGAGTGACATGATTATTAAACAAACGCGAGTATGTTCTACTAATGTATACTGGTGGTAGTCAGTACCAAGTGACGTTACGGTTTGTAATTATAGGTGTTCTTGGCTTTCTCTTGGGTATTAAGATTCAGGTGCCAAAACAGTTTAAGGATTAATGGTTTGGAGAAGAGTCATATTTAATGTGTCGGCCTTCTCTTCGGACTTTGAGTCGTTGGATTAATTCAGTGAAAGCAGTCACCTGGAAAATTATGTGGCGTCAAGAAAAATCTGTTAGCCTGTTACTACGGCAATATCTGTTTTTATTTTATTTATATACACGAATAACAGTTAATTTCCTGTTCCGTATTTAATTAAAAATAATTAATTTGAAATATTAGTATGAATAAACAGAGATATAATGTCGTGAACAAAACAAGATCTAGATTTTAAAATTCAAATGCTAATCACTGATTCATTGATTTTGTTAGAAATTAAAAAGACTCGAATTTACAAACTTTGCTTAACACACACGCAAAAGCGAATCCAAAACAAAACACGTGAAATTTCACACCTTGATGCGCAATGTTTATCGGCCAATAGAAAACTAGGAAACATTTAAAAACAAAATTCAAATAATATTCGATTCTAAGAAACAAATTCTTTTACGGACCTTTTCGCGAGCCGACGCGAAGTTTGTTCGTCGTCCAATGGAAAGCCCCGAATTATATCCGGGAGTGAATTTCCAAATGACCTTTCCAATCCCCACAAACAAAATAAAAGACGGGCAAGTTTGTTGGTCACCAGAGAGAAAGAGACGAGCGTATTAAGACGTCCTTTGACAAACGTCAAGCGATCGTTATTATTATCTCTACCTTTCTCCCTCACCTCATTTATACTTGATAAACGAACGGAAAATTTTAAGACTGAGCGATTACTTCAAAGACATCCCTACCCTACAATAACGCTCATATCATCCTAGAAACGATGCAACGACTCCTTGCTCTCATTAAATTAGAGAGAAATAAAAAGTAAAATTGGTCGCCGTTGATGAAGTTTTTGATGTAGTGTTGGGATCTGGAGAATTGAAGTCGGAAATGACATAGAATATAACACAATGTCGGTTGCTAGTAACATCTGCAGTTTGAATTTGGTGATTTGACTTTAAAAAAAGTGAATTTCCGAAGACCATTCGCGTTAAGTGAACACCAGTAGCCTCGAGTGAAGTTCGAACCCGATGTGCCGGTTCCATTTCATGTTGTGGTAACCTTTACACAACTTTGTACTTTCAGTTTTAACACACATTGTAGTAATCTCTCTTCCGTGATGACTGGATACTTTGTCAGAACTCGTACTACTTCTTTTTTATGTAACGTATACATTCAGGATGTGGGCGTTCGTGGTCCTCCACAACTTCCAACTTTTTTAGCTCTTACTAATACGTATGTTTTTATTATTACCCCTTCTGTTCTGCCATCCATTCACACAAAATCCTCATTGGACAGAGGTAATTCGCTGCTTCTATCTGACCCCGTTGACTGCAATATGCCTTTTTTCGGGCCTTCTTTTTTCATTATGTGACATAGAAATGGCCTTTCTGCTTTATGTATAATTATCATTTTTGTTTCCGTTTGCCTTCAAAAACTTCCCCGTTGCTTACATGTTGTTTCAAAGATATTCTCAGCATCCTTCTGTATAATCACATTCTGATGCCTGAAGACTCCTCTATGGAAATTGTCCAGCATTCACTGCCATATATCAGGATTTGATATAACATAACAGTCCAGCACTAACAGCAAGAAGAAGAGAAAGAACAATAGAAACTAAAATTGAATGTTGAAACGAATTGATTGAAAAATAATTCTTGAGATTAATTTAATCTTACACAGACGCTTATTGTTCCGTTTCTTGTAGATCTTTTTTCACCAGACCATTAAATATCATTATTGCATTTTATAATGGGGCGAAAAAGAATTTATCTGTAGTCATATCTTTAGCTTTTAGATTTATTTCTACCTTGAATTAATTCTAAAACTATTCACATTTTTATATCGATTAAATCAAATATTTCGAACAGAACAATATTCCCTTGGGCTTTCGAGAAAGTCATAGAGAATATGAGAATGTTTTGGTCTCCTCTTAAGATTCTTAAAGAAATTTCTTTTTTCTTTTTAGCTGTCTGTCTGTCAGAATCTGTTTGTTTCTATCTTACAACGTAATCTCTGTCGATCTCAATCTGTTCATATTTAAACGTTTAATTGTAATCTCTATTTCTTTCTTCCCTTTTTACTCACTTACTTAATGTCATTTTACTTTAAGTCTAATTCAAATAAAAGGTTAGGAAGGAAACACCCCATAAATAGTGGCAAGTGCTATAACAGCTACTGGGCTTGAAAAACCTGTTTTACAGAAAAATTGTTTCAAGAGAAAGATTTTATAATTTTTTTTTTCAACCGACAGAAGTACTGTATCAATCGATCAATGAACCGTCCTGGGTAAACGTGCAAAAAATTATATCCGGCAGTAAGAGCCTCTGATCAGGTTTTGAGGCGCTTGGAAACCTCTTAATTGAAAGTGTTAATAAGAGGTCCACCTTGACTCAAATGTAACACCTCTTAGAGTTCCAGCTGTGGGTAAATAGCTAACACCAAGACTGGGGTTAAAACGCTATGAATGAGTAAAAATGTTTTAATACCAGCAATAAATTTTTGGAAAAAATTACCAGAAATACATTTTGAAAAAAATATTACCAGCAAAATCTTGATGGTATTAAATAACGCATTGAGGTTGATATGCCTTAAAACAAACCAAACCAAATCGATCAATGAATGCCAAATGTTTCCTTATAGGGAGATGACTAGTATAACGATTGCCATTAGCATGTCTTGAATTCACGACATTGTTGTATGTAATTTACTATCAACCAATTGAAAAATCTTGTTATCATCCTTTAAAACTTTTGTCCGATAAGATTGGGACTAAACAGTTTAACTAAGATTGGTTCAGAACTAAAACCTGGGAGTATATATTCAGGGGTCAAACTTCAAACAATTAGAATATTCCTACCCCCCAAACAAAAATACTTTTCACCCAATAAACTTTCATCAGACACTAAAAGAGCGTATTAAAAAAAAATACATAATTGAGAAAAAATTAAAAAGTGCACAATAACATAATAAAGAAATTGATGTTCCACACTACTTCAAATAAAAGGTGAGGAAGGATCTACCCCCCCCAACATCAATAATGGAAAAGAATGATGATGGCTTCCGCCTGTAACGAAAACCTATTTTCCAAAAAAATTGTTTTAAAAGAATGATTTTATAAATTTCAACAGACAATTCTTACTAAACTGTAAGACAATGATCCAAATGTTTCCTTATTTTGAAACGTCTATGTTTGGATTGAAAATTAGCCTGGTTAAAAATTTGCTTTTAATCAAAGATTTTATACAAATCAGAAATTTTCTTCTAAAGATAAGAGAAATCTATCATTCTAACAATTATCTTTCTATTTATCTATCTTTCTATAATATTCTATCTATCTAATTGCAAAAAACGGTTCTCCTATAATAATAAACAATGTTTAAAAAAATTGGTATTGTTTAGAAATCAAATCAGTGTCAGTAAAGAAGGTACAATCAATTGTTTGAAAAGAAAGATTTTTTCAACCGACATTAAGATAAATGAATGCCAAAATAGTAAAAAAAAAAAAAAAAAGGCTAATTATAATACAACATTAACAATAAATAAATTAATCAAAGTTTCAAATTCATTATTTATCTCAACTCCCATTTCTTCTCTACAAAACAGAAACTTATCTATCTATCTTACTATATATCTATCTATCTATCTATCTATCTATCTATTATCTATCTATCTCAGCCTATTCATATCTATCCATCTATTTATCTATCTATCTATCATATCTTTCTATCTATCTATGGATCTATCTATCTGTCTATCTATCTGTTTGACTTGGTTACCTTTTTTGAAATGTAACGTTGTTTATTTTTTTATCACGAAATTTAAATGAAACAGTAAACAGTTTACAGTTCAATGAATTTTTTAAGATAAAAATTTTATAATTTTCAAAAGTACTAAAAATTATGACAATGCATATATATTTTTTTTATATATATAATTTTCTTTAATTCTAAATTTAACATAAGCCCTTCTTTAATGGTACTTGCTTGGCAGATACCAAATTTATTCAGCCCTCATTTCTTATGTTTTAACGAAATTTTCCATCTGAAAATTTTCAAAAGTTGGGGACCTACTTTAATCATAAAACGTTATTTTGTTTTTATTTTATGTTTAAAATGAAAACAGTGTCATTAGGTTTTGAGTTCAATCTTTTCGTTGAAGATGGAAAAAAGTGATTCTACTAAATAAAATATATATATAAATAAGATCAAATGATGGTTTTTATCAATGATAGGTGTATTTGAAAACAAAATGATATTAAATATCCATGCGCGTGGAAAACTTCTCTCAAAGAAGAGACGCAATGAAATCAATAATCAAATAATAAAAAAAAAATCAATCATAACAAATTACTTTTCGATCTCTTATGGGTTTACTTTCCGGGGTTTTCCTTTTGATCGTTCCTGTTTTTTTATGGCTTCGCTGGTCGTGGATATAATTAAACCATTTATAAAAATTGTTTTTAAGGCATCTTTCTGGGGTCAATATAGATTTGCCACTTTTGGAACCTTTAAAATGAACGACAAATTTCATGAATCGAAAAATAACTTTTGTAAAACCATTTTTAAATACATTTTTCTGATTAATTTAAAATAAAATTTCTTTCTACATTCCTTCAAATACGGTCAAATCACGCTGAAACACCGGTTCTCGTTCGATCACCGAAGTTAAGCATCTTAGAGCTAGGTAAAATACTTAGATGGGGGACCGTTTGGGAACACCTGGTACTGATAAGCCCTTGGTTCCAACCCTTACCTCACAGTCGGTGAATGTAAACGGTAGTGTCAGAGCTATGCTGCCCGGAACTTTCGTTCCTGGTAGGGCCACCAAGGCGGACAGGTCTGACACACACGCCGGCTAATAAGGGCTCTGGTGAAAATCAAGGAGCGTCTGCATCGGTAACCGGCGGCTTCTGGTCGTTCCTGTCTCTGCGTCTGTGGGAACCCCGCGGCAAGCAAGAACGTTATAAAGTAGGCCTGGGTACCCTAATTCTGTTAATTTATCCCAAGAATCTTCTTCTCATAACAGGAAGAAAGCCGGCTCAATCCGCCCAGGGTGAATGCCGCATTTTCAGTACAGTAGTATATAAATATATTTTGTGTATTAGATTCTACATATAATATATATTTCTATTATATATCCTTATTCAATGATATTCCGTATTTCAATCTTTTTTTTATTTATATATTCGATGAATATATTCATCTTGTTCATATTATACACATAATTTTTCCCCGAAAATTTACGGAACCGAATGCGTATTGCCAGACATCAATATTTTTCATTAATTTTCATGACAGTGACCTTGAGCAAGATAAAATTTCTCCATTTAAACCGTAATGATGAAATAACAGTATCCCAGCTAGAGATGTTGCAGCAGTCAATGAGGAACCTCAACAACAGATTTATAAGAATGCATTCGTACATGAGGACGCCATCTACAGGACGTAATTTAAAAAAATTAAAAAATTTCATCATTGTTTCTTAAAAGGCATGTTTTTTTTCAATTACTATGAATAAAATATTTTCTTCCATCATTTTTGGTTTTATTGAATTGTTAAAAGTTGTTTTTTTTTCACTCTTTTCTCTCTCTCTTCTTCTCATTCTCTCTAAATATTTATATATATATATATATATATATATATATATATATATATATATATATATTGGTTATGCATTATACATATATATATTGTGTGCTTTATATAGAAATTTTGTGTTTTATATATAAATTATGTATATATATATATATATATATATATATATATATATATATATATATATTTATGTATAATATATCTTTATTGTCTATATATATATATTTCATTATTAATGTCTTCTGAAATTTTATAAAATATTTTTGTTTTATTAATCCTGAATTTAAATTTAAAATATTATGCCTTTAAATACTGGCTATATATATATATATATATATATATATATATATATATATATATATATATATATTATATATATATGTCTAATTTCATGATCTATGTATCTGTATTTTGAATGTTTCAGAAAATTTGTTTAAAAAAAAAGTTAGATTAATGATTTAAAGTTTTTTTAGCATTTTTATTTTAAAAAAAACATTACGAAAAAAAATCTTCAAAAAAATTGTTTTTCAAGGTTTATTAAGGTTTGAAATTAAGATTTTAGCATTAAACATTATTCAAAGTTTAATTTTAATTACTATGTCGCGATGGAATCATATTAAATAATATAATCATATATATATGTGTGTGTGTGTGTGTGTGTGTGTGTGTGTGTGTGTGTGTGTGTGTATATATATTAAACAATATTTATTATGAAAAAAAGAAACATAACAAATCAACAATAACATTTTTAAATGACTTTTCCAGAGCGTATGATTATCGACACGCATTTTATAACCTGAAAAATAAAATAATATTTTTATTAAAAAATTAAACAAAATCTCTGAATTTTTATTAATAAATTTATTGACGATAATTGTTTCAATAATTATACCAACCCGATATATATATATATATATATATATATATATATATTGTGTATTAAAAAAAGGAAATTTTTTTTTCAGATATCATTAAAAGCGACTGACAAGGTGTATCTGGTTAAGTTTTTTTTTGGTTTAGTGGTATGGTTGGGTTTCTCTAGCGCTAATTATTTTTTTAGCTATTATCAAGGATAATTTTATTTTCATTTTTAACTAAATGTATGGATTGTTTCATGTATATAGCTGCATGTATTCTTATACTTCTAGATACATACGTAAAACAATCCATACATATGTTTTGAAATGTATGGCGTCCGACGAGTATGGACGCACAGCTTAATCAATCTCATTCGGTTTCAAAATTTTTTGTTTTTTAACAATGATGTTCACTTTTGTATAAGTTTTGAGAACCATTTGATAAATTTCAAAGGTTGCGTATTTTCTAAACATCATTTCTTTTCGGATTGTGGTGAAATCTAACGGTTAGCCCTAGAAAGGAACAGAAAGTCATCAAGGAAAACCTAAAAAAAAAATTTTCAAGTTGGTACCACAGAACAGTAGAACTTCGTGGAACCGCTCGATTGGAACTTACTTCTCATCAATAGAATACAGCGTAAAATGATACTTTTTCGCCAAAATTTTAAAGCGTGGCGTAAATAAAATGCGAATTTTAAAAATTTTCTTGAATAAAGGAATCTAGTTTTTTAGACATTACCATATAATTCTCAAGGAGAAAAAAGTGAAGCTGAAATCCTCTCTTTTGTAAGAAGAGGAGATGCAGGGTAGAAAATAATTTGTCAGCCATAACGACGCGGAAACGCTTATGGACGTTATCGGAACAGGAAGGGAAGTTAGGGCAGCACCCTAATCAATTATGACAGCAGCACTCCATTTTAGGCCCATCTGTGTTGTTTTTAAATACCCGATGTTGTAACAAAGGAATATTTGTAAAGAAACGTTTAGCTTGGGGACTTCAGAAATCAGGTCACTTTCTATATATTTTCAACTCATAAAATTACTTGTTCTTTAATTAAAGCAGTATTTATTAAATCGAAATTATGGTAAGATTCCTTATTAATTGTCCAGTGTCAGAACTTTCAGCTTTCACAAGCCATTATGAAAGATTTGCTGTTTTCTGCCATCTCAGTTTCATCTTTTTGCAAGAATGGCGTCTTCTCACGTGATGTCGGACTTTGAAAAAATTATCGTACTTTCACGTGATAGTTCGTTTTGCTATATCGATTTTTCGTTTCTATATTTAAGATGTTTTTCCAGAATTTGATAAAATGTCCTCCATATTTGGTTGTTTGATTTTATATTTGATATTTCTATTAGTTGTATTCATCATTTTATAGTTATGTGGTGCAGTATGTTTGTGTTTTTTGTTAAGATTTGTTGTAATTTGTTGCTCTGTTGGTTGGTGATATGCAATTTAAATGAACTATTATCGGATAAATGGCATGTTAACAAAATCGACAATGTAGATCGTTCCTTCCCATTGCGAATGTAATATTCAACCAAATCAAATCATTATTATTATTTCGGCCTCACATTGACTGCTGACCTGAGATGGAACAAATACATTGAGTCAATAGCTTCGTCCACCGCAAGGAAAGTTGGCTCCCTGTGCCGCGCCAGGAAATTTTTCTTGCCGGAGTCGATCCTTCAAATCTACAAATCAACCATTCGCCCTTGCATGGAGTATTGCTGCCATATATGGTCTGGTGCCCCTTCTGTTTGTCTCAAGGTTCTTGATAAAATCCAGAGACGGATATGCAATGTAATTAGCTCTGATCTGGCATCTCGTCTGCAGTCTTTCTCTCTCACAGACGTGCCGTCGCCTGCATCTGTCTTTTTTACAAATACTTTCATGGTAACTGCTCCGATGAGCTGCTTTCGCTGGTTCCCAGACTTCATGAATTTAAGCGTTCTACTAGGCTGGCATCTAGCTCTCAACCTTTCACTGTTGAAACTGTTAAATGTAACCGTCTCTTCTGCTCCAATAGCTTCATGTCTCGCACTTCTCGCCTGTGGAACTGCCTCCCCTCTTCCTGTTTCCCTGATAGCAACAATCTGCAACTATTCAAATGTAATGTCAATCGACGTCTCCAGATGCCCTGAACTATCCGCTATCCTTCTCTTCATCCTTTCCTCTATCGCTCCTCTTTGCTCTAGCTCCAACTCTCTGTAACCCCTTGCGTGCTAGTGGCTTCCTGCCTTGCTTGGGGTGAAACGCTTAAAAAAAAAAGAAACAAAAAGAAGGTATTCTCCAAATGGACAGGCGAATTCATAGATCATATTTATTTGATGACATTATTTTGTTATTGTATCGTTGATGGTGATCATGTTGTATGATTTTAGTTTTTTACAGTAAGTAATGAATTTAATGCGTTTATTCGTGTCAGTACGTAATATATACAGGTTGTTGCAGCAAAATCCGACATTTGACAAACAATAAACGATTAAAAAATAAAAAACGAAATTTTATTTTGTAAACCCGACAGTTTAATTTAGCAACATTTAGAGTTACAAACATTATTTCTCAATGTAACCGCCGCCGGCGGGACGACCATCTCAAGGCGGGCGCAAAATGAGTGACACGATTTGGCGACCATGTCCTTGTCCATAACGACGAACGCCTCCACGATGGCAGCCTTCAGAGATTTGACCGTGTTTTGGGCGTGCTTGTTAGTTTTGGCCTCGATCATGCCCTAGAAGAAATAGTCAAATAATAACAGTCGGATGAGGAAGGCGGCTACAATTCCGGCGACCAGTGGTGAGGAATATTGTTGAGCATCCCATTTAATTTGCCAATGAAATTTGTGTTTTTCCTTCCTGCTGGAAAACGTAGTGGGTGTCCGGCGGCGATATCGTCCATATTTTCTTCACCACGCTCCTAAGCACCTCATTTCGATCTGAGCGGCGACTCGCAGGCCTTTGAAAGAAGAACGGATAATTAACTTTCTCGATGGAGATGACGCCAAGGACCATGACGAAGGAAAGAAAGTTATTCAAATTCATTCACGACGGGGAACCTCCTCGATGTTTTTGCAGATCCAAATGTCGTTTACCTGTTTATCGTCTGGTTACAAATGTAATTCTATTCATCAGAAAAGAACCTCAACATTCCGGCGAGGTGGCGTGTTGATTTCGTTCAGCAGACCTTTGCCTTGTAAAACCTTCCTCGACTCTTTGAATGCGTTCATGGGCATGCTGTGAAACTTGCGGTAGGATTTAACCAATGTCCTTTTTGATCGTTCAGCCAGATTTTCGACTTTGACTCCCGTGTCATGCGGCGATCTCATTGTAGCTCTGGTTTTATGGTTTGGAATTGACTTATTTCGTTTTTTTTTTTTGTTAAGAAATTTTGCTGCTTCCATATGAAAAACAAATTTCTATTTCAATAAACTCAGAAAAAAACGGACAAAAATATTTTTGAATGGATAAGAAAAAATTTGCGATTGTCCAAAACAGGCAACAATGCCATGATAAGAAAAAAAGTTTTTACTGAGAGGGAAAGAGAATGAGTTTCTTTATTTAGGAAAAAGGACATTCTTAATATTTTCTAATTGGCACCATTGGCTGAAATTCGAATTTTTTGAAAACTTATTATAGGATTTGTAAGTAATTTTTTTCAAAAAGTACTGAAAGCTAAAATTAAAAATGATATATATATATATATATATATATATATATATATATATATATATATATATATATACCAGTGTATTTCTGCGTGTATATGTATATGTGTTCTAATGTATGTTAACTTCAAACAACAAAAATCTAAAAATTATGATTTATATTTTAACGTGATAAAAATCACTTCACTTCGACGACGTTTTCAAATTTTTTTTTGAAACTACGGAATATCAATATTATATAATAATCAGAATTACATGGACTCATCCATAGGAGAACGGACCAGTATACTGTTTTTTAATAAAATGCCTTTTATTTTGATTTTTTAAAAAAAACAACAAAAAAATAGAATCAGACATATTTTAAACAGGATGAGGGACAGCAATGGGCTCTTTTCCCTTATTTTTTCTGGCTTTCAAAAGGCATATATGGAATAATTTAAGGAAATGGCATTTTAAAATATAACATCACTAATGTCAATTTTTATGATTTGAGATATATATATGACATATTTATACTTTGATTTATATCAAAATAGGTCCATCTTTTTTTTAAAAAATGTATAAAAAAAATAAGATCATTGAGTGTTAAAAAAGAATGAAAAAAAAAACAACAAACAATCGCCTTCCTGGAGTGTCTACTAATATCTTTAGTTGCATATTTTGTAAAAATTTTTTATGTGAAATAGCCTACATTCATTTTAAAATACCTCAACTTAATTTCCCATCAATTTAAAAAGAAGTAATTTGAAGGAAATGTAAATTTACAATCAAAAGAAAAATTTTATTGGCGACCCTTTAAAAAGAAATTAACGGAAAAAAACAAAAAAAATCCAAATAACATCAGGACAACCTTCAAATGCAGTTCGACATCTTGGCAGATACATTTTATTAAAATTAACCTGGTGTTTGGGCCAAATAATATAGTATTATATATGAAGATAAGGATTATGTATAAAATATTTACATTTTGTAAAAATAATTATAAAATTAAAACAGTTGGATAATTTATTAAAAAAAAATCAAATATCCTTTTAAAAAAATGGAAAAATATATATATATATTAGGCCAACCATATAGGCTAATTGGTGTTGATCATGCCTCATGTGGGATGATTTAAAATAATAGATATTCATACGCATTTTCATTTGGGAAAATTTAAAAAAATTAAGTATCTCCAGTTTGACGTCTGGATATTTTTTAATATAAAATACAATGAAGTTTTTCTTGAAATTTTTTTTCAAAGCCTTGAATAAAACAAAAACATCCAATATACGGCTCTTAAAAAAAATCTAAATAATAATAATCTTCATTAAATGCAATATGAGCAAAAAAAAAAATGAAAAAGGTCAGGAAATGATAACCGAATTTGTAAAAACTTTCTTTTTGTCGGACTATTGTCCAATCTTTGTCGCCATATTGGATCACAACAAAAAAAATTTAAAACCTTTTATATAATATGGTTGGAATTTAAACTGAAATGTTATTTAAGATTCTGGGGAAAACTGTTCTTTCAAAATTGCCATGTTTGATGGATATTTTCAAAAAGTTCCTCAATCTTAATTTTTTTTTTTTTTAAAAATTTTTTCTCCACTGCCTTAACCAAAAATTGATTTTCACAGGAAATGGGTCAAAAACTCAAATTTTCCTTTTTCCACTGTTTTGTGTTCCAATTATCTGACATATGTATGAACTCTGTGTTTAAAAAAAAAGAATTTGTAAGCGAAAACGGCCGAAATTTTGTTCAAATAATGGCGACAAAAATGAGGACAATGTCCGACTAAAAATTTCTGTGATAATACCTCATCTTGACTTTTAGACAAAATTTTTTGGAGAACTGATTTTGGGAGGAAATCAGAACTCTTTTTTAAGTCTGTTTTTGTTCAAAATTCCATGAAGAACAATTCCACTGAAGAACATTCGTTTCAAATATTTATATGAAAAAAATTTTTGAATATGGCAAGAAGATGGGAATAACATATAAATAATAAGCATATTGTACATCAAAAAATACGAAAAGGATCTTAAAGATCTTAATTTTTATATATATATATATATATATATATATATATATATATATGAATGAGAAATTGTTCGACGTATGAGGGTCAATAGAATCTGTTCCTATGAACCGACAGCCAGACACCAGAACATATGATTTGATTATAGTGGTGAAGGCTTTGTGCAGAACCAAACACACTTTTTGCAGGGCCGAATACAGAGACCTTGTGCACTACGTGTCACAAGGTCCCCAAATGAACTTCTGCATGATTTGAATGAAAAGAGTTGTTCTTCTATTAGACCAGTTGCCATCCATATATATCTATAGAAATATAGTCTGTATATATTTACCCATAGCTGGCCTAAGAACTAAGAACATTCATACTATCATTTTTTAAACAAGATATTAGCTATGATATCCATTTAATACATATTTCATATATATATATATATATATATATATATATATATATGAATGAAAAAATTTTGAAAAAACAAACAAAAATCCTTAAATATAGTTAAAATGAAAGAAATGTCGACGTCTGACGTTTCGGTTTAATAAACCTTTTTCAAGACAATATTCATCAAAATACAATTCAGTTCAATATGACTACATTTAAGGATTTTTGTAAATTTTTTCAAAATTTCTTCATTCTGTCGGATTTATATCCATTTACACTTGCTTATTATATATATATATATATATATATATATATATATATATATATATATATATATATCGTCCTTTGATGGGACTTTATCAAGGGAAATGTAAAGGATTTTATTGCGTAACAAGTATTTATATACAGGAGCTTTTAAATGAACACAAGGTCATAAAAGAGGCATAAAAATTTAAAAACGAAACCAAGAAATGAAGACAATTTTTTTTTCTGTTAAAATTCCTCGAACAACACTCGAACACATCTACAATTTAGCAAAAATTAACAAACCGGACATCTCGATAAGATTGATTTTATCAGGAATAGGTAGCGGCCCACATATCAGCCAGAATACTAACCTAAATTTTAACTCCACTTCGTGCAATTAGCTCATCGTATATAGAAAAACAAAACTCTGGTGATCTTTTTAACAGATTAAAAAAAAAAAAAAAACAGATGCCAAAAACAAATATAGTTTAGATATAACATCTTTATGATCCTGTAAGGAAATATCTAAATCTACTAAAAACACACTTAAGTAAAACAAGAACAAAATTACCAATTCCCACACGTAAAATCATAAAAATGTTCCATTTAATTACCAATCAATATTTTTTCACCTTCGATAACAATTTTTATAGACAGAAATTTGGTTTATCGATAGAGTCTCCCCTCAGTGGTGTTTTGGCTGGTCTGTTTCTGGTAAGTGGTCCTTGTAAAAATATTTTACCACAAAATCTTTATTTCAGATACATAGATGATACTCTACTAATATATCCACAAGATCTTGTTTTATTCGATATTGTCAACAAACTAAATAACGCCGAACCCGTAATAGGCTTTAGCTTTGAACCTGAATTAAACAACAGTTCCACAATTCTTAGATTTCATGCCACACAAAAATAACAATGAGCTTTACTTTGGGCTTTACGATAGAAGGTACCAACAAGAATGACCTTGTCAATGTTTATTCTCTCCACTGTAACAGGATAAATCGGGAATAACTATAGGAGTCTATTTAAGAACACTAAGAATCTGCAGCCCCCAATACCTACTCGAAAAACCGGGCGAATATTTATGAACGTTCTTAATCTTAACAATTTTGAAAAAAACAAAAACATTTTTCTCTTGTATATCAACACTTGTTACAAAATAATATAGTTGCATTTGCCTTGATAAACTTCCTCAGAAGACGAAAATCGTTGTCTAAGATAAGTTATCCTTTTGTCTTTATTCCTATTTTCCTTTTAAAGATATACTCTATCTGAAATATTTACACGCACACGAACACATACACACACATACACACACACATATGTATATATATTGAAAGTACTCGAAAAAATATAATTGAATAATTACAAACATGGTAACTTTCTTGCTCTCTTTAATAATGAAACAAAAAAGCTTATAGAGGATTACGAAAAGCTTTTCATTTTTTGTTTGGAAGTAAAGTCTGATGATCCGCAGTTCTTTTAAAAGGGCTGTGGTGAAATAATTTATTACATGGAACCTTAAAGTGGTCTGTTTTTTTTTTTAAATTATATATATATATATATATATATATATATATATATATATATATATATACAGCGTTTGGACGTTAGAATTAAACAGCACGTACTTGCTATAATACTGAATAAAAACTTTTCGTTGGGCGATACCATTCGTAACACGTATGGGTCTTCGATTGAGGATCATTTTATGAAGAATGCCACTTGTGCGAGCTGGTTCTCTGTTCTGGCCAGAGCACACTCATTATTCCATCTTAAGGTGTTGGAGACGCTGTACATCAGGTCCAGGCGACTCGCTCTTTGTAAACAAAGAGACTGTTTGGTTGGACTTGCTGTGCTGCGCTTTTAGCATCTTTATTGGTATAATTTTTATAATTATATTTTTCTCCCTGTCCATTCATTCACGTCATCCATGACAGACTTTCTTTTTTTTCTCTTCATAATTTGTGTTCTCCGTTAACAGTTCTGATGAGAAGGAACAAAACTGGTCGACTGGTGTGTGTTTTTGTTTTTATTTTAAATCTATCATATAAAATTTCTTGGTTTTTATGCCATAATACGTTTCTGTACTGTTCTTCTTCAAGTTAAATTAGAAACCATCAAATTTGCTGATAAAAATCCCTATTAAGCCAAAGAATGCCAGATCTACGGTAAATAGAAAAGTAAGCAGAAAGAATGGAGGTGGGTGAGTTATTTTTCATGTCGTTGTAAACCGAATCATAGACAGGCCATCATTGACGATTGCGGAAAATATGTCAGCGAGAATTTATCGTCATTGCAGACAAATATGTCATGTTCAATTTTTTTGAAAGGGCGTTGAAAGGAGGGGCAGGTTAATCAGACGTAAAGTTAGCAGGAAAAACTCAGAAATTTTCTTTTTTATTTTTAGATTCAGTAAGCTTCTTATAGGGAACTAGAGATAAATTACAAATCTCGAATATCTATATAAGACATTAATAATACTAACTGGACGGCAATATATAGGAATATTAAATCTGGATCAATAAAATAGGGGTAATTACCCACAGAAGGTTGCCCATTATATACTAATAAATTATGGCCATAGGAATTGCTAAAATGTAATATTTTTAAAATTTAACTATATCTTAAGGTAAAATATAAACTGTGTCGGCGATTTACAGTTAATTAATTTCTTTGGCTTAATAGGGATTTCTATCAGCAAATTTGATGGTTTCTAATTTTTCATGTAAACATAAGAAGCACGATTCAGCTGTAGCTTAGTTTTAGTATATTTCTGTTAACAATCTTACTAAGTGAATTATTTTTGGGAGGCTATGCAGGAAATATAAGGTCAGAATTATCAAACTTGTGAGTATATCACAAGTTTGATAATTCTGACCTTATGTCCCACCGCCCTTCAAATTTCGAAAAAGCTGTAACACTTTGTTTTTAAATTTTCTTAAAATCATTTAATCATCAGTTACTTACTATCGCCTGAAGAAGTACAGTCATAGTATTGAAACATGAAAGCTATTTGTGTAGCGATTTCAAAATGTTTTTATTATAATCTCTTATAATAATAATAAAATAATAATATATTGCTCTACTTTGTATTGAGTACTTTTTAAAAAGTAGATGCTACGAACAGTGAATTTTTACTCCATCTGTTCTTTCTCTCATTTGTTGTAACCTAGAAAACGTTACTGAATGAGGAATAACCAAAACGGAGGTTTGAAATGAAATTGTAATCATTATAACATCAACAAAATACAATACTCGCCAGCGGCGTGAAGTACGTAAACCACTGCTAATGGTGGACTACTTAGCATATTACCCCAACTTATAATCGTGTTCAACGTATTGATGAGGATTGTGACATACTCATTAGTGTTCAAATGTGTGTATATGTATACACACACATTTGCGTGTGTGTATATGTGGGTGCATTTGAGAGTGTATGCATGTACGCGTTTGTATTTATGGATATATATATTCACCTTCTCTTCATCATCATCATCATAGCTTGGCTTAGCAAAATGAAGATCAAAAAGGAGTCTGTACACGTCGCTTGCAGGCACGTTTGTGACTGATAAGTCCAATGCGGGACAGGTATACACGGTCGCATTATTTGTAGATGAAAGTTTGTCCTGGGCTCGATGGCATAGCCTTGAATTACTTCCTCTTCTGCCGCTTGTCCGCGAGAGAGGCCCTGCAGGCATTTATATAATTATGTATCTATGTGTAAAATGTACATGCATCTATGTACATATGCTGAAACATATTTTGACGCGTCTTTGTATAGGAGTCATGTGAGGATTTTGAATTTTAAACTTTTCTTTGTTAAAAGTCAATTTTTGCCATTTGATCGATGGAAAAAATAAAACCTCTACAAAGAGCAAAACATATATATGCTCTTTATAATCATAGTAATACAACAGATTAATTGGTTATATATATATATAATATATATATAAATATATATATATATATATATATATATATATATATATATAATTATTTATCAAAAAATATGATTCCATCGCTACATAATAGTTCTCATGTTTCAAAAGCACTGTTTTTTTAAAATAATAACACAAATACTAAAGAACTTTGGATTATTTACCTAACGAGTTCTTTCCTATTTTCTATATATTTCCCCCCCCACACACACACACATATATATATATATATATATATATATCATCGCTTGGCTTCGCTAAACGAAGATCACGAGTGAGACTGTACATGTCGCTGCAGGTATGTTTGTGACTGATAAGTCCAATACAGGACAGGCATAAACGGTCGCAGTATTTGTAGATGAAAGTCCGGCCTGGGCTCGATGGCATAGGACTGCAGTACTTTCGCTTCTGCTTCTTCTCCCTGAGAGCGGCCCTGAAGGTATTTTCAAAGAAAGGGATAGTATGGTTGGGGGTGATACGCCTGTCATCACGGTTCCCAGCAAGGGTTGATCATTGGTAATAGCTGATATGTCTTATATATATATATATATATATATATATATATATATATATATATATGAAGAGAGAAAGTGAGAGTGAGAGAGAAAGATCATCATCATCATCATCATCATGGCTTGGCTTCGCAAAACAAAGATCAAGAGGGAGTCTGTACACGTCGCTTGCAAGCAGGTTTGTGACTGATAAGTCCAATGTCCCGGCATAAACAGTCGCAGTATTTGCAGCTGAACGTCCGGCCTGGGCTCGATGGCATCGCACTGCAGTACTTCCTCTTCTGCCTCTTTTCCTGAGAGCGGCCCTGCAGGTGTTTTCAAAGAAGGAGACATCATAGTTTGTGGGGAGACGGTTCTCATCTAGGGTTGACCATTGGCAATAGTTGATGTGACAGGCAACGAAGGATTTTTTCAGGCAATCTTTGAATCGCTTCTATGGTGCCCCTCTGCCGTGATAGCCAGTAAAGAGCTCTCCGTACAATAAAACTTTAGGCAGGCGATGATTCTGGAAACACGTCTTTCCAAGCATAACTAGGACTTCTCTCAATGCTGGTGATCTTTGCCTTTTCAAGGACTTCAGTATTGGAGACGAAGTCACTCCAGTGGATGTTAACGATCGTGCGGAAGCAGTGCTGGTGGGACCGTTCGAGGCGTCGAAGATGGTATCGGTAAGTAACCAATGACTGTATAAGAGAGTGGCGAGGACGATAGCTCTATGCCATCCGATCTTAGTGTCCTTCTTCAGATGTCTCTTGTACCACACACGTTTGTACAGTTTGTCAAATGCAATACTCACCTTTGCCAGTCTGTTGTCGACCTCCTTGTAGATCCTAGCGTTTGATATGATGATACATCCAAGGCAGGTAAACCGATCGACTGCCTTCAGCCTCAGTTGCGCCAATGATGATGTGGGGAGGGCGATAGTCATCTCGAGGTGGAGTCTGGTAGAATACTTCAGTCTTTTTTAAATTGACTTCAAGTCCCAAAAGTTTGTCAGATTCTGTGTGAGCAACAAGGGCAGCATCATCAGCAAAGCAGAGGTCTCGGATAAGATATTCCTTAGTCTTCGTCTGGGCTTTTAATCGTCGTGAATTAAACACCATCGAGACACTATCTGATGTAGAGTCCGCCCTCTTCATCAAGATCCTTCGCGGCTTCCTTGAGCATCATGCTGAAGAACATAGTGAAGAGTGTCGGTGTAAGAACGCAACCCTGCTTTACAACATTGATGATCGAGAAGGGCTTTGAGTGAACACCCTTGTGTCTAACTTGGCCACGCCGATCCTCCTGCAGTTAGATGATCATGTTCAGGCTCTTTGGAAGAGTCGCCCCATGATCTGCAACATTCTTGTTCTGCTTACTGTGTAGAATGATTTTGTTAGAGCAATGAATCCTACAAACAACATGTATGTTGTTCTGTTGGTTCTGAAGCCGTACTGACTATCTGGAAGGTGCTGTTCCGTGATGGTGACTACTAGCTTGTTCAGCAGAAGCCTGGCAAGGATCTTTCCTTCGATGGAGAGCAGAGCAATACCTCGGTAATTGGAGCAGTCAGATTTTTACACTTTGTTCTTGTACAGGGCAATGATGACTGCATCGCGGATACCTAGTAATATTTTCCCCTGCTTCCAACAACAGCAAAAGAACATGTGGAATCACATATGTCCCTCTGGACACCTATGTTTTCTGATTTCAGGTGGGTTTCCATCAACTCCTATTGCATGGCCATACTCCATTCACTTCAATAGTGGGCAACTCATCCAGTTCTATTTTTACTGCTTGTTGGGGTATGCAGAGAATTGTTGGTTACTAGGCCGAGCGATTTGCACTGAAGAGGGCCTGGAAATGCTCCGACCAACTGTTTCGGATGAACGCCTTGTTTGTAAGGAGCATCTTACCGCCTGCACTGCGCATAAGACTCTGGACCTGATATATAGGGCTGTATACTGATTTTAACGCTTCATAGAAGACCCTGATGTCTCCACTTTCTGTATACAGCTGAATTTTTCAGAAAGTTTGGTCCAACACTTATTCTTAATCCCTCGAAGCCTGTGCTGCAGGCCACAGCATGCACAATGGAATGCAGCTTTCTTTACAAGACAAACTGTCTGAGCTAAGTGAGCTTGATGAGTTGATCTTTTCCTCACCAGCAGTTCTTGGATTTCCATGTTGCTCTCATCAAACCAGCCTTTGTTCTTCCTTGAGTAGAACGCAAGGACTTCTACAGGTGCCTGCAGAATGACAGTTTTGAGTTTTTCCCAAAGAATTTCAGGAGGAGAGTCTGCAAGGATGCTCAAACCTTGACTCAAGTGCTGCTTGGAAGTTAGCTTTCACTTAGTTTAATTTCAATCTACCAAACTTGTAATTTTTACAGACGACACCTCATTTTCTTGGCTTGAGTTTAAAGTGAAGCTTGAGTTTGCAGCGAACAAGGCGATAGGTGGTATGACATTCTGCACTGGGTGTCACTTTTGTGTGTATGATGTCTTTTAGGTCACACTGGCGCCCCATGACATTGTCAATGAGTTTAAACCGTGGATGCATCCAGGTTATTTTTAATCGGTTTTTCTGTTAGAAGATGGTGTTCGAGATGAAGAGCTGATGCTCTGTGCGGAACTCTAGTAGCAACTGCCCGTTGTCGTTACATACACCATGTCTCCCAAGCACTCCCCGCAGGCCGCAAAACTCTGGTCTTGAAATCGCCAAGGATTATAATCTTATCATCTGCGCAGTTCTGGGTAGAATTTATCTTTTTCCATAGGATCAGCGTATAAAGTTAAGGGGTTTACACTAATTAGTGTGACATATTGAAGATTACTCAATAGAGGCGCATAGAAATGATGCGGTCAGAATAACCTGTTGGCAGGTTTTCAAGCTTGGAGGCAATGGAATCCCTGACCATGAGCCCTACACCCAAAAGACGACTCTCTGCTACTGAATTGCCTGTCTAGTAGAGGGGATATACGGCACCGTGCTCTTGTAGGCTGCCTTCTTCTGGGAAACGGACTTCATTGAGAAAAGCGATGTCAACATTTAATCTTGACAGTTCATTTGCAATTCGAGCATAGCGACGTTCTGGTCGACCACTGTCGGGTGTGTCCAGCCACACGTAGCGCTTTGATACCCTTACAGGTGAGTGCGAACCATTTCTTTACTGACTTTCGACCACATAAATAGGGGGCCGTTGACCGCGGTTAGCCAACTGGGAAATATAGATGAGCTTTCCTTAGGCCACCTTTTCTAGCCTCTCTTCCTAGAGAAGTCTACTTAGTCAGGGTGCTGCCGAACGATGTTGTCGTCTCCAGGTCAACATCAGACAACCAATATCCTGATC
>CAHIKZ030002160.1:205000-292500 GCA_903632075.3 Acanthosepion pharaonis
TGGTTAACCATTCTATTGGTGAACTATAAAATGAATCAGCTCATTTTGGCTGGCTCACTAGTACATCATTGTACCCAAAAATGCCAACAAGTGACACCCGCGCCTTCTCTGAAATTTTATTACATATGTCTGTTTTCAGCACTATTAACTAATAGGTGTAGGTAAAATTGATTTAGATACACTTATATTCATATGATAAATATACCCACCATGGCATCTTTTGTGATGTGGGGATTTTGTAACGGATAGTGTCTCAGAATAAGTAATCGGAGAGCCGAGTTCGAATTCTGGTTGAGTTCGTAACATTCACTTACGAGCATTACCATTGGGAAAGGCACAAAGATTTCTACCCATCACGCACTCTCCGCATGGTATTCAACACAGTAAAAATCATCTACAGTAGCTCACAACAGTGAAGAAATTATAAAAGTGCACAAGAGAAAAATAACCAATAAGTCACCTGTACAAATAAAACCTACCTGTAACTACAGAGGTAAGTACGAATATCCCTTAAATGGCAATTGCTTGAAAAACAATAGAATATACCAAGCCACTGTAAAATAAGAAGTTAACGAAGAGCAATATACATAGAACTAGCTGAAGGAGTCCGGAAACCGAAGAAATACGCACACAAAACATATTTTATAATAACAACTCTTTGTAAACATATATGGGAAATTTATAGCACAGCTCTTTGTAAATATATATGGGAAAATAAAATCAAAAATCAAATTACACCAAAATCATCATGGTAAATATGGAAAACTCCATCGGCCTATAACAATAATTCTAAAATCTGTAAACCTTGTCTGGAGATGAGAATAGCTATATATATATATATATATATAAACCCTTCCCAGACCAATGTCAATTACAAATTAAATAATAAGTACTCGTCTCAAAATTCATGCACGAAAAAATATTTTACTACTTAAGAGTCGAAAACTACAAATTGATGACAAGTAAATATCATCATAACAAATGCAAATGTATGCACTTTATAAATCCCAGAATATGCTACAAACAAAGCTAATTCTTTATACTTAACAAATAACATAATCAACTACGATAAAAATGAAAATAAACAAAATATTTGAATAAAGAAATAAAATAAATAATAAACAAATTGACAATAAATGAACGCATAAATACAATTCAATGTTGGAACAATAATCAATCACAAATAATTAAGTAGCCAATAATAAATAATGACATAAACGTTTACAAACAACACTGTAAAATAATTACAAATAAAGGGTTTCGTGTCGACAATTATTTCTACCCAATAGACTGGATAATTTGAAACATGACCATTAAAGCCAACGGTATAACCGTTAGAATGCTATAATAGACCTCGCAACATAAAATGAACCATTGAAAACCTAAGATAAATAGTCGATCTAAAACACAACACACATGGCCTGAAGATTGTGTTCACGCAGGGAACAGACTGTTGCCGCTCGGTGTTGACTTCAGGATCCATATTTATATATATATATATATATATATATATATATATATATATATATATATATATACAAATGAGAGAGACTAAGAGGAACAAATTTACACACACAGACACACACATATATATATATATATAGATAGATAGATAGGAGGCACGTTGGAGTAGTGCATAGCAGATTGAGGAATCGGAGAGCAGAGTTCGAATCCATTACATTCAATTACGTGCGAATACACTTGCGAAAGCTATTAATCCTCTGCTCCATCCATCTATGGACATATTGTTTTCTATGGCCGTGGATGGCAACTGATTTAGGAGAAGGACAACTCTGAATTCAAAACCTGACTAGGGTCATATGGGGACCTTGTGGCAGGTAGTGCACCATCATATGTGCTAGTGTCTGGCTGTCGGTTCATATGAACTGAGCTGCTTGACCCTCATATGTCGAGTAGAGTCCACTATATATATATATATATATATATATATATATATATATATATATATATATATATATAAAAGGAAGAGGTAATAGTAGTTCCAACGAGAGAAAAGTGTTTATATTAAAAAGAAAAACTGAAAATGTTTTTGGTTGTAATGTGGATTTAAAAAAAACATTATGCTTTATTTTCCATAATTTTGCTACACGGGTTTCCGATTTCGCGACCGTCATCAGGCAAAGGGTGGAGATTTCCACATATTATTAAAAATAATTATCAAAAAACATATATTTTCTTAATAATATGTAGAAATCTCCACCCGTTGCCTGATGACGGTCGCGAAATTAGAAACGCGTGTAGCAAAATTATGGAAAATAAAGCATAATGTTTTTTTTAAATCCACATTACAACCAAAAACATTTGCGGTTTCTCTCTTCTTTTTAATATATATATATATATATATATATAAACTGAGAGTTTTATTCTGGTTTGATTGAAAATGATTTGAAACCAATTCTACGATTCTCTCAAGGAGAGATTGATTGTAATTAGAATTGATTTTGGGATTCTCAGACTCTTTGCTATGTCAGCCGCATTCACTACTTGCGATGATGAATTACTTACTAGACTCAACTTGAAAAATACTCGCTTTTATTTATTCTTTCAACAAAAAAACTGAACGTGTCTATCAGAAAACGAAAATTCCCGCCTCGGCAAAAAAAAAAAAAAAAAAAAGTAGAGAAAAACTTTCAAAACAGAAAGAAACGTTACCATCGCACAAATAAACGAAACATCAAACAGATAAACAGCAACAGGCGCTACGAATGAATTCTCTACTTGAGAGCCTCAGTTTCATGTTTGGGCTGAATGCAGTTAAAATACCTCTTGCTTTCTCTGTATCTACCTGTCTGTCCCCCCTCTCTCTCTCTAACTGTTTCTATTTCTCTCTCTTTGGTGTAAATTTCGTTGCCTCGGAGTTTGGCTTGTGAAAATGCTTTCAGTAATATGAGCCGTTTTCTTATAAGGAAACAATCGACTTTCATTTACTGAGCAGTCAGTTGGTTGAAATTTATAAAATATTTTTCTGAAAATTTGTTTTTCAGGGAAACAGGCTGTTAATCCTCTTTCTAGGACTAGGGTTACAGTCTTAGAATAACAAAGATGTGGATAATAGTCAGCATATAAATAATGCGATAATTTCTAAAGATTTCGTTCAAACTTGGTATGTAGGTTACTTACCACATGACGAGCTGCACGATACCTTATTTTCTTTTCTACGCGGCGGCGTTTAGCGAAAAAGCGCGAAAAAGAAAAAAATCTATTTCAACACAAATCGATTTCAACACAAATTTTAAACAAAAACTCCCTCAATTTTAAAGCAATCTAATACAAACTTCACTCAATTGTAGCCAACAATAAGTTGATTGTTTAATAATCATTTTAATAAGTAACTGAGTCCACCCATATAGTGAAAATCCGCGTAAATAGCGAAAAATGACGATTTTTACTGGTTTCTGTCTTATTTTTCGTTTTATCAAAGTTAAAAATTGCTTTATAAATGTATCTTCTTTTACATCCCTGGTAGCACACTGGCAAATTGATTTTGAAAAGCTCCAAAATAATTGTGCTTTGAAATGGGTCTTCACGTTGTCGGTTTTACCTCTTCATGTCCTCGGCTAACTTTGATTGAATAAATACAGACTACTTTTGTTATATTAGTAACTGCATTAATTCAAATTATTTTTTTTAATGAAAGTACTTTATAATTAATTGAACAAGATAGACTCAGTTACATCTAAACCTGATGTTGTTTTTGCTCCATTCTAATTGAACGCTTTTTCTTATCGCCCAGCTGGGTATGACTGCTATGGAAAAAAGAAAAAAAAGTAATCTAGACATAAGGACAGTAAAAAATAACTGTAAGTACGATGATATTACTGTGTAATAGTGCTCACACAACCAACATGAAAGAATTCTTTCAGGACATTAATCTATATAATTTCTTAAAGAAATCGAACTATATTCCAAAATATAACTTCCGTCCTGGGTATGATGATAAACTACATCCGCCTCCTGGGTATGACGATAAACTACATCCACGTCCAGAGTAAGACAATAAACTACATCCGCGTCCAGGGTAAGACAATAAACTACATCCACGTCCAGGGTAAGACAATAAACTACATCCGCGTCCAGGGTAAGACAATAAACTACATCCGCGTCCAGGGTAAGACGCAAGGCCTCTGATCAGGAGTTTCTGAGGTGCGCGGAACCAGCTACTAATTGCTGGTGTTCCCAGGCCCACCCTGACTCGGGGTGGTAGCACCTGTTAGGGTCCCAAATATGGGCAAATAGTTAATACCCAAATTGGGGTCAAAACAATATGAAAGTGTAAAAATAGGTTTCAATACCAGAAATACTTTGTAAAAGAAAAAAAATATTAACATCAGTACATTATCAGCAATATATTTTAGACAAAAAAAAAAAATTACCAGCAATATTTTTTGAAAAAAAATATTATCAGAAATAGATTTTTTTGAAGCCAAAATATTACTAGTAATAGATGTTTGAAAAAACATTACCAACAATAAAAAAAAAATTTCGGCATTAAATATTCCGTTGAGGTTGATATGCCGTAAACTAAATCAAACCAAACCAAATCAAACCAAAATATAACTTCAACGAAACTATAACATAAAACACAAATATCCCCACTTCTAGTAATTATATTCACACAAACATGTATCTGCACAAAAGCTAAGTATCATCTACCATGTATTCAATTGTGAAAGCAGAATAACATATATCGTATTCTTATTAAAGCTCACAAGAAAATTAGATTTACCCAGGCCTCATTTCCCTTCTCCCAACGATATATCTAAATTAATTTTGGTACAAGCTACATCGTTTTCATATGTGAGGCAAGGATATCATACGTAGTATTCATTACCAACGACAAACGGATGTGTTGTTAGGTACCCTGAGTCCATTTTACAACCCAGAGTCTCACACGACCTAGAGAAAATCATGGTGCAGCTTTGTGTATGTAAAAATGTAAAAAAATGTCACCAAAAAAACAACAGTTTATAAAACGAATTAAAAAAAAGGAAGATATTTAAATTTTTTAGGAAAAAATTGTGATTCTAGTGTATTCTGATCAATCATAGCATCCCACTCCCATAACCCTCATAGAAAAGAAACGGAAAACGGCCCACCGGAGGGACACGTGGGCCTTGCAGACAGACCACGACGACACTCCGCTGGTTCGTGTGGGAGCCAATGTGTTAAATGACCCATATGGAGTTGATATGCCGTTAAACAAACAAATCAATCAGTGAAGGTTCTTGATGGATATTAAATGCCATTCCGACCTCTGGTATTTCCTGATGGGAATTAAACACTAGACATTTATTTTTGAAAAAAGCTCTTGGGTCAAAAAAAGGATATCTATAACAAACTGCTTCAAACTTAAAGGACAATGTTTGTCGTCTACTATGGAATGCTTGAAATACAAAATGCTAAAGAACTGCAAGAATTATCCAGGTTCTCAAAACGTTCAGCAAACTCTGTTTCCGGCCATATCACGTTGTAATACCGGCTCCTATATGATCACAGAAGTTAAGCAACATCAAGTCTAGTCAGTACCTAGATTTGTTACCGCTTGAAAATAACAGGTGCTGTGATCTTGGATGTGAACGTTGTGTAACGGATAATGGCTCGGAATTGTTAATCGGTGGGCTGAGTTCCAATTCCCGTTGAGTCCGTTTTATTCACTTACTCATGGGAAAGGCATGAATCCAAATCTTCTCCGCTAGCTATGGGTTAATTAGTAATAATTGTATCACTGAATTATTATTATCTCAAAAATTACTTACAATCTCAAAATATTTTTTATTTTCATTAAATAACATGCAAAGTGTTGACAAAGCATAAAAAAACGAATCAAACAATCACCTGTTCTCAAACTATCTGCCACTTTAAAATTGAAGATCTTCTTCTTATGTAATTAGCGTGGAAAATTCTTCGCAAATGTATTTTTGAGCCTGCGAATACTGAAAACTGAATTTCATATAAACTAATATTTCTATTCGCCTTTCAATATTTCTGGCATTCCGCGTGGCGTAGCGGTTATCGGCGTCTAAAATGTGTTCAACATGCAAAGTTCAAATATCGTACATACTTAGGGAAGGTATAAGTCCATTTCTTCTTACCCAGATATGGATTAAATAGTAATGTAGACTGAGCTCTCTAGCCTTAGCTGGAATCCAGTCTAAGAGAAAGATAACTTTAAATTCAAAACTGGTTGGGTTTGTGACTGAGAACTCCACTCCTTGTTAAAGAAACCCCAGAAGTAACACTGACTCCACATGGAGTGCGAAGGACTCTTATCTTTTCCATCACCCTGCCTTAAGAAATTTATTTTTTTTCTTTTCATATTTTGCGTCCATCCTCATTGGGGTCAACTGTATTCTTAAAAGAAATAAAAATGATCACTTGACAAATTTAATTCGGCTGGAACTAATTCACGCAAACAGATAATGATACCGTTACTATCAACCATTTAACAGGGGAGAATCAATTATTTCGTTCAGATGTCACAGCCAGAAAATCTGAAACCAATTGATTGGATTTTCTTAAAAAATCTGAACCAGAATCAGTTATCTGATT
Source organism: Acanthosepion pharaonis (assembly GCA_903632075.3). Classification (NCBI taxonomy): domain Eukaryota; kingdom Metazoa; phylum Mollusca; class Cephalopoda; order Sepiida; family Sepiidae; genus Acanthosepion; species Acanthosepion pharaonis. Next base: position 211,571 of record CAHIKZ030002160.1, read on the forward strand.
CAGATGTCACACCCAGAAAAATCTGAAACCAATTAATTGGATTTTCTTGAAAAATCTGAACCAGAATCAATTATCTGGTTCAGATGTCACACCCAGAAAAATCTGAAACCAATTAATTGGATTTTCTTGAAAAATCTGAACCAGAATCAATTATCTGGTTCAGATGTCACACCCAGAAAAATCTGAAACCAATTAATTGGATTTTCTTGAAAAATCTGAACCAGAATCAATTATCTGGTTCAGATGTCACACCCAGAAAAATCTGAAACCAATTAATTGGATTTTCTTGAAAAATCTGAACCAGAATCAATTATCTGGTTCACACCCAGAAAATTTCTGAAACCAATTAAAAAATCTGAAGAACCAGAATCAATTAGAACACCCAGAAAAATCTGAAAGTTTAAAAGTCCCAACTCTAATTCCAGCTAGTGTCGCATTTGCTACACTTAGTATTTTCAAGAAAGAATACTTTGTTCGAGAACGATGCCATCAAAACTGGTATAAGTATAGCAATTCTCAAATACGAAACGATTCGAATAAATTTTAGTCTGAGGAGATTTGGCGTGGATCTGGGATCGTAAGGGAAGTCATATGACCTAAGAGACTGCAAAAATGTAACACACCTGTGTGAGTAGGAATTATTAATTATCTACTTTAAATGCGATATCCATTCCAGACGTAACCGATTATGGTTCTCCACAGCTTTCTTTTTGTTCAGTTAATTTCCATGAAATTTGTGGAGAGAGACAGTAGATTGATTTCCCGTTGCCTTCTCTTTGGTTGTGCTGCACAGTCTTCCTTCCAGATCGGCCGCCTTACTTAAACCTAACTTTATATTTACACAAAGCTAGTCAAGGAAGAGACGGGTTCATGCCTTTGCCAAGAGCATTAAAAAGAGCCGCGGTCGAAATTTGAACTTGCTTTTCCAATTTTTTTTACTCTGCAACGATAGTCATTACACTACCAGCAAAGATTTAGCATGAGAAAGAGTCAGTTGAAATTTCTAGGGCACATAATGAGGAAAGAGAGCTTGGAAAATGTGATACACACAAAAACACTTTTAAAAACGTAATAAATGGAGGCGGAAAAAGGACAGAAGATAACAAACAATTTTTATCTCCAGGAAAGCGAACTTAACGTCCTGAAGGAAATGGAAGAAGCGGAAGAAGGTTTAGGAAAGATAGAACAAAGTCACAATTTATTAAGAGCTACAAAGAACAGGAAATTGTGGGGAGCCATGATCGCTAACGTCCTGAAGGGACACGGCACATAGAAGAAAAAGAAGTTCTAGCAAGTGGGTGGTAGAAGAAGGTTTAGGAGAGATAGCAAAAAGTCACAATTTATTAAGATCTACAAAGAACAGGAAATTGTGGAGAGCCATGATCGCCAACGTCCTGAAGGGACACGGCACATAGAAGAACACAACAGTAGTCGTTGTAAGATAAACTGTAACGATATGTAAATTAGAGACAGTAAATGGCGCCCCTCCCTGTTGATCCGTCTCTCTGTTGTTGAGAAGCATTTAATTAATAGTCAACATCTGCACAGCTTCTACACATAACATGTCCATAAAGTTCGTGTGCACTTTAAAAAAATTATAACTTTATTTGTATTTGCGATAGAAAGAATCTGTAAAAAATTTTATAAAGTTTAATGTACCTAGTTTTAAGTATAGCTAAAATAACTAATGTGATTTCAGGCATTACTATAAATCAATTGGCAAATATTTTCCATGAACTGCAAAATCGTGTTACTCTTTGTATTGCTGATGATGGACGTGTAAAAACTTAAATAAAATTTCAATAAAACCTCTAAAAAATATAGATTTACTTCTTTCTAATCCTTCTTACAAATTATTTCTATCGCAAATACAAATAAAATTATCAATTTTTTAAAGTGCACACGAAATTTATGGACACCCTGTATATTCCTATCTTTAACTTATACTACTGCTAAAGTTATTATCGCTATTTACTACTACTGCTAATAAAACAAACTTTGAAATTACTTCGTATACCACGTACCGGAGAGATATATACATTAATATTGCAATGGTAACGCGAATTTCTCTAACACAGTGCTGAAGCTGTCCGCTTTTTTCTTGAACGGAAAACTAAACATAATCCTAAAATTGGTCTTATCATTCGTTTATGATTATTACCGCCATAAATTTCGAAATAAATACAAATTAATTTTACGTTTGATTTTTCGAAACATTAGACAGAAAAAAAAAACGTTAGAAACAAAGAAAAGAGTAATGAACTGGTACATGATAACTGCCCTAATATATAGCAGCGAATGTTGGACGATCTCTTCACGGATGAAGAAGAGAATTGAAGCAAGAGAAATGTTTTTCTACAGAAAGTGGCTGAAGATGTCATAGACCGAACATGTGAGAAACGACGAGGTTTTGGAGAAAATGGAAACAAAAAGGAAAGTTATGCTTAACATCAGGAAGAAGCGGTTGAAATTTCTGGGGCACGCAATGAGGAAAGAAAGCTCGGAAAACCTGATACTCAAAGGACAGAGGAAGGCAGCACGTAATATAGTCAATGAGCACGAGCAAATGGATGACAGAATAGAGTTTGGGAGAAACAAAAAAAAAGATAAAACATATTAAGAGCTAAAAGAGACTGGAAGATGTGGAGGACCATAATCGTTCACGTCCTGAAAGGACACAGCACATTAAAGAAGAAGCTTCTAAAACTTTTATATAAGTTTTATACGCAGAAGTAAAAATCTATGCGTTTCATTCCAGAAAATAAGTTGAAGCGAGAAAAAAATAAGGTGTGTCTAAAATCAAAAGAAATAAAAGGTAAAAAAAAAAAAAAAATGCCAGAACCATATAAAAATAAAAAAAAAGCATAGAATATCAAGCATACTTAAAACTTTTCTATAAGGTTCACCTCGTAAAAGGCCCGGGAGTCACTCGATATAGAGGGCTAAAATGCTAAAAGGGTCTTTCTTTATGACAGAACCAGATAAAAAAAAAAAAAAAGCATAGAATATCAAGCATACTTAAAACTTTTCTATAAGGTTCACCCCGTAAAAGGCCCGGGAGTCACTCGATGTAGAGGGCTAAAATGTTAAAAGGGTTTTTTCTTTATGACAGAACCAGATAAAAAAAAAAGCACAGAATATCAAGCATACTTAAAACATTTTTTCAAGATTCACCCCGTAAAAGGCCCGGGAGTCACTCGATGTAGAGGGATACGTTAGGATAGTTTATATGGATAGGCGGGGAACAATATAACAGTTAACTCTAGACTTGAACAGGTTAAGATTGTATTGATCGGGGAAACATCCTCTTGGGAGTCTGTTCCACAAAGCAGTAAGAAGCTGTTCGTGTGGAACTTATTTTTCACCGATGAAATAAAGAGGGAATGTGGGTTGCTTGCTACAATGGGCGTGGCATGGCGGATCCTTGCCGTGAAGGTTAGTCCTGGTGAAACCAAAGAATGTAGTTCGTCCGGGCACTTTCTATGGAAGTAGCGGTAGAGTAATGAGAGACACAAATATCTGATAACCCTCCCGCTTTTTAAAATATGATCTAGCTACCATCCATTTTCTTTTAGTTTTGTAGCACCCTGCTTAGAAAACAAAGAAGAGAAAGAAGAAAAAGAAGAAGAAGAAAAATAACAAGTCATACACGGAATATTACGACTGCTATAATAAGCAGAGCTACTACAGTTCATAGAAATGTTGTTATTCGACCGCCGCTTCTGATCTGACCCAGCGATCAATTTCCCGCAACCGTGGTACTTTCTTTCGGAGGGTGGAGGCTATAGGATTAATCAACACAGAAACTTTAAATTAATCTACCAAAATTTCAAAATAAATGTCTTTTTATGTTTTGTTTTTGGAAAGTTAAAAATTACAAAACACAATCACGAAAAGACAGTAGGTAAGTTTCTCTTTGTTCGAAAAAAAGAAAAAATCTTTAAGGAAATATGACAAAAGAAGTAACAGTTAAGAAATTGGAAAAACAAGATAGATCCAGATTAAGAAACCCTATGTTTTTGTTAGTATATATATATATATATATAATATATATATATATATATATATATATATATATATATATATATATATATATAATATATATATAAATTGAAATAAAAACAGACCACTTTAAGGTTCCATGTAATAAATTATTTCACCACAGCAAAGGAGTGTCCATACGGATTAACTATTTTTTTCTTATAATATATATATATATATATATATATATAGTTGGATTGATGTGAGTTTGTGACCTGGGATTCACGCTTTTGTGATCGTCAGACAAACTGACTAATTTTTAAAAATTTTGCATATATGTAGAGTTACGTTTATTGGTGTTTTTATGGAAGTGGGGGGGGGGAGGAAATTGTCGTCGTGATGCCACTCATACTTACGCAAACATACATACAAGCCCGTGCACCCATTGAGGGACGCAGACACACGCGCTCACATACCAATCAATCCAACTAAATGTTAGCTCTCTCTCTCTCTCTCTCTCTCTGATATTGATCGCTTTCCAATAAGTACCGCGCATATAAAATACACACACACACACACACACACACACACACACACACACACACACATATATATATATATATATATATATATATATATATATATATATACTAAAATAATCCTAAGGAGCCAGGGAAACCTACCTAGTTTTCACCTAAACGGATCTTATGTTTTACCCTGAAGATCCGTTAAGGTGAAACCTAGGTTTTGTTGCCTGGCTTTTAGGATTATTTTAGTTTTTGCTCTACTTAGTGTATTGAGCTCTTTACGTTTCGTCTTTTATTCGTTCTGTTTTTTTTTTTCTTGGACTTGGGGCTCAGCACGGAATTTCTGACTAGAGGATTCGTATAGTGTTATGTTCTTGCTTCTTTCTTTTTTTATTTCCAATTTTTCCTCGGACATAAATTTGTTATATTACAAGTTGAGCCAACATAGGTTTTTCAAAACGTGTAGCACCATTCGTATATATATATATATATATATATATATATATATATATATATATATATATATATATATATATATATATATAAAAATGTCTTAAAATAATTGTATATATTTGTACATTTCATAGTATATATATATATATATATATATATATATATATATATATATATATATATATATATATAATATATATATATATACATATATATATATATATATATATGTATTACTAATATATATATATATATATATATATATATATATATATATATATATATATATATATATATATATATATATATATATATATATGCAAGTTAAAACAAGGCAAATAACAGTAGTAAGGCAAAAGTTTCACAAAAGTAAGAGTGATATCTTCCCGCAAAAGGGATACTGTCAATTGATTGCAATTCTGACTGCAAGACAAGAAAGAACGAAAAAAATATGAAGGTTGCGAACGAGAAGGGGTTCATTTTTAATGGCTAGGAAGAAATTACAGCAAGTATAAGAAAATTATGAATTAAAATGCAAAATAATTTACTTAGAAGGAAAATTCACCATGGAATTTGTAATCGAGTGGCGCTATACTGAGTCTGATTCGCTACTTTTTTGTTACCGAGGCCCATTGGAACAGTTGGTATGACGTTTGCCTCATAACGTAATTGTTCGGGTTTCAATTCTTGGTAGTGGATGCGCACTGCTGATGTGTCCCAAATATGGGACGAAACGGCCGTCCAGTGCTTTCTGCATTCTGTTGAGGTTTCATCTAGACTCGATGAATTACTTAATTACATATCTTAATTCCAATTGTATGAAATGTATATTGTACAATTGGTATTAAGATACAATTTGTTAATGATCTTTTTTAACCGCCAATTTAAAATTCGCAGGAATTTTCAAATGTCAGTTTTTTTTATGTCTATTTATTTTTATACTGTTCATTTCTAGTTGTCTAATCAGTTTCTTGATTGATATGTAATTTATCAAGGAAGGCGTCGTAGTTTCTTTAACCCAAGTACTTTCGATCTTTTCCATGATCATCTTCAGGGGGAAATTACAAAGACAAACTTATTGTATCTGCGACAAAATCTGTATTCCGTTGTGATGGTTATTTTTAAAACACGCGCGAAGTCACTCTGTAATTATTTTAAAATTTTTAATTTATCCGTTGTAGCTATGGAATGTTTTGCAAAACAAACATTTCAATATAATGGAGCTGACCGGAAATTGGTAGGAATGAAAAATGCCATTAAATGTTACATGTACATACATTAGTGATAAATATGTTGGTTGGTTGATTTTGTTAGAGAGGGCCTCGAGAATTTGTAGTTTTTGTTTATTTTTTTGTGGTGTAGTATATTGGTGATGTTAAAGAGTAATTTTTTCTATTGTGTAGTGAATAGGAATGTGTTTTTAGATGTTGGGCAATATAAGTTGTATCCAATAAATGAGGTGTGAGACGTCTTGATAATGCTGTGGTCGTCAAACCAACATATGTAATTTAAATACTGACCATGAGACCCGGGTTCGAATCTCACCCCGGTTGATTTGTCAGGAAGGAGACTTCCTGATGTTATCGGTTTGGAGAGGAGCGATCACAACGTGCGGAATCTTTGGAAAGTGTCTGAAAACCATACCAGGGGTTGACCTTGTGAGTGAAATTGGGTAGACAGAACACTTGGGGAACCGTCGATAGCTGCATTTTTTTATCGCATTAGTTGGCGATTTCTTTCTGCGGCAGATCAGTCTGTCCTGCTATTTACCCATAGCTGGGGATAGAAAAAAAGGATTTATACCTTTCCTAAGGGTATAGCACATAAGTGAATATTATGGATTCGAATGGAATTCGAACTCGGCTCTCCGATTCTTCAATCCGAGCCGATATCCATTACTCTACCATAGAGAAAATAGTGAATAGAGCAGAGAATAGCGGTCTGTATAGTAATAGAGGATAAACTAGAAATAACGATCCGAATAGTAATAGAGGATAGACTAGAAATAGAGATCGTTAGTCGTCAGCTACTTCCTATATATATGCGTTTCCTCTATGGTCACGTGGTCTACTTTAATTCAATAATGGGATCGCCTGTGTTTGTTCCCTGGCGATCTATGTTCAAACTCAAGTGTCGGCAGCGACACTTTATTCCTATAAAACACTTTGTTTGCTCTTCGTGGGATTACCAATAACTATATTGCTAGTTATAAGCACACGTCATATATTACATATATATTAAATATATATTACATCACGAAATTTACTGAAACCATTCTTAAAGAATCTAACGTCTGTTTATCTAAAATAAACGGTATGTATCTAATTTGTACTAATATCTAATGTGTAGTAGACGCACACGTAGACTTAAGAATATACATTATCATCTGACTGCCATAAACTAGAATTATTATACAGAGTGCGGCTGGTATTTGAGGACATACAGATGTAAGATTAATATTGCTTCCCACTAACTTCTAATGCTTTTATTTTTCAAAAATCAAGAATGGCAAACCCTATGATAACAAATGAAATGAAAAGGCATGCTGTGATTGTGGCATTAATGGCTGATCATAGCGATTTGGATATTGCACGATGCCTCAGAGTTGCAAGATCGTTTGTCCACAAGATACAAAAAGAGTTAGAAGTTTTATGACATTCCCCAATGTCTTTATCAAAACGTAAAAGACATTCTACACGTTCTGATAAAGTGAGAATATCCGAATTTATTCAGGAAGTCAAGCAGACAATTGATGAAAACCGAGGTCAATCAATGAGGTCAATTGCCAAAAAGCTGCATGTGTCTGGAAAAAAAAAGTATCAGAAGGAGTGTTCGATACAAGTCCTACATGATGAAGAGAGGTCAATTTATGTCTGAAAAAAAAAAAAAAAACAAAACAAAAGAAAACCGTTTAAACAGATTCAAAAGGCTTTTAAACAATTTAAAAATCCTTCAGGAGCTGGTGTGATTTGTTTTGTTTTTCTCAGATGTGAAACATTTTGATCAAGATCAAAAACTTAACAGAAGAAATGACAGATAGCATTGTTCAGATCTTTCTGAGGTGCCAAGAGTAATGCACACAAAATTTCCTTCAAGTGTTATGGCATTGGGTGTTGTTAGCAATGAAGGACATGTTATGCCACCCCACTTTTTTCCGCAAGGTTCTTAGAGTAAATGCTGCTGCTTACATTGAGGTTCTAGAAACAGTTGTCAAGCCCTGGATTGACAACATATGCAATGGCAGGCCTTATATATTCCAGCAATACTTAGCTCCATCCCACAAGGCTCTACGAACACAAGAATGGATGACTGACGATTTGTACGACTACATCACATCCAACATTTGGCCCCCTAACTCTCCAGATCTCAATCCACTAGACTATTATGTGTGGAGCGTTGTTGAGAAGGAGGTTAATAAACAGCCTCATAACACCAAAGACTCTCTTAAAGCTGCAATAGATCGAGTAATGCCTGACATAAATAAGGACCAATTAATCAGCGCTTTCAGCCGATTTCGACCTCGTGTAGAGGCAGTTATTGATGCTAGTCGTGGTTTTATTGAATAAAATTAAATAATAGTTAGTTAAATTTCATGTTTACATGTTTGTAATCAAATATAATTATATTCATTTGTTCAGCAAGTTTTTTACTAATCCATAAAATCTGTCTTCAAATACCAGCCGCACCTTGTATACTTACGGACTTAAAGCAATAATTACGTTTTTTTTTTTTTAGTTAGGCTTGGACTCTGTTGATTTCATGAAACTTTGAATGGACGTGCCGTCTTTACGTGAATTTGGAACGACGCAAATTATACTAACGATTGTTTAACAAGTCGAATACACGTGAAACATAATTAACCAAATGGAAATCGCACACGTAAAAATACCAGAATTTCTTTCTTCTTTCTCTCCATATCTCAATCTCTAATGAAGTTTCAATAAAAGTGACACATCTTAGATTGATAAACGTATCCTATTTGCTCTTTATCGTATCATATATATATATCTATCTATCTATATATATATATATATATATATATATATATGTGTGTGTGTGTGTGTGTGTGTGTTTGTGTGTGTGTTTATATATATATATATATATATATATATATATATATATATATATATATATGTGTGTGTGTGTGTGTGTGTCTGTGTGTGTCTGTGTGTGTGTATTTAGGTAGCAATCCTTCTTTCATGCGCATTTCATTGAAAAAAACTACATGCAAAGGTGCTTTTATCTTTTTTTATACAATTTCTCATGCGATCTAATAACAAAAACGTTTTTTTTTTGTATGATAAATTATATAAAAACTGTCCGAATGTTTTTTTTTTTATCCGAGCGCTTTCGGCTATACATTTAGCGATTTTCAAGGATTATATTTTAACTGTTAAAAGATGAAATGTATATATATTGTATGTATGTTTTATAAAATGTTTTTATTTTTCAAAACACGGTCAAGATATTATATCCATGTTCAAAGTTAATATTATTAAATGTTGGTTTGTTTGTTTTTATTAATAAGGCTTCCCTTATTTTTTTCATATATATACATATATGTATTTATTCAGCAAGAATTATTTAAAACAAGGTTTATTGAAAAATGCCGACAAGTTATGTTCATTTTTTTTTCTTTAGCATATCTTACATCCGATTAAGTTGTTTTATCTCAGAATTAACCATCAGCAATTCTTTTATTGTATCTATCAATTTGTTTTATTCATATTCACTTTTGACTGCTTCAGCAGTTATTATCAAGCTTACTAGTTTGACTTATTATTAGTGATAATTAGTAGAGATTGTATCTCGCGAGTTCGTCAGTAAAACGGCGAGAACTGATTGGCAATCTAGTAGCACGCTTCATGGTGTTGACGCATATTTTATTCGACCTTAGTCGAGATCAGAAAGTCACATAAACTCAACTGTGAACTTCAAAGGAGAAGAAATTGTGGAGATCCATGATCACGTACGTTATGAGTGGATACGGCACATGAAGAAGAAGAAGAAGAGGAGGAAGCAGAAGAAAAAGGAAAAGAAGAAGAAGAAAAAGAAAAAGAAGAAGAAGAAGAGGAAGAAGAAGAAGAAGAAGAAGAAGAAGAAGAAGAAGAAATGAAGAGGAGAGGAAGCAGAGGAAGAATTAAAAGAAGAAGAAGAAAAAGAAAAAGAAGCAGAAGCAGGAGAAGAAGAAGAATAAGAGGAAGCAGAAGAAGGAAAAGAAGGAAAAGAAGAAGAAGATGAAGAGGAATAGAAGAAGAAGAAGAAGAAGAAGAAGAAGAAGAAGAAGAAGAAGAAGAAGAAGAAGAAGAAGAAAGAAGAAGAAGAAAAGAAGAAGAAAAGAAGAAGAAGAAGAAGAAGAAGAAGAAGAAAAGGAAAAGAAGAAGAAAAGAAGAAGAAGAAGAAGAGGAAGGAGAAAAGAAGAAGAAGAAGAAGAAGAAGAAGAAGAAGAAAAGGAAGAAGAAGAAGAAGAAAGAAAGAAGAAGAAGAAAAAGAAGAAGAAGAAAAAGAAAAGAAGAAAGAAAAGAAGAAGAAGAAGAAAGAAGAAGAAGAAGAAGAGGAAAAAGAAAAAGAAGAAGAAGAAGAAGAGGAAGAAGAAGGAAAAGAAGAAGATGAAGAAGAGGAAGCAGAGGAAGAATTAAAAGAAGAAGAAGAAGAAGTATTGGTCAACAAGCAGTAAGGCGGTTAAATAAGCGATCCGTTTTACTGAACAAACAGAGGAAAACTCCGAGAAAAAATTATGGTTTCGGATGAGTCTGTTGAAATGAACGTGATCATCTTTTGGTGTCGTCTTTAGTCACGTGGGGCGGGAAAACATCAAGCAAAGAAACCAAAATATGAAGTGGCTTTACTATGTCCGAAAGAGAATACCTTTCATCGAGTTTCATTTGCGCTTCGTGACGCCCACATATCTACTCGAGTGGATTGCGGGTGTGAAGGAATGAAGGAATGAAAAAAAAGTTTAAAGGAGGAAAGAATATTTGGGGAAAGAGAGTGTAAGACGAAAACAATACAGATGAAGAGAAATGACAATGTGAGAGAAAGAGGATGACATGGAGAGAAAGAGAGGAAAAAAATGAGAAAAAGAAAGAAGAAAAGAAAGTGAGGAAGAAAGTTATATAAATAAAGAAAAAATTGATTAATAAAAAGAAAAAGAGGAAGAAAGTGTGATAAAGAAAGAATTTAATTAGAAAAAGGAAAAAGAAAAAGAAGAAAGTGTGCTAAAGAAAGAAAGAAAGAAAGAAAGAAAGAAAGAAAGAAAGAACTTTAAAAAAAAAGAAGAAAATAGGAAAGAAAAGATGAAGGAAATGAAATGTAAAATGTACAAAGAAAAGAGAAGCTGAAAGATCTAAAGGAGAGAATACGATAAAAAATAATTAGAGATAGATACACAGGTATATATGTGCAGACGACATATGGGTCCGCTCGTGTTTGTGTGTGCGTGTGTGTCTGCGTGGTGTGCGTCAGTAATGAAACAAGCAGATAAATGACATGCATAGTCAAACAAAAAAAAAAAAAGAATCATTAACAGTCTAAGAGAGAGGGTGTGAAAGAGAGACAGAGACAGAGAAAAATACAGACAGATATATATATATATATATAGAGAGAGAGAGAGAGAGAAAGAGAGAGTGAGAAAGAAAGAGATATGCAGAGAAAGACAGTGAGAGAGGGAAATAGAGGGGGTAGAAAAGGCCAAAAAAAAACATTTAGATAAAACGATAGATTGATACAGATGAACAGCCAGAGATAAATATGAACAGGTGTAGATCGATTTATCGCTTGATAGATGAGAGATACGATCATTATCATCATCATCGCCATAAATAGATAGATACATAGATAGATAGGATCACCATCATATCATCATCATCGTCATGTGATAGATAGATTGATAGATAGATAGATATGAACAGGCAGTTATAGATAGATAGATAGATAGATAGATAGATAGATAGATAGATAGATAGATAGATATGAGCAGACTGATATAGATAGATATGAATAGATTTAGATATATATGAACAGATTGGGATAGATAGATAGATAGATAGATAGATAGATAGATAGATAGATAGACAGACTGATATAGATAGATATGATGAATAGATATTTAGATAGATATATATGAACAGATTGGGATAGATAGATAGATAGATAGATAGATAGATAGATAGATAGATAGATAGATAGATAGACAGATATGATATAGATAGATATGAATAGATTTAGATATATATAGATTGGGATAGATAGATAGATAGATAGATAGATAGATAGATAGATAGATAGATAGATAGATATGAGATTTAGATATATAGGAACAGACTGGGATAGATAGATAGATGATAGATAGATAGATAGATAGATAGCAGCAGACTGATATAGATAGATATGAATAGACTTAGATATATATGAACAGATTGGGATAGATAGATAGATAGATAGATAGATATATATATAGATAGATAGATAGATATGAGTAGACTGTGTTAGATTTTGTGTACGTGGCCGTCTTTTTTGAGTTGATATTTCTCTGGCACATAATAAGAAAAGTGAGTATGGCGAATCTAACACTCACAGGACATTGAAGGCAACAGAGGAAAGCAGCGAATAACCTACGTAATGTGCTTGCGTCAAAGGTTGGTAGAACAGCAGGGAAGAGTAAAAGTTAAAAATTACTAAGTGATAGAAATTGCAGGAAATTGTGGAGTGCCATGATTTTCCACGTCCTAAAGGGACACGGCACACGGAAGAAAAACTGTGTGTGTAAAGTGAAAGAAAGAAAAAAAAAAAAAAAGAGAGAAATCATAATGATAGAAATCGATCAGGCTAATTCTGAAGAAACTTGCTGTCACATGACCTCGAGTAGAAACCGCCAGTTGCTCATGTACTACTTGTGTGAAAAAAACTTAATGAGTCATAATATTAATAATGCCGCGGAGGAGGAAGAAAATAGCTCATGTGTTTTGGAGGGGGGACTTGTCAATTTATTCCAGTCATTATTAGTGTATTAGTTGAGCCCATAATACCTGGAGAACTTGGAAGAAAAAGGACCTGTAAGGTAGTGTTTTTGATATAAGCAAGAAAAAATAAAAACAAAAAACAAAAAAAAATACAAAAACAAAACAAAACAATAACAACAAAACAAAAAACAAAAACAAAAAACGGCTGGAGTGCGTGTAAAAACTGTTGTCAATTAATTTCCCGCGACAATCTGATTGGGACAAAATTCTTTTAAATGATCAGTACTGAAAGCAAGACAAAAAAGATGACAGATTTATTGTTAATAAGATTTATTAGCAGTTAGAATAAAATTTTAAACATTTACATGTATCTCTCCCTTCTCCTACAAAGGAAAAAAAAAATTATCGCACGAGAACACAAATAAAACTATCCACATCTAACAAATATATTTGCATAACTTACATTATATATAAGGAATTTTTTTTATATAGTCCCTAATTTATATATGCATATTTATTTCCAACATACTTGTCAGAAAAGTAACGGGACTGGTCTTCTTGTTCAATGTGAGAGGCGTCGTCCATCATGAATTCTAACGACAGGGCCATTGCAAGTGTGGAAAAGAGTTCCTGTAGAGTTTGCTCCGCTCAGTGCGTGAGAAGACATATTCACCTGATCTTGCTCCGTGTGACTTTCTTCTTTTAATCAAAGTCAAGGGCATCATCAAGGGGAACCGTTTTGAAGACCTAACAAACCGGCCTTTACGACGGAGCTGAAAGGTCATTCAGGAAGAATCCTTCCAGCAGTGCACAGAAATGTAGCAGAGGAGAATGGTAAACTGCATTAGATGATTTTGAACGGAAAAGCATGGTGTTTGCAATTGAAATAAAGTGTTTGTGAACCAATCCCGTTACTTTTCAGACAAACTTCGTCCATATATATATATATATATATATATATATATATATATATATATATATATTTATATATATATATTTTTATTATAAATAAAAACATTTTGAAATCGCTAAACAAAAGCTTTTACGTTTCAATACTATGATACCATCGCTTGAAGTAATACAATCATAGAATTGAAACATGAAACTTTTGCGTAGCGATTTCAAAATGTTTTTATGATAATCATTTTATAATAAAAAATAATAATAATATTTTCCTGTACTTTGTATTGAGGACTTTTTTTTTTAAAGGGAATGCTACGAACAGTGGATTTTTACTCCATCTGTTCTTTTCTCTCATATATATATATATATATATATATATATATATATATATGTCGATATATATATATATATATATTTATATATCCTCGAACTATATTTATATATATATATATATATATATATATATATATATATATATATATATATATATATAATAACATTTTACGGCCTGAATGTCCGAGAAATTTTCATAGAAAATATTCGTCCTCCGGTAAATGTTGTTTAATATTGTTTATTATAAAACAGAGCATTTACTTAAATATTTTTATCTATAAAAAGAATGTATAAACATAAAAATGTCTTAAAATAATTGTCGGACTTTGTCCATTTCATAATATATATATATATATATATAATATATATATATATATATATATATATATATATATATATATATATATATATATGTGTGTATGTGTGTGTGTGTGTGTGTATTCAACACCGATGACAGCGTATTTTATGTTTGAACGCCATCTTCAGAGCGTGTGTTTTGTGTTTTAACTTGAATATCTTCAGACCCTGTTCAATAGTGCATTATGGCTAGCAAGGTATATTGCATTATCCTAATAGTTACTAGATTGGTGGTAAAGGTTATATTTCAGATCTTTCTCGTGGTGATTGAGTAATAACAATTGTTCATCCAAAGGTGCTTATTTCGTAGCCATTGCATAGATGTGTTTGTTAACATTTCACTCATTATTGATTACTTATGGCATTTTCTATCTATTCATTAATTATTTGTTATTGATTATTAATCATCTATTATTTAGGTGTGTAACCGCAGTTTTCTAATTTGATTATTATTCACTTAATTTATTTATCTTCATTTTTTGTCTATCTAGAATTTTCTTTTTTCTTTTCTGGGGTTGGCTATCTTATTTTGACTTTGTCTCAAATACGTTACATTGTATACATACCGTAAAAAATATTTTTATAATATATATCTATCTATCTGTCTGTTTAAATCTATCTATCAATATATATATATATATATATGAATACAAATATAAAAGTGGACAAAGAGGTAAACCACTTTTTTTTACCCATAAATATATATATATATATATATATATCCAATATATATATATATATATATATATATATATATATATATATATATATATATATATATATAAAAAAAAAAATAAAATAAATAGTAATTCATCGAGTCTAGAAGAAACCTCAACAAAATGCACTGGACGGCCGTTTCGTCCTATATCTGGGACTCACCAGCATTGCGCATCCACTACCGAGAATTGAAACCCGAACAGCTATATTGAGAGGCAAACGTCATACCAACTGTACTAACGGACCCCGAGTCTAGTTCACTATGTCTTTGTCCGTCCCATTTTCTTACTGTTGAATTAGTTAAATGTCTTCCTGCCATTTCTACTCCAACAGCTTATTTACTCATACTTCCCCCCTGTAGAACTCCTTCCGTTTCCTCCTTCTCTGATATACAATCTTCAAAAATTTAAATGCAACGTCAATCGCCATCTTCTATCTTCTTGACCCTGTTCATCTTTTATCCTTTTCTCAGTACTAACCCCCCTCTGCTTCTCTGTAACCCCCCTGCGTAGCAGTGGCATTCCCTGTTTTGCTTGAGGTATATATATATATATATATATATATATATATATATATATATATATATATATATATATATATATATATATACTTTCATAACTGAATCAATAAGCTGTCAGATCCTCATACATCGAAACCGACAGGAGAGTCCATTATTATTATTATTATTATTATATTTATATATATATATATATATATATATATATATATATATATATATATATAATATATATAAATATATATTATATCTAACTATCTATTATGTGTGTGTATCTATTTCTAATTATAACAAAATATATCTATTTAAATTATTCTATCTATCTATCTATTATATCTATCTAAGAATATTATATCTATTTATCTATCTATTATAACAAGAAGATCTATCTATCTATCTATCTATCTATCTATCTATCTATCTATCTATCTATCTATCTATCTAACACCAGGAGTGTTGAAACAAAATGGCTATTTTTGTAGTGATGTTTAGGTTATAATTTTTTTCAACTAATAATATTTTCTATATTCTGTATCGAGCACTCTTTTCAAGAATATTATTTTTGCCTATTGGAATTTATTCCGTCTACACCAAAGCCATACTTGTATATATATATATATATATATATATATATATATATATATATATATATATATATATATATATGGGTGTACAATGAAAACTTGCCGCTTTGATCCACCAAATACACACACGCATTTGAAATGCATGTGCTTCTCTATGTAAATTTGTAAAATTGCATATGTATTTGTTGCAAAACTACTACGCATATCTTACACAGAGAAAAAGTTTATGACATTTAAGAAGTTATAAATATTTATCAGTATAAATATTCGTTGACACATTTATTTACAAAAGAATATAGCAGTTAATATGTTTATTCGAAGTTTTGTTAATGTCCTTAATCATAGCGTGTAGTTTGAATGAAGAATTTGCTCGTGCGTGTATGTGTCTGTGTGTCCGCGCCCTATTCAGCGCAGACCGAAGTGCTGTTGGGATACAGCAAATAAGATGTGTGTGTGTGTGTGTGTGTGTGTGTGTGTGTGTGTGTGTGTGTGTGTGTGGACATAAGTGAAGCCTTGTAAGAAGAAGGCGGAAAAAGATGGAGGACTAAATTCACGGGTCGTACCGGGAAATAACATGGAATCTCCTCATCAATGCGAACGTTGAGAAAGAACAAAGTTGAGAAATATTTACGAATTTTACAAATCTCAGAAAAAAAAAGGAAAAAAAGAACAGCTAACAAGAAATTAAAAAAAGAAATGAACAGGCGATATCTATCTATCTATCTATCTATCTATCTATCTATCTATCTATCTATCTATCTATCTATCGTAGTTCCTAACTAATTACATACATATATACAGATATACACATACACAACTGCATCTATCTATCTATCTATCTATCTATCTATCTATCTATCTATCTATCTATCTATCGTAGTTCCTAACTAATTACATACATATATACAGATATACACATACACAACTGCATCTATCTATCTATCTATCTATCTATCTATCTATCTATCTATCTATCTATCTATCTATCTATCTATCTATCTATCGTTGTTCCTCTCTAATTATATACATATATACACATATAAACATATATAACTGCATCTATCTATCTATCTATCTATCTATCTATCTATCTATCTATCTATCTATCTATCGTAGTTCCTATCTAATTATATACATATATACACATATAATGCATCTATCTATCTATCTATCTATCTATCTATCTATCTATCTATCTATCTATCTATCTATCTATCGCAGTTCCTATCTAATTATATACATATATACAAATATACACATATATAACTGCATCTATCTATCTATCTATCTATCTATCTATCTATCTATCTATCTATCTACACATATACATATATATATATATAACTGCATTTATCTATCTATCTATCTATCTATCTATCTATCTATCTATCTATCTATCTATCTATCTAATTATACCTCAATACACATATATAACTGCATCTATCTATCTATCACCCGTATTACTGAGAAGTGTCCAAATAAAATTATATCTAAAAAAAAGGTGTTTTCTTGACCATAAACGAGAAATAAATAAATAAAGAAAGAAAGAAAGAAAGAAAGAAAGAAAGAAAGAAAGAAAGAAAGAAAAACAAACCACAAAACAGCAAAGAAAATATACCTTCCGCTTCCTTTGGAACTTTTTCTCAAAATACACAGGCGTTTTCATACACACTCACACACACACACACACACAAACAATCTCACAGTCCTCTCTCTCTCACTCTCTCACTCTTTTAATCTTTCTTTCTCTCTCTCTCTCTCTCCCCCTCTCTCTCTCTCCCCCTCCCTAGATGAAACAAAAGAACTCATGAGGACGGGCTAAAGCATGTTGTTGTGTTTACCTTATCTTTTGACTATTCGGTGGATTTCCTGATGGTTCGTTGCGCCGAGAGGCACGTGAAAAAAGAGAAGAAGGAGAAGAAGAAAAAAACAGCAATAACGACAACGAAAAAGAAGAAATTTAGTTGGCATTTTCTACAATACCCATGACTCGTGCCAGTGTTATCCACGGCCGACTCTTGATAGTCACCGTCATTTCAATTTTCTGGATTGTTTATGGAGCGAAACAGACGAGACGAATTGGTAAGTAAGTCCCTAAAATTAACCTGTCATACATTATCTCAGACTCTCACACAGGGCCGACGTGGCAATCAAAATAGGTCCTTTGTAGAATTTTGTGTAAGCGGCCTAACGAAAAAGTCACTAATGCATTCACATCTATCTATCTATCTATCTATCTATCTATCTATCTATCTATCTATCTATCTACCTATCTATCTATCTATCTATCTATTCTCAGTGTGCTCATATCTATCTATTTGTGTATACACACACACACACACACACACACACACACACACACACACACACACACACACACACGGGCAGCCTCCTCGTTCATTATAAACGCATAAACATATATATATATATATATACACAGTATTTCCATAGAAATCAACATGGTGACCGTCAGACTTTTGTCATCTATCTATCTATCTATCTATCTATCTATCTATCTATCTATCTATCTATCTATCTCAGTCTACCCGCATCTATCTATCTATCTATCTATCTCAATGTCTCTTATTTCTCTGTCTCTTCATCTCTCTCTCTCTTTCCCCCTTCTCTCTCTCTCTGTCTATCTAATTATATACCTATATACACATATATAACTGCATCTATCTATCTATCTATCTATCTATCTATCTATCTATCTATTTCGGTGTGTTCATATCTGTCTGTCTACGTGTCTATCATTTTTTGTCTATTTTTCTATCTCTGATTCATCCCATTTCAGTCACACTTTCTTACTCTCCTGGGCGGTCATAAAGTTTTATTTTGTCGAAATATGTGCCCGCAACATTTGTCAGCTTAACTGTTTGTTTACACACACACGCATGCGCAGGCGCGCGACATTCACACAAAAACATACACACACACGTATGTATGTATGTATGTATGTATGTAAGAACGTAACAGATATTAAACTTGTTAGTTAAAATGGTTGAATGTTTGCCCTTCCAACAGATATTTGTTGGCCAAAAGCAATCTAAACGCTAATATGGAAAGATACTGCAGCTAGACAGGAAATTAATGCTTAAGTAAATTTGCGTTTTTTTTTTGTAACATCTGTGATGCCTATCTATCTATCTGCCTTTCTCAGAATATAGATATCTATCTATCTATCTATCTATCTATCTATCTATCTATCTATCTATCTGTTTTTCTCAGAATATAGATATCTATCTATGTCAGTATCTATCTATCTATCTATCTATCTATCTATCTATCTATCTATTTTTGTCATACTTTACATATCTATCTATGTCAGTATCTATCTATTTTTGTCATACTTTTGTTATCTATCTATCTATCTATCTATCTATCTATTTTGTCATACTTTACATATCTATGTCAGTATCTATCTATCTATTTTTGTCATCCTTTTGTTATCTATCTATCTATCTATTTTTGTCATACTTTACATATCTATCTATCTATCTATCTATCTATCTATCTATCTATCTATCTATCTACTTTTCTCATACTTGTCATATCATCTATCTATCTATCTATCTATCTATCTATCTATCTATCTATCTATCTATCTATCTATCTAACAGTAAGCAACATTTGTTTAACTACAATATCTTTATATATATATAATATTTTTTTCTCACCGTAATCGAAAGATACTACTTAACACCCAACCTTTTTCTTTCGTAAAATAATCTAATCTTAAAATTATTTTAGATGCTCTTTTAATATTTCTTCAGTTTTAATATTATTATTATTATTATCATTTGTAATTGTCATATTTCATCGAAATCGAATAAAATTATTTATCTTGAATATTACATAAAAATATAAGTAATAATCGTTAACGAAAACATTATATTTAATAGTGTACTAATATAGAACTGACTAATAATGGACATTTGTTGTAGATATATAACGGCCTGGTTAGTATTGCTAAGTAATACGCCGGTGTCCTGCTCTGACAAAGCCCTCTTTACAATTGGGATAAACTTCGTAAATATCAAAATTTAAATAAATAGTTAATTGATCTGATGATTTAATGAGGCGAAATTAGGTGAAGAAAATGGAATTTGCTTTTATTTATCGATGAATATCCAAGGAATTTATTTAAAATTCTTTGTGAGATAATTGCAGTTTGGTAGTTCTCAAATTCAACCACATGAAATAAGTAATTTGGTGATTTGAAAGAATATAATCTTTACTTTTTATTGTGGAACCTCGACGTTTTGTGATGGTTAGTAGGCTTCTCTCGCTTGAAAAATAACGACTGAGTAGTGAGTTCGATCTTCACAGGATGCCCCATACTTTCGGCATTGTGTCACATCTAAGGGACGCTTGGAAAATTGACGCCCTAACTTTGTAGATGGCAACGAACGTATTTTACCCCTCCCCCCTACCATAAAGCGCACGCACACACACACGCACCAGTACGCGCATGCACACACGCAGAAAAACACTGGCACAAAAACGCTCGTGCGCACGTGGCTGAAGTTCAGACATTTATCTTTCCGTGCATGTTGTTGAGTACCACACATAAACACACACACGCGAGTGCGCGCGCGCACACACACACACACACACACACACACACACACACACACACACACATACAGGCATCCTCCTCGTTCATCCTCAGAAACGAATAAACATATATTTTAAGAGATATATAACCATTATTAGCATAGAAATCAACATGGTGACCGTCAGACTTTTGTTATCTATCTATCTATCTATCTGTCTATCTACTTTTCTCATACTTGTCATATCTATCTATCTATCTATCTATCTATCTATCTATCTATCTATCTATTTTTGTCTTACTTTTGTTATCTATCTATCTATCTATTTTTCTCATACTTTACATATCTATCTATCTATCTATCTATCTATCTATCTATCTATCTATCTACTTTTCCCATACTTGTCATATCTATCTATCTATCTATCTATCTATCTATCTATCTCTGCCTGTTCATATCTATCTATCTATCTATCTATCTATCTATCTAAGTTTCTGCATATCTATCTATATGTCGCAGATTGTGCATATCGATTTATCTATTTTGTGCATGTATATATGTATGTATGCGTGTATATGCGTGTGTGCGTGTATAGGTATACCTGCAATATGATATATTTATTTGTATATTATTTACAAATTTTAGTTTAGCCTGGGACAAAGTGAAAATATGAGCGCACCCAGTGAGGACAACACACACTTCCACATTGCATGTTTCTGTTACATTAGCATTTCTCTACGTCTTCGTGGCAAAGCGGCCATATTTATTTATGCCTGTGCACGTGGAGGTGTGATGGTGTGAAGGTGGCCTAACAGTTAAGAAAAGCGAAAATGAAATTCGGTGATCGTAGTTCAAATTCAGCTTAGAATTTGTGTTTCCCATGTACTTATGCCCTTTAGAAAAGCATGAATCCAACATTCCTATAAGAACAGATCAGGGAATTGCATATTCTTTGGCAACGAATAAGAATTGTGTTTGCATCAAGGCATTCCATGAAGAAGTTAGCATGTCTCGAAAACAACCATCTCATTCGCTTATATGTCTATATCTATATCTACACACACACACACATATATATGTGTTTGTGTGTGTGTGTGTGTATTAGATTTTTAATCATATGTGATATAAAAATATATGTATATATATATATATATATATATATATATATATCTTTAAATCACAATTCTATATATGTATATATTTATATATAGAGAATATTAGATTTAAATATATATATATATATATATATATATATATATATATATATATATTTGGTTGCTCTATCTCTGATATTGAGCGCTTTCTAATAAGTAATGCCCATATAATATATAAATAATTATACATATATATATTTATTTATATTTATATACACTTTTCACACACACACACACACACACACACACACACACACACACACACACACACACACACACACACACACACACATATATATATATATATATATATTAGATTTTAATTAATTGTAATATAAACATATGTATGCATATACACACACACACATTGTGTCTGGTGTTTAATAAATACGTTTCGTTAGGATTAACTGATATTACATAGAAAGAGATAAAATTGATTTCAATGAGATCCTCATCAGTTTATGCAAGAGTAACATTTATCTAACTGGTGATATTCATAAATAAATATATATAAAATAATTAAATCGTAATGAGCCAGATACTACTTACCTAAATTTCCCCACATTGGATCCTATCTATCTATCTATCTATCTATCTATCTATCTATCTATCTATCACTGCCTGTTCATATCTATCTACCTATCTATCTATCTATCTATCACCGCATGTTCATTATCTATCTATCTATCTATCTATCTATCTATCTATCTATCTATCTATCTATCTCAATGTCCCTTATTTCGCGCAGTCTCTTCATCTCTCTCTCTTTCCACATGGGATCATCAGTTCACTCTGATGATCCCATATGATGACATCTAGAGTAATAGTACCTGACGCATTAGGATTTATTTATTTTACTTTTGCTCTACTTAGCGTATTGAGCACTCTTCGTTTTAATTTATTATTCGCTGAGTTTTTTTTTTGTTTATTTTTTTTGTAGCCGAAATTTAAGTTACTGAACGATTTCTTTCTCCCTGTTCAGAGGTTTCTGGTTTATCTATTTTTTTCCAGGTTTTTCCTCGGATGCCAATTTGTTTTTCACCCACTGAGTTTATATATATATATATATTTTATATATATATATATATATATATATATATATATATATATATATATATATATATATTTATCAAATATATGTATAGTTATGTATATTTATCAATTACATGTATATATATATATTTACCAAATACATGTATATATATATATATATATATATATATTTATGAAATATATAAATATGTATGTATTTATCAATACATATATATATATATATATATATATATATATATATATATATATACATACAAATATATATATATATATATATATATATATTTAGAAAATATATATATTTATAAATATATATATATATATATATATATATATATATATACAAGGTGCGAGGGATAAATTGTTGCCTAAATTAAAAAAATAAAAAAAATATCACTGACATCTCATTTTAACAGATATATTTACCAAAATTTTAGACAAAAATATCTCAAAATACTAAAAGAGTAAATTTATTCAATAAAATCGTCATTGGCTTCAACCACGCCCTCTAGACGACTTCGGAATCTCCTGCAACTCTTCTGGGCAGTCTCCTTGTTTAATTTGGTGAATACTGCCATAATCCTGGTCTTCAGACCATCTTTGGTGTTACAAGGAGTTTTGTTGATCTCCCGCTCAACTTCGCCCCACACATAATAATCAAGAGGATTGCAGTCTAGGGAGTTATGTGGCCAGATGCAACGGTGATGTGGTCGTACAAATTGTCTGAAAGGCATTTTTTTTATCATTATCATATGGAATTTATTGACACCCACCAACAATATATATATATATATATGTGTGTGTGTGTGTGTGTGTGTGTGTGTATGTGTATTTTATTGTGACATTTGTTGAGGGAATATGTTGACTCGCGAATTCTAATCACGGCACGCATATATTCATCCATGCGACCATTTAGACGCGGGTGCGCGCACACATACACACGTCTGCGTTATCTTCATTGATTTTCCTTATACGACTATCAAGTTAGAAACTGTTCTCCCATAAAATTTCACTTAATAAGAAAGCTTAACATCTGCAAGAATAAAATAATATCTTATACATTACACACACACAGACTCAAAAACATCCACACACACAAACTCACAGACCCCCCTCTATATATTTCTCTTTCTCATTTTTTCCCTCTCTATTTCTCTATCTCCTTCTGTCTATCTCATTCACAGATCACAGATACATACATATATATATATACATACATATATATTAAAGACATTTTTATATTTAATAATTTTTTTTTACAGATACAAATATTTAAGTAAATGCTCTGCTTATAATAAACAATATTAAACAACATTTACCGTCATGAATGTCCGAGAAATTTTCATAGAAAATATTCGTTCTTCGACAGGATTCGAACCTGTATCCTATACGGAACCGACCATTTAGCTTGTCGTGCTTTTACCGATTTGGCCACAGAGGAGCGTTTGGTTAGCGAGGTCGAATTTACTGCCTTTAAACTTCAATCTTCCATGATTCACTCACGTACGCTTGTAAAATCTTATATAAAATCACTATATATATATATATAGTATATATATATTGAATATATATATATATATATATATATATATATATATATATATATATATATATATATATATATATATATACAAGATAAGAAAAAGTAATATATAAATTCCAACGTTCACAGCAAATTAATGAGGGCTCGATACCGATAGTAGAGCGATTTATTATAATTTTATCATATAGACTAAACAATTTTACTCGCTACAAAAGATGCAATTTGGTTTCAGTGCATTTCAACTGCACTTGACGGGTGAGAATCGAAAATGGTCATACCATATAACCATTTTATTAGATATACCCAGTAAGTGAGTAAAATGGTTTTGTCTATATGATAAAATATAATATATATATATATATATATATATATATATATATATATATATATATATATATATATATATACAAATAAGTTACCCTGGTAATTTTTTAAATTTGTCCATAATATAATTTAAGTATAAGAAACGTATTATATATGTTTAAAAAATATGTGACATAATTTTTATTAGAAATTTTATTATGACATAAAGAAAAAAAATCGTTTGTGATTAAATTTTGCTCTCCTCAAACTGTTCTTCTTCAGCCTTGATGACTGCAGCCCAAAATATTTGCAAAAGTTTCTCAAAGTATAAGTTTGATAATTGATTCCATTCTTTTTTCATTGACTAAGCTCTCTTTTTTATTTGTTGGATGGAAAGGTTTTGTAATATTGTCAAATTTATACAATCTAATTCTGGGGTCGATATGGACCCAAGAATTAAACGAATTTTGAACTTCATAGTGTACATATATATATATATATATATATATATATATATATATATATATATATATATATATATAATCATTTAAAAAATATGATTCCTTACTACATAAGTGTTCTCAAGTTTCAAAAAAAAAGAGCCGAATTCGTTCAATATAATTATTAAAATTAAATTGAATTTAAGTATCAAGCCCTGTTTCATCCTCGACGAAAATTTAGGAATAACCAATCTTGAAATTTACGCATCTTTATAAGCATGTTCATTCGTAAAATTAATTACTATGGAAAAGGCTGGGGTGACCATTTTGATAAGGGCTTCAGAGTTAATTTGTATCCACATATCAGTCAACTTCAGAAAGAGGTCTAGCTGAGGCAGGGCCGGAGTGTCCATTTCAAAGCGAATGATGGCATTCATGTACGCACATCGTCTGATCAGTCATAGCGAATGATATATATATAAATATATATATATATATATATATATATATATATATAAATGGATAAAGGTATAAAAATTTTATTTATTAAAGAATTTTTTTATGTTTTAACGTTGTTTTTATAGATACAATTATTTAAGTAAATGCTCATTTTATGATAAAAGTATTAAATAACATTTACCGGCCTGAATGTCCGAAAATTTTCGATAGAAAATATTCGTTCTTTGAAAATATTCGTTCTTTGTAGCCGAACGTTAATGCACGTCAGCGTAAATGACTGTTCCGTATAGGATGCAGGTTCGAATCCTGTCAAAGAACGAATATTTTCTATGAAAATTTCTCGGACATTCAGGCCGGTAAATGTTATTTAATACTGTTTATCATAAACAGAGCATTTACTTAAATACTTGTATCTATAAAAAACAACGTTAAAACATAAAAATATCTTTAATATATATATATATATATATATATATATATAAAATTATTTTTTTAAATATGATTCCTCCGCTACATAAGAGTTCTCATGTCTCAAAAACGAGAGCCGAAACCCTCAATATAATTAAAATTAAATTGAATTAAAGCAACAATCCCTGTTTCATCCTCAAGCGAAGATTTAGGAATAACCAATTTTGAAATTCACGTATCGTTATTGATTATATTGAGTAGGTCCTTTTCAAATTCCTGTAGGTTTTTGTTAAATGCTGCAATTTTTAAAGCCGTAAACCTCATGCCCTTTTCTTTTTAAAGTTATTCCCTCGTAGAAAGAAGAATGCTTTCCATCTCATTCTTCCTATTAATTCTTCTGTTTTTTGCAAAAGTTTAACGAAATATTTCCGTTTGTTTGTGGAATGTTCTTCAGAGAAATGCCGAAATTAACTTTTTCCATATTTTTAAAGTTCTTATTTTAAAAATAATGGTTCAGAGTGCTCGACCTTAATTTTGGAGCCGGTATTTGAAGAAATATAGTTTTAAAGTGTGCTATATTTATGGAATAAAGTGCTCAAGGTAAAGCGTAGGTAAATATAAATATAAAAGTTAACATTGCATCCAGCATGAAACAGCCTGTCGCCTCTCAGTGTAGAATTCAATGTTCACTTATATATATATATATATATATATATATATGTGTGTGTATATATATATTATCTATCTATATATATATCACTGATTTTTATATATATATATATATATATATATATAATATATATATATATATATATCATTGATTTATATATATATATATATTTATTGATTGAACGCGAATATGTGTATATCTATATCTATCTATCTATATATATCACTGATTTATATATATATATATATATATATCATTGATTTTTATATATATATATATATATATATCATTGATTTATATATATCTATATATCATTGATTTTATATATATATATATTATTTTATATATATATATATATATATATATATATATTTATATATATATATATATATATCATATATATATATATATATATATATATATATATATATATATATATATTCATTAATTTCACGCTGCGAATAACTACTTTGTACACTTAATTCACTTCAATTCCTATCCTAGAAAAATCATTTTATCCATCGCCTCTCCAGTAATAACGGGGATGAAATATTAAAGACTGAACATTTTAAATATAAACCCGGGAAATTTTTTTGATGTTCTTGAAAATCCTCTGTTATTTGATAGACCTCTTTGTGATTGTATAGCACCAGTCCACGTGGTTCCATAAAAGGATGAAATCTACTTGCTTCATTCGCTGGAAGACATTGATCAGAGAAAGAGGTTGTATAGAGCTGACAGTTTAGATATTTCGGAACGGCTTTGGCGTCATGCATGACATCCATTTGATAGTCTCGATTTGACGATGGTATTTAAGAACATGGCTCATCTTTTTAGGTTACACACACAGACACGCGCGCACACACACAGTCACGCGCGCACACACACACATACAAACATGCGAACACATTCACATATGGCTCTGTTATAAAAATGAATAATGTTCAGACAGTAAAATAATCCTTACTAAATTCATTTGATTGATTCTATGCCGATTGTGTCGAACCACGCCTCATATTCCATTGATGAAATGTAACTTCCAATCGAGCAGCTTCTTTTCAGGAACCGAATCCAAAGAGGATGATTCTCCAATCACGATAATCTTAACCCGATCAAGTTTAGGTTTAACCGTTATCTTTCCCCACATATCCGCATAAACTGTCTTTTACTCTCTAACCCTCTACCTTCAGTGGCTCTCCGGCCTCGTACAGGGTGAACATCATTGTAAAAAAAAGCCAACCATTGTGACTTTACGCTAGATGAAGATGTGAAAAAAGTAATGGTTTAAAGAATGGTATATAACACGGTATTAGACTCAGTCGATATGTATTCAACTTAGAAGAGTTACGGTTAGGGTTAGGGTTAGGATTGGGGTTAGGGTTGGGGTTAGGGTTAGGGTTGGGGTTTAGGATTAGGGTTAGGGTTGGGTTTGGGGTTAGGGTTAGCGTTAAGGGTTGGGGTTAGGGTTAGTGTTAGGGTTAGATCTGGGCTTGGAGTTAGGGGCCATGGTTAGGGTCACGGTTAGGGTTAGGGTTAGGGGTTAGGGTTAGGGTTATTGTTGGTGTTAGGGGCTAGTGTTCGGGTTAGGTGTTAGGGTTAGGGTTAGGGTTGAGGTTAGGATTAGGGCTGGGGTTATGGGTTATGTTTAGGATTTATGGTTATGGTTATGGTTGGGCTTAGGGTTAGGGTTTGGGCTAGGGTTACGGTTAGGGCTGGGGTTAGTATTAAGATTAGGGTTAGGGTCAGGGTTAGGGTTAGTGTTAGTGTAAGGGTTAGTGTTAGGGTTATATCTGGGCTTAGGGTTAGGCTTGGGTTTAGGGGCCATGGTTAGGGTCACGGTTAGGATTAGTGTTAAGGGTTAGGGTTATTGTTGGTGTTAAGGGTTAGTGTTCGGGTTAGATGTTAGGGTTAGGGTTGGGGTTAGGTGTTATGGTTAGGGTTATGGTTGGGGTTAGGGCTAGGGTTAGGCTTGGTGTTGGGGTTAGCGTTAGGGGTAAGGGTTGGGGTTAGGGTTAGTTTTAGGATTGGGGTTGGGGTTCGTGTTACGATTAGGGTTACGGTTAGGGTTAGGGTTAGTGTTAAGGTTAGGGTTAGTGTCAGGGTTAGGGTTAGGGTTGGGGTTATAGGTTCAGGGTTAGGGTTAGTGTTAGGTTTAGGTTTAGGGTTAGTGTTAGTGTTAGGGTTAGATCTGGGTTTAGGGTTAGGCTTGGGTTTAGGGGCCATGGTTAGGGTCACGGTTAGGATTAGTGTTAAGGGTTGGGGTTAAAACACCAATGAAGGGATTAGGTTTAGGGGTTATTGTTTGACAAAGGAAAGGGTTGGGGTTCGTGTTACGATTAGGGTTACGGTTACGGTTAGAGCTGGGGTTAGTGTTAAGGTTAGGGTTAGGGTTTGGCGTTATTGTTGGTGTTAGGGGTTAGTTTTCGGGTTAGGTGTTAGGGTTAGGTGTTATGGTTGGGGTTAGGGTTAGGCTTGGTGTTGTTTTTGCCACCGTTTTATCATGAGATTGAAACTACTTGGGAAAATAAAAAAAAAAAAAAACAAAAAAAATGCGACGCCTTCCTTAATGAATTTAATAAAAACATTAAGATATTGATTCGTTATTTTGAGAGTATTAAAATAAAAATTAAATAAACTTAATGTATCCAGATTTTGCCAACATACTTGACGGAAGATAGCCATTATATATATATATATATATATATATATATATATATATATATATATATATTGTGGATTTATATATTTTTTTTTAAAGAATGAGTCATTTAATATTTTAGTTTTGTCTTTTATTTTAATAAAATTCTCTTCATATCGTTTAAATAATATAATGATAATGTTTTAAACTTATCAGACGATATGAAAAATTTCTCTAAAATAAATAGAAAAACTTGTCTATATTATTTAATGAAACATGCATTAATAATAATAATAATATAATATATATATATAAATATATATATATATATATATATATATATATATATATATATATAAATTTATAAATGTATTCAAATTATATTGATATGGGCTGAGAAAATTTATGACTGTTTTTTCCAGTGTTGGTATAAGTTTTTTGGAGATACTTTTAAAAGAACTTCGTAAAGTTCATAATATTGTTCTTCGCGTATTTTCTAACATCTCTAGTTATTATCCGAAACATTAATTTTATTGGTGCCTCAGAGACTATTTTATTAGTTTCATCCAACGTACGCTACATGTTCAATTTCTTTATACGTATATCGTATACAAATGACGCCATTCCTTTGCATCATCAATCCCTTGAATGCTTCAATCGTCGGAGTGACCTAAAAGCAGAAGAAACAAACATTCTCCCCCCCAGGATGATTTGTTGGCGGTGTCTCTCAGGAGTTCCGTCATTGTCATGTCCATCCGCACTTTGATGTCTGACCGGCTACTGCGTTGACGTCCCCGCTTGCGTCTATCTTCAACACTGCCTTTGATGATGATCTTGCATAGGCTGTCATACCGTACGATGTCGACAAACCAAGACATCTTCCGTCGTTTAATGGCGACGAGAAGAGATTTCTGTCGACCCAGGAGACTTTTGATCTTTCTCTGTACATCACTGCTTTTGTGCTCCTAGTGTGAGATGCGGAGGATTTTCTCAAGCATTTTTCTCGAACGCCTCGATCATTTTTTCCTGTCCCAACCAAGAGTGTCCAGGTCTCACACTCGTAGGGGGAGCATGGATACAACTAGCGCAAATTTGTTAAGCTTGAATATGGTATGGAATCTGATGTTACTCTTCCATATCCATTCTAGTTTGTCCAATGTGGCTGTGACAATCCGTGTACGGATTTCTGCATCGCAAACGCCAACTTTTAACAAGCTTGCTCCCAAGTATTTGAAGGTCACCTTCATCAGTGGTTTACCGTCCATGGTGACGGTGGCACTGCTGTTGACTGTGCTATTCACCGGATTTCTCTGTGTAGAGTTTCATTCTAACGACATAAGAGAAATACACTGGCAGCATGGTCATGGAGGGCCTGGTTGACTTGAATGAGCCTCTTTTCTATGTCGAATCCTCTGAGGACGTGCCAGAAGTCATCAAATTCATACCATACTCGATCAAATGCTTCATTGTAATCAATGAAATTGTGGAACAGGTCTCTCTGGTTTTGCAGATGATGAGGAACCTACAGTTGAAGATTTGTTCCAGTGTGCTTTGTCTGACACTAAAACCTACCTGGACTTCTGACAGTAGTTCTTCAGCCTTGAATTTCAACGGTTGAGGATAGTACGGAGCATGATCTTGCTGGGGTGACCCGCCTTATTGTCCTATAATTGTGATAGCCTGACATTACCCTTCGTTGATAGAGCTATCACTAATAACTGGGTCCACTTATTTGGCGACTTCTGTTCTCAAATTCGCTGGCAAGATGTTAGGATCTTGGCAGTTTCTTCACCTCCATTTCTCACCAGTTCAGAGGATAAATTGTTTACTCCAGTTGATTTGTCAGGTTTCAGGCTCCTGCGATTACAAAGTCTCTACTATAACGAGCATTAGTGTTGTGGTAGGATCCACCTAATTTGCATAGTGGGGTACCGACCATATAAATATGGTTGGTACCGGGAAGACGAGGGAAGGAATCAAGAGATTCAATCCAGAGACTCTGACCGACTGCGACTAAGTCAACACATTCTCCAGGAACGGTCTTCCCAAGAATATACAAAAGACTATATGTAAATATTGTGTACACTTTCTTGTTTCAATACATTTTGTTCTAAGTACATTTTGTGTTGTATTATTATTCCATGCATTAATGAAGTTTCAACAATTAGGAAAGTGACAACGAGTATTCGTTGGCATCACAGGAGTGGCAACAAGTATTCGTAGACATCAGAAAACTAATGTAAGCAAAGGAAATCTAACATAAGTAATATATCGTGCAAGTTTCAGTTTATAATATCTATTCTTAAAAATATTCACAAGGAATGGTTTTGGGGAGTCAGATTTTGTTATGCAATTGTTCAGATAAGTTTTGCTCTATGGTACCAAGACTTTATGAATTTAAACGCAGTACAAGATTGACAACAAAGTTTCATGAATTTACAGCGGAGATGTAACCGTAAGTTCTAGGCTAACATTATTTTTCTCCCGAATTTATCGCCTGTGGATCTCTCTTCCGGTTTCTTGCATTCCAGTCAACTTGTTAATTCTTGTAACCTATGGGAAGTTTTATGCTGAAATAATATCTGAAGAATTGGACCCATTCAACTTGCATCTTCAAATATTTAAATGCAGTGTCAATCGTTATCTACTGTCTTCTTGATTCCTCTTGCTTTATTGTTCTCGCGCCTCAATAATCTTTTCCTTTTTCTTATTCTTTCACACTCAGTAACCCCCTTGGGTCATAGAGGCTTTATTGCCTTGCTTGGTTTGAAATGATAAAAAGATGATTAAAAAAGAGTAAACTATTATTGTTATTTACACATAAATCCAAAAGAAAAAGTGACGTACAAACCTATATTGGATTAAGGCAATATCCCATATAGATGTTATTAATATTTTACATGTCAATTCTTGTAACCTAGTTAATGTTACTGAATAGAATAATCAAACGAAGGTTGTTAATGAACGATAACACTTAGAACAAGAACAACACATACAAGATTCACCAGCGACGAATAGAAGAAGTAAACTGCTAGAAGTGAATAAATAATATGTAATAATAATAATAATAATATATATATATATATATATATATATATATATATATATATATATATATATATATATTATAAAATAGGATTCCTTCGCTACCCAGGGTTTATCATGTTTCAAAAACCGAAACTAAAAACTTCAAATTTAATTATATAATTAAATTAAAAGTATTAGTTCTGTTTCATCTTCAAGCGACTTTTGTAATAACTTATTTTTAAATTTACCGAGTTTTAAACACACATACAATTCATAATTTTTTGTTTCCAAGGATTCAGAGAAATCCAATCATTCAGACAGGGGCGGTAGGGTGTTCATTTTTATTAACTCATAACTCATAATTGATACAATAATAGTTAATAAGAATGAACACGCTACCGCACCTTTCTTTCTTTCTTTCTTTCTTTCTTTCTTTCTTTCTACTTTCCTTTCTTCATTCTTTCTTTCTCATTTTTTTTGCATTCTTTTTTCCTTCGATTTTTCTTTCTTTCTTTCTTTCTTTCTTTCTTTCTTTCTTTCTTTCTTTCTTTCTTTCTTTCTTTTCCAACTTTCTTTTTTCTTTCTTTCATTTCCTTCTTTCTTTCTTTCTTTCTATTTTCCTTTTTTCTTTCTTTGCATTCTTTTTCCTTCTTTCTTTCTTTCTATTTTCTTTTTTCTTTCTTTGCATTCTTTCTTTCTTTCTTTCTTTCTTTCTTTCCCTTCTTTCTTTTTTTCTTACTTTCTTTCTTTCTATTTTCCTTTTTTCTTTCTTTGCATTCTTTTTTCCTTCGATTTTTCTTTCTTTCTTTCTTTTTCTTTCTTTCTTTTCTTTCTTTCTTTTCCTTCTTTCTTTTTTTCTTTCTTTCTTTTCCTTCTTTCTTTCTTTCTTTCTATTTTCCTTTTTTCTTTCTTTGCATTCTTTTTTCCTTTCTTTCTTTCTTTCTTCAGAACAATTACCATGGAAATATTTATAGAAAATGCACAGGGAAGCTACATTATATTATATTATATTCTTCTTTGGATTTTATTAAGAATCTGTAAATATACAGCACAAATACCAGACGATTTGTCGCAGTTATATTTTCCTTTAGAATGCAGACGATTTTTACTCTCCACGGATTTCTTTTCTTTCTCACATGTGAATTGCAATGATTTCATGGAAAAGATAGTGAAGTGTTTACTTTTGCCTTATCCACCATTTTGATTTCAGACCTGTCTACCTCCATTGGATGTCGCTCAACTCTGTCGAGCTCACTCTTTCATTTTATTTAAATCTTTACTGGAGCAGGGCAGAGGTGGATTCATGCCTTTGACAAGGATGCTAGTGCGAAAGTGAACGCTAATGAACTTGGTGGAGATTTGAACTAGGCCCGCCGATACCAATTTCTGCATCGATAAAAGTTAAACTCTACGTACATCCCGAAGACACAATAAAATACTTTTCGTTTCTAATGTTTATCTGTGTGTTCGTTCTTTGCAGTCGACAAGACTTCAAGTTTGACTGCTTGTAACTTTTATTTGTTTACTTCCTTTTCTGATAGGCTCGGCAAATATTTGCTTAGGAATTTGTGGTTGTGTTTTTGCAAGTCTTGGATGTGAATGTCAGCCTGTGCGATCGAATCAACAATATGTTTCTTGAATGTAAACATAGATAAATCTAAATTAATTATTTCTTAGTTGGAAGTTTTAATCCTCGAAATTCATAGCATCATTATTCATTAAAGCGTTTATCATTTTTTATGACCTTAAGCCATCTTTCAACTAAATTGTGTATTCAATCTTATTGATAAATATAATGGTAATCTTAACCCCTTTCATACAGGAAACATTCGCTTTTCATCGATCGAATGGTTAGTGTTATTCTCGGTTGAGATTTTTAAATTTCTTTTATTAAAACAGTTTTTTAATAAATAAGACTTTTCAAACCCACTGATATTACTCTTTTTAGTATTGATCGCAGTTTCCTTCCACACATTTTGCCTTTATTAGTGTGGAAGGTTAATAATGTGGAAGATTTTGGTGTGGAAGGTTATTAGTGTGGAAGATTATTAGTGTGGAAGTTTGACAGTGTGAAAGAGTATTCGTGTGGAAGGTTAACAGTGTAGAAGAGTATTAGTGTGGAAGGTTAACAGTGTGGAAGGTTGTGGAAGGTTAACAGTGTGGAAGAGTATTGGTGTGGAAGGTTAACAATATTTAACGATCCCCCCCACGGGGAATGTATGTGGCACAAGGCCGAGTTTAAAGTGGGTTTCTCCGAGCCCGTAGGCTCGGCCAAAAATATAGCCTTTAAACCCGCCTAGACGGGTTCAGAGCCTGTCTACCTCCCCGGACGAAACATTGCCCTTCGGCAAATCTTCGTCCAGGTTCCTCTCTGCCAAAACAGAGAGTTCGACAACTCGTCAACCTAGTGTGGAAGGTTATTAGTGTGGAATGTTATTAGTGTGGATGTTTAACAGCGTGGAAGGTTATTAGTGTAGAAGGTTAACAGTGTGGAAAATTATTAGTATGGAATGTTAACAGTGTGGAAAGTTATTAGTGTGGAAGGTTAATAGTGTGGAAGGTTATTAGTGTAGAAGGTTAACAGTGTGGAAAATTATTAGTATGGAAGGTTAACAGTGTGGAAGGTTATTAGTGTGGAATGTTATTAGTGTGATGGAAGGTTAACAGTGAAGGTTAACATTGGAAAATTATTAGTATGGAATGTTAACAGTGTAAAGGTGGAAGGTTAGTGTGGAAAGGTTATTAGTGTAGAAGGTTAACAGTGTGGAAAATTATTAGTATGGAAGGTTAACAGTGTGGAAGGTTATTAGTGTGGAAGGTTAACAGTGTGGAAAGTTATTAGTGTGGAAGGTTAACAGTGTGGAAGATTATTAGTGTAGAAGGTTAACAGTGTGGAAAATTATTAGTATGGAATTATTTGGAAGGTATTGGAAGTTTAACAGTGTGGAAATTAGTGTGGAATTAATGTGGGAAGATTATTAAGAAGGTTAACAGTGTGGGATGGAAGATTAACAGCGTGGAAGGTTATTAATGTGGAAGTTTAACAGTGTGGAAAGTTATTAGTGTGGAAGGTTAACAGTGTGGAAGATTATTAGTGTCAAAGGTAACAGATCATATCCTTATATTCTTTTGTTAATTACAAGAGCTACTCATCTTTCTGTTGTTGCTGTTGGAAGCGTTCAGTGAGTGGGGTTTTCTTATTTGGTAAAACTTTGTAGCGCCCGTCTATAGGGTCTTATGAAGTATTGCTTATTTGAAGACTGATATGATCTATACGTGTAGAGCCATTTTTGTCGTTTGTTTGAAAAAAAAAACATTTGTATACAGATGATAGTTTGGACATTTCTGAACTATTTAAACTATTTACATCATTCGGACTGTTGTCCTCATCTTTATTGTGTTGCAGTTCAAACCAGACACCAGGTTCGTTGAGATTGAAGTTTCTTTCATTCAAACACTTTTCGCTTAAAAATTACCTTTCAACCAGATCGTTACCCACAAGTAAAGAACAAAACAATTTCTAGTATTAAAAGAGATTTTATTCTTGGGTTGTAACCTACTGCTATTAGCGAGCGACGTGGGTGGGGTTGTTGGAGAGGTGAACAGTTCATTGGCTGTCTACCCTGTCTGTTCTGCGAGGCCTGCTTCGTTCGTTCTGTTTGCTTTTTCGTGAGATGGTCAGTTTTATAGATAATAATTTTCATCTTCGTCTAAAAAAAGTATTTCATCTTCCTTCCGTGACTTTCTCTCTGTCAGAGCCTCTTGCTCTGTACTTTGAAGTTGACTTCAATTACTGATAACCATCGGTCGAAATTCTATTCCCTCTCGGGTTGTGTGTGAGTTACCGCTGGTTTAAATTTAACAAAACCTCAGCTTGACTCTTGTTGCTGCATCTGCCATATTCATGACGTTTTGGCCGGTTTACATCACGGCCTTCTTCAGCGAAATTTTGGGACTCATAAACATAATATGTCAGTAAAATTTTGTTTTACCGGTGCTCATATAACTATTTTTTGTTATTATTATTTTTCTCTAACTCTCTGTATTATTCATTAATGTCCCCATATTGTATTAACTCTCTGTATTATTCATTAATGTTTTCATATTGTATTCATGTATTTGCTTGTCTAGCTTAGGAGATTTTTGTCGCCTAGCATATGCGCTAATTCCTTAAGTTTTCGTATTTTCCATTGATGTTCTCTGTCTATTATTTCAACTCCATTTCACTGACGGCGTTGATCTCTCTTTTCCGTCCCTATATACAGGGTGTCCATAAAGTTTGTGTTCACTTTAAACATTTTATAACTTTATTTGTATTTGCGATAGAAATAATCTATAAAAAGTGTTATAAAGTTTAACGTACCTAGTTTTAAATATAGCTAAAATAACTAATGTGATTTCAGGCATTACTGTAAATCAATTAGCAAATGTTTTCCGTGAACTGCAAAATCGTATTACCCTTTGTATTACTAGTGATGGGGGATATGTAGAAATTTAAAATAAAATTTCAATAAAGTCTTAAAAATATAGATTCACTTCTTTCTAATCCTTTTTACAAATTATTTCTATCGCAAATACAAATAAAGTTATAAATTTTTAAAAGTGCACACAAACTTTATGGACACTCTGAATTAGGCTTATCAGTACCCTCAAAATTCACTCACATAGCTCAGTATATAAAAGCGTTGATTTGAGTCAAAGAAGAAACAGTTGATTTTCTAAAGGTAAACTGTAACATGACATGTGGAATTAGAATATTCTAATCCCTTGGACTAAATAAAGGGTTCAGTTCGAATTTCTAACTTATATCACCTGAAGATGGTCGTGAAAATTGCAATAAAGATGAGGAAAATAGTCCGAAAGATGTAACTAGTGTATATAATTACAATGCCACATCTGAGAACTAGAGACATTTCTGACCTAGTAAGACACCATGAATAACATCCATATGAGAA
This sequence comes from Acanthosepion pharaonis, assembly GCA_903632075.3. Taxonomy (NCBI): domain Eukaryota; kingdom Metazoa; phylum Mollusca; class Cephalopoda; order Sepiida; family Sepiidae; genus Acanthosepion; species Acanthosepion pharaonis. The sequence continues at coordinate 249,113 of CAHIKZ030002160.1, forward strand.
TCTAGATTTTATATCTATGTTCATGCAAAGATTTTGTTTTGACAAAATCTATTTGTTCTATTCCGTGCTAATAGGAATATACACTTGGAAAACACGGTGGATAAAATAAGTAAAGGATTATTGTAAAACCAGTACCATAAGAAATAAGGAAAAAGTTATACGCACGATCGTCACAAGTCAATCCAGTAGTGTGTGCTACTATTGGAACGGCGGTAGTTCTCGCGTAAGTCTGAGTCGTACTCAACAGATTCCAGCTCGACAATATTTATCTACATCCCCACAAGAAAGGATGTGCCACCATGCCGAATTTAATGTGGGGCAATCCGAGCCCGTAGGCTCGGCCAAATATTCCCGTAACCTCGCATAAACGGATTCGGGTCTGTCTACCTCCCCGGACGAGACTCTGCCCTTCGGAAGAGGCTCGTCCGAAGGCAGAGAGTTCGACCGTCTAGCTGGAACAGGCACCAACTAGTATATTTAGCTACCCCCACCACGAGGGTTGCATGTGGCACAAGGCCGGTTTAACGTGGGTTCTCCGAGCCCGTAGGATCGGCCAAAAATATTCCCTTTTTGAACCTGCATAAACAGGTTCAGGGTCAGTCTACCTCCCCGAACGAGACTCTGTCCTTCGGTGGAGCCTCGTCCGGGTTCCTCTCCACCCGAAGGCAGAGAGTTCGACTGTCTAGCTGGAACAGGTCGCAGCTAGTATATTTAGTTACCCACTCACGAGGGTTGCATGTGGCACAAGGCCAGATTAAAATGGGTTCTCCGAGCCCATAGACTCAACCAAAAATATTTTCTTTTGAATCTGTATAAACGGGTTCAGCGGCAGTCTACCTCCCCGAACAAGACTCTGCCCTTTGGCGGACCCTGGTCCGGGTTCCTCGCTTCCCGAATGCAGAGAGTTCCACTGTTTAGCTGAACAGGTCGACCCGTAGTCCGTTTACTTACAGATGCTTATAGGTAGTTATTACCTATAGTGTAGTCACTCATGGGGGTGACAAGTTATTCCATTACATCACTTTTCTAATTAGAAACTCGTCACTTCTTATAATCTCTATTTATATTTATTCCTTTATTTATTCAGCGCATTCTCTCACTCTCCTCAATCTCACAATTGTGGTTCATAGAGACATTCAAGGCAGAATAGTGCAATGGCTTGCTGGTTCTTTTTGCGCTGGGGGTGTTCAGTTTCCCTTCTAGAATGGCAATGGTCCACAGAGGCTGTGCCCTGCCAATACCACATGGCTCCCCTCTCGACCGTACCAACAAGATCCAAAGGAATACAGGACATTATATTTGTGGACAGCTTACCTGCAGGAGTTGTCGGAAACATGTTCGTGTTAACAGCCAACCATCTTCGGGTCTCCACTCTGGCTTTTCGGTCTAGATTTACTTCCATAGTTTTTCCGTGTTCTGTATATGACAGCAAAACAGCGGACGTTTAAAATCCGGGTTTTCCCTCCCTTAGATAAACTCTCTCTCTGGGTTGTCGAGCTACATCAACCCGAAGCAGCTGACTATGAGGCACCAGATTTCCGCCTTCGCCTATTCTTCGGCTTGGAGCTGAACTTAATTGTAAGAGGCTATTTAAGACGCATACTTTATAAGCTTTATACACATTGAACGATAAATGTTTTATCCTATCATAAAAGAAGGATTCCAATCTTGATTCAAATAACTAATCGAATAAGTTTTCAATATTTTGAACTTGTTTTAACTGATGGGCTGACAAGGGGTATTGCTTGAGATAAAATCGGTGGGAGACTGCCACATCGCCCATACAATTCCATGTTCATTTGCTGTGTTGGATTTGTTGCGTTTCGTGTCGCCTCTATCTTTTCGTGGTCTGTCGGCAATTCCTCAGGCACCAATGCTGCATCACTGAATAAACGACGGACAAATTTCTTAGATTTTTTTTTTATCATAGTTTTATTTCAGGGTAGCAATGTTTCTTTGAGGACGTGAAGAGGAGTTGGAGATAGAGAGGACGAATGTCATCAGGTTGGCCAACTACACGTCACCCCGTGTAGGCCTGTGTCTTCGTGAATTTGGCATCGGCTAGGTGTCTTCACTTTTCGATATTACATTAAACCTTTAACAGTGGCAGTGCATCACTGTCAAGATTCCACGCGCATGGGGTATAAACCACACCTCATTGCAGAAGGGTTTGCGATTTGGGGATAGCCTATGTGGACTGTAACAATCTGCAAAATTACCTGTCTTCTGTCTGTGGAAACCGCTTTAATAAACTGTACACTTTTTTTAGCTGTCTTAAACATACTAACATTGACTGATTTTACAAGTATTTAAAAGCTGAAAGATATTTTATTGATCCTCCTAACATTCTACAAAAGATGTCATTGTGTAATTTGAGATGAAATTTATAGTTTATGTTTATCAATTTATATTTTGTTATTGTTTAGATGATAAGCTAAATGCCGAAGAAATTAAGTCTGTCTCAGTTCACTGGACTTGATTTGATTTCATGAAACAATAAGAACGCCTTTAGCCTAAAAGTCATTGATTCGGAATTAATTTTGTTGTGGAAAGAAAATGCTTAAAGTAAATGACATTTAACGAGACAATTGAACAAGTGTTTGAAATCGCAAACACACCCATACCCTCACACTACTCACAAACATACCTGCGGGGGTGCAGAAGCACACATATACACGTATAATTGTCCAAACAAGTTTTGTTTAATTCAGTGAAAAAGATCTAAGTTTTTAACTTTAAAAATTTTTTTAGAATAAAATGTACATTGGAAGGATAATCTTTTTTTTTTTTTAATCAATTCACCCCAAGTAAGGCTATAACGCCATTAAGACGTAAAAGAACTGCTCGGAGTGAAAGAAAATGAGAAGACTTTAGAAGGAACCAGGAAACCCATCCCAAACAGGAAACAAGGGTTAAACCTCTACTCCTGTTGACAAAAACCGAGAGGACTGTGAGCCGGACGATAGGTGAACCTATCTACTTCTACTGGGGATAAACATTTCAAAAATAAATCAGATCATGCCTTCTCTCATAGAAACAGTAACTATGGTTCGGTCAGCATAGTTACTGTATCTACCAAAAGTGGGCTCTGTGCGTGTTTAACAAACATAAATATGACTGTGCAGGCGTTTGTAACAGGGATTGATTAGAAACGAGTTGCCCGGCATTATTATTTATTATGCATATATGTCACTGACACTGTAAGTCGTAATATGTTAATAATTACGATTTGATTATTAGTATATAAATGAAGCTCAAAGCTTGATTTTATCTCAAAAGCAATGGTAAGTTATTTACCAACGTACCGGCATATAAAATCCCATGTTTTTTTTTTTAGCTTGAAATTTCTAAAACTAAGTTGAGCTTACGCACACACATATACATATCATATATTTGGAGTCTCATACATACAGATTATTCTGATGGGGTACTTGTTTCTCTAGATTAGTTACGACTGAATAGTGAATTCGATCCTCACTGGGTACCCCATGTTTTCGGTTTTGTGCCATATATAAGTTACGATAAGAAAATGTATGTTCAATGCTAACCCTACCTGCACTCAAGAATATTTTTAGGGCTGTGGTTCCTTACAACTGGAAATATTTCCAAGGCTGATGCTCCCTACAACTGAGAATATTTTTAGGGCTGCAGTTCCTTACAACTGGAAATATTTCCAAGGCTGATGCTCCCTACAACTGAGAATATTTTTAGGGCTGCGGTTCCTTACAACTGGAAATATTTCCAAGGCTGATGCTCCCTACAACTGAGAATATTTTTAGGGCTGTGGTTCCTTACAACTGGGAATATTTCCAAGGCTGATGCTCCCTACAACTGAGAATATTTTTAGGGCTGCGGTTCCTTACAACTGGAAATATTTCCAAGGCTGATGCTCCCTACAACTGAGAATATTTTTTAGGGCTGCGGTTCCTTATAACTGAAATATTTCCAAGGCTAATGCTCCCTACAACTGAGAATATTTTAGGGCTGCGGTTCCTTACAACTGGGAATATTTCCAAGGCTGATGCTCCCTACAACTGAGAATATTTTTTAGGGCTGTGGTTCCTTACAACTGGAAATATTTCCAAGGCTGATGCTCCCTACAACTGAGAATATTTTTAGGGCTGCGGTTCCTTACAACTGGAAATATTTCCAAGGCTGATGCTCCCTACAACTGAGAATATTTTTAGGGCTGCGGTTCCTTACAACTGGGAATATTTCCAAGGCTGATGCTCCCTACAACTGAGAATATTTTTAGGGCTGTGGTTCCTTACAACTGGAAATATTTCCAAGGCTGATGCTCCCTACAACTGAGAATATTTTTTAGGGCTGCGGTTCCTTACAACTGGAAATATTTCCAAGGCTGATGCTCCCTACAACTGAGAATATTTTTAGGGCTGTGGTTCCTTACAACTGGGAATATTTCCAAGGCTGATGCTCCCTACAACTGAGAATATTTTTAGGGCTGCGGTTCCTTACAACTGGCAATATTTCAAGGCTGATGCTCCCTACAACTGAGAATATTTTTTAGGGCTGCGGTTCCTTACAACTGGAAATATTTCAAGGCTGATGCTCCCTACAACTGAGAATATTTTTAGGGCTGCGGTTCCTTACAACTGGAAATATTTCCAAGGCTGATGCTCCCTACAACTGAGAATATTTTTAGGGCTGCCGCTCACAACTGGGAATATTTCCAAGGCTGATCTTCCCTACGACTGGGAATATCTCCAACATTGACCCTCCCTAATTTTGGGTATATTTTTCAAGGCTGACCCCCGCCCCAATGCCCGTGAATATTTTTTTTTAGGCCTGCCCCCCCTTGTAACTGAGGATATTGTCACATCACTTCTATTTTCATTCTTTTTTTTGAGTGTCTGTCCGAGAAATAAAAACACATTCGTATCAAACGCTAGTGTTTTGAATGTTATTTTCCCATTTTGGCATGTCCTCCCTTTTTGGCAGAGTGATACAGTACAATATTTCCAACTTTCGTTGGCGAGAATAGAAAGAGAAAATCAACCACCGGTTCAACTTATAAATGACTGTAATCTCAATAAATGTCACTTTAAAGATTAAACATCGGTTTCACATTTCCTCATAAGCAGGATACTTTATTTTAAAGAGGTGATAATTGCTTAGAAAATGAACTAATCTAATCAGTTGCAGACATTTTGCATTCATTCAATTTCGCCCAAAGATATAATAGAAAGATAATCGTATTTGTCGTGTTTCCAGTAAAAGCATGGTCGAAACTAATTAGATAGAGATTAGAATGTGTAAGAAACAAAGACGTCTTTTTGTAGATATCGAAACTATTTTTCAAGAATAATATTTAAAGGAAGTTATAAAAACGCGTTAAATAAATCATTGGATGATTTTCAGTCTCCCTTCTGAATGTAGGTCGTCATGACGCCCACAGAATTCCTTTTCTTTATAATCTGGGATATTTCCATAAACTTCCAATGAAAAATAGTGATTACCCGTTATTTTATCAACGGGTTTGAATTCAAAGTATTTTTTCTATTAGCCTGGCTACCATCCAAATCTAGAGAAACCTGTCTACTCTGCTATTTCACTAATAACTAGCAAGGGAAAGATATAGTTTCATGCCTTTCCTGAGTGAAAATATGAAAATTTGTGTGAAAGTGAATCCTACAGACGAGGCGGTGATTTGAACTCGGATCGCTGATCCTGTCTTCATACCGATATCCTACTCACATACTACCCTCACATACTAAAACACATTTCGAAGAATACAGTTGCGAATATTGACATGAAAAGTCAGGAAATTCGAATTAATGGATCTCTGGGTAGTAAGGTAAAATATTGCTGCCGCTTAAATACGGCTTGATATTTTTTAAGGGTAGCTTTTTAAATATGGTACATTGTTACAAAAAGCGTAGCTTAATTATGGTTCAATGTTACAAACAACGTAGCTTAAATATGGTTCAGTGTTACAAAAAGCGTAGCTTTATAAAAGTTCAGTGTTACCAAAAGCGTTGCTTAAATATGGTTCAGTGTTACAAAAAGCGTAGCTTAATTATAGTTCAATGTTACAAACAGCGAAGCTTAAATATGGTTCAGTGTTACAAAAAGGGTTGCTTGAATATGGTTCAGTGTTACAAACAGCGTAGCTTAAATATGGTTCAGTGTTACAAAAAGCGTAGCTCAATTATGGTTCAGTGTTACAAGAAGCGTTGCTTAAATATGGTACATTGTTACAAAAAGCGTAGCTTAAATATGGTTCAGTGTTACAAAAAGCGTAGCTTAATTATAGTACAGTGTTACAAAAAGCTTTGCTTAAATATGGTTCACTGTTACAAAAAGCGTTGCTTAAATATTGTTCAGTGTTACAAAAAGCGTTACTAATTAATTCATAGCTGGGGAGAAGTGGATTAATACCTTCATCGGTATGAGGAAAAATTTATTGACCGATCGGTCAGTGCCAGTGTCGATTGTAATGTAGAAATTCTTTCTGTTAAAAAAAAAGAAATAAAAAAGGAAAATAGGTTTCTCAAGTCGAATAACTGTTATCGCGCTTTCTAATATTGTTGGGGATTTCCTTCCTAACTTTTTGTTTCAAGTAGTGTGGAACGTCAACATGTCCATTTTGTTGTTATTTATTGTTCGGTTTATATATGCTCTCTCTTACTTTTTGGCGCTGTTGAAAGTCCTCATGTTATGTGGTTTGTGATTCTCTAGCGCCAGTCTACAAGATTCAAAGAAGAATGGTCATCGCTAATACCTACAGGTTTCATCCACTCAAAACAATTGTTCGGAGGAAGCTTTGTTCCGAGAAAGAATTCTTCAGAAAAAGCCATTGTTCTGTGAAAGACTTGTACTGAGAAAGCCATTGTTATCAAAATACCTTGTTCCGAGGAAGCTTTGTTCTGAGAAAGCCATTGTTCTGTGAAAGACTTGTTTTGAGGAAGCCTTTTTCCGAGAAAGCTTTGTTCTGAGAAATCAATTGGTCTAAGTCTTGTTCAGAGAAAGCCATTGTTCGGCAAATACCTTTGTTCTGAGAAAGCCCTGTTCTGAGTAAACGATTGTTCTGCAAATATCTTACTCTAAGAAAGCCTCGTTCTGAAACAGCCATTGTTCTGTGAAAGCCTTGTTCTCAGAAAGCGATTATTCTGAGAAAGCCTTGTTCGGTGACAGCCTTGTTCTGCAAGAACTTGTTCTGAAAAAAAGCCTGAGAATTCCACCTTTCTGGGAAAGCCTTTTACTGAGAATGCGGTTATATATAGCTGGTATACAGTGGATTGTTTAGATATTTCTGAACTGGTTTGTTGCCAAGCATGACATCCATATGAAAGTTTCGATCTGACAAGACTATATGTGAATATGACGAGTTTTCGGGTCGGTGTTTTGGTTTTGTATCCATTTTCTGTGTTGGGCGAAGCTACCTCAAGCCTAGCCTCTTCAATATTCAATTTCCTCATCTCTTATACTGTTATAAATGTTCCGTATATTAAGATATTTAAAGAGTTTAGTATTTGCTAATTCTAAATCCTGGATTTTTATGATGGATGAAAAGATATGTGCCATCACTGCTTTCTTTCCTATTTACGATCCTAAGTTCTATTTTGGAAAGGTTTATCTTGAGTCCTATTTCTAGGAACACTTCGTAGAGGATGTTGATTTTGTGTTCACGATTATTTTTAACCCAACTCGTCAGCATATCATCAGCACATTGGACATCTATTAGTTCATTTATTTGGATGGTGGTATAGAATACTTAAATGATCAGTGCCCATCTCTTCATATCTGTGCTTGTATCTACGCAGGGAATTTTCTTGGAAAATATTAAATCGACCGAGGTCCTCATTTCCTCTTTGATGTACTCCCGAAATCTGAAATTGGTATTGCGGGTTTTCAATAAATATTTACGACTTTGTCGACCTATATAATTCCTCTATAAAATCTAGAAAGTCTTTGGAGTCAGAGCTTGGAAGATGGACGAGAAGAGGAAGTCCCTATTGATGTCGTCATATGCAGCGATGAGGTTAACATCGCAAGTATATTTTTTATTGGACTGATATACAATTTCGTAAGTCAACCGTTTGGTGAAAGAAAGTATAATCGTACAAAGTGTCACTTATAAAATTTCGACTCAAACAAGTATAAGAGATTCAGAAAGAATAATTAGCATTTCGCCATAATACCTAGGAATTAACTTTCACCAAAGAACAGCGACGCTAAAAAGAACTGATGATGCGTATATAACGTTTGCACATTGATATTGTTGAACAGACAGCTGTTTTGAACAAGCGATATGTCTTTTGATATATTCGTAGGCAAACAATATTTGTCAGCATAATTTACTGAGCAGTTAAAGTATTAACGATATGGCAGTTCTTCAGCTTTGTGCGAATTCTTTTAGTTTTTATACTCGCTGTTATTTCTGTCTACAATTCGGAGATGAGGTATTGTTCGGACTGTTGTCCTCATCTTTCTTGACATATTCACGACGTTTCGGCCATTGTACACCTCGGCCTTCTTCAGGCTCTGTCTATATTTCTGAAATAAGGTATTATAATTCTTTACATTATTTACATTGTTCGGATTGTAGTCCTTATCTTTATTGACATATTCACGACGTTTCGGCCGTTGTACGCACCGGCCTTCTTCAGACTCTCTTTATATTTTTGAAATAAATTATTTTAATTCTTTACATTATTTATATTGTTCGGACTGCTGTCCTCATCTTTATTGCAATATTCACCACGTTTCGGCCGTTGTACGTCCCAGCCTTCTTCAGACTCTGTCCATATTTCTGAAATAAAGTATTGTAATTCTTTACATTGTTTACATTGTTCGGACTGTATTCCTCATTTTTATTGCAATATCCACGACGTTTCGACTGTTGTACGCTCCGGTCTTCTTCAGGTTCTGTCTATAATTCTGAGATAAGTTATTGTAATTCTTTGCATTATTTATATTGTTCGAACCGTTGTCTTCATCTTTATTGACATATTCACGTCGTTTCGGCCATTGTATGCTCCGGCCTTATTCAGGTTCTGTCTATATTTTTCAGATAAGGTATTGTAATTCTTTATATTATATAGATTGTTCGGACTGTAGTCCTCATTTTTATTGCCATGTTTACGACGTTTCGGTCTTTGTGCGCTCTAGCAGTGGTGAACGAAAACTTGGAGAGTTGAGTTAAGGGTAGATAACTGAGACATGCGGAAGAGGCATGGTACGTGGAACTAGAACAATCTACCCCGGTAGACGAAATAAAGGGTTCACTTCGAAAATCCAATCACCTGAATAAGGGTGGAGCGTACAACGGAAGAAACGTCGGGAGCACTGCTGATATTTGTTAACTCGCTTTCACTTTTTCAAAAAGAAAAATTGAGAAAATAAAACAGAAGCACTGGTTTTAGCAAAAAATAAATGCCCGATTCTATGGCATTTTTCCATATTTTTTGTTCTTTTTAATCAGTGCTTTGAAATCTTAAGCTTAAAGTTTTGTGCTGGGTTTATTCGTTATCCCACAAGTGCAAAATCAGACAAAGGAAATTTAATTTGCAAAAGGTTCAGATACAATAAAGTTAAATTTAGTTTTTAAAAATTAGATACGTCAATACATAGGTTACGTAATATTAGATAATATTTTAGAACGTAATATGACGTAGTCCTTAATTCAAAAAATTATTTGAATAATTTAGAACTCGATGGAGGTATCAGATTTTACTCTAATCTTTTGCATTCAAAATGTAACAGGGCCTAAGAGACTGCCCCCTTCTTCAACAAGGAGCGCTTGACGCATAAAAAGGCGATCAGTTTAGCTAGAGTTGTAACAAAGAAAGATTTGTTATAAAGATTTGTTAATTAGAGTTTTAAGAAAGTGTTGTAAGAAAGAGTGTGTGTTGAAACAGCCACGTTCGGGTGGTATCCGTTTGTTCTTGTTTTTCCAGCACACACTCACGCATTGTTAGAGTATTGCAGCCATTTTGATAAAAGAAGACGCTGTTCTCTTAAGATGACTTCAGATCATGAACGACTGTCTTTTATTTGCTCCAGACGACGTGAAATAAAGAAAACCCCATTCTTTGTCCGAACTCCATTTTTCTCCCAAGTCTGAATGAATAAAGAGAGAACTTTCAACAACAGAAATCGCTTTTAAATGTAGATTTATTAAATTTATTATTAAGCATGGAATAATACAACACAAAATGTACGTTAACAAAATGTATTGAAACAAAGAATAGGTACACAATATTTACAGTTAGTTTGGTATATTCTTGGGAAGACTGTTCTGCATAATGGGTTGACTAAATCGCAGTCGGGCAGAGTCTCTGGATTCAATTTCTTAATCTCTACTATCTTCCCCGTCTTCCGGTACCAACCCATATTTATATGGTCGGTAGTCCGCTTATGTAAATTAGGTGTATCATACACAACATATATAAAGATATTTTTATAATAGGTATTTAATGATTTACCAAATCTTCTCAATAAAATTTAATATTAAATTATTAAACAATATTCTAATAAAATAAAAAATCATTAAAGGGAAAATTCAACAAAATATTTCTTCAGGCTCACAGACTGGCGGAGAAAAAAAAAAAAGGTAAAAAAATACTTGCATCACAAAAGAATAAATATATAATAAAAATGTTAAATTTATAAAATGCAACAAGGAACTAGAGGTTAGGATGAAAACCCTCGTCAAAAACAATGACAATGGACTTAAAAACCTATTTTTCGAAAAAAGGTTTTATATACTTTTATATATATATAATTTTAATTCATGTCCTCTTCACTCAGTTTATTTTCTTGAAAGTTTCATATCTGCTCAGTTTCGGATCCGAGATATAAAAAAGAAATTTCTAAAGAATTAGTGAATTTATTTTTAATCCCATCATTTTTAGAACCTTGCTAGCAGTGACGTTATTCGTGGTCATGCAGTAAAATACCTGGGATCAAAGGTGGACGCAGGCTAGATTCCTACCGGGGAACATTTTTTCTTTACTAAGATTTTCCCAATGCGTGGGCCGAAATATGTAATACACACAGCTTAATCAATAAAAATGAGACGTCTGTTTAAAATATCCACTATAATACATTTTAAGTAATATATATATATATATATATATATATATATATATATATATATATATATATATTAATTACAGTTCAATAGCTCAAACCTCCTGGTGAGTGGACAGAACGCCTTTAAAAAATCAAAAAACAAAATTTTAACAAACTAAGCTAGTTTAGAAATATAATTAATTCTAACTTCTCTACAATCTGTCTGTCTCCCTCTTTCTCTCTCGAAAGAAATATATATATATATATATATATATATACCATGTTTATTGTGTGTGTGTGTGAACATAATAAAATTTGCAGCATATATTTATATATTAACAAAGGGTGTTAATCATACCTTGAATCAATTTCAATATTGGTGACAAAATAATTGCATTAATATTGCTAATTGATAAAAACTTTTTTTTTATTATTTTATTTTATATATATATATATATATATATATATATATATATATATATATATATGAAATGTATCTTTATGCATTAGACATCCGACAACATTCATTTAAAAAACATAATCCCCTTTAACCCATTCTCTCAATTTAAAAATTTTGTCTGTTAAGTTTTAATCTCCCACCTTCTCTCCCATCTGCCCCTCTCTTTAGCTCTAAATTCGTCCCACACTCTCATACTTACAACTTTTTCTAAATTTTTGATTTTTATAACCGAAGTTGTTTTTCAGTTTTTCTTTTTGAATTTGTTTCTGATGGATTGGATCGTTATTTACGATTCCAATGGAATAAATCGAACCATGGAAAAATTAGTTTTGTTTAGTTTATGCCTTATATATATATATATATATATATATAAATATATATATATATATATATATATATATATATATATATATATATATATATATATATAGAGAGAGAGAGAGAGAAAAGCATGGATGAAATTGACAGAATGATTCTATTAAGGAACAAATACGAAAATCTGACAGACATCGCTACTTTTATTGTAGATTGATGATAAATCTTTGGTGGAATATAGAGGAACGGGAAGAATTCTAAATATCAAAATATTCTACGCATTCGTCTCTAAATTCAGTAGAAACGACAATAAAATTACTAAAATATCTCAAATTTATCAAGGTTTTCCAATTTCTTCTTTATTATTTCATTCTGTCACATTTCTTGAATTGACCAATACAATATATATATATATAGTATTAAATAACATTTACCGGCCTGAATGTCCGAGAAATTTTCGTAGAAAGGTTTTAACGTCAGCGTAAATGATTTGGTTCCGTATAGGATGCAGGTTCGAATCCTGTCAAAGGACGAATATTTTCTAAGAAAAATTTCTCGGAGATTTTGTAAATGTTATTTAATTCTGTTTATTTTAAACAGAGCATTTTATATTAAATACTTGTATCTATAAAAAGAATGTTAAACATAAAAATGTCTTTAATATATATATATATATATATATATATATATATATATATATATATATATAACAATGTATGATTGGTGTATACGGAATAAATTCCAATCACCAAAATTACTATTCTTAAAGGTGTGGCTCAATATATCAAATAGGGGAATATAATTATTTATTTAAAAATTAAACATAAATATGTTATAAAATCCCGAACAAATTTGGCATTTTGTTTCAATACCTTTGGTGTCTTATCAAGTGAGGATGTTGAATACAGAATAAAGGTTGTAAAATGTACAAATTAACTAACCACCCATGGTAAGGGGAAACGCTGTTACATGAGCTGAAATGACCAATCAAAATACAAGTATACGAGAATTTAAAAAACTTGACAACGAAGTAAGGTTATAATAATTATTAATTGCTTTAAAGTTTAAAATTTTAAAATTATTGTGTTCGTGGTGGGAATGTTCTTAAGTGAGAATCCGAAATTGATTCTATCCATAGAATAGACAATACTTTTAAAATTTTAAACTTAATATAGATTAAATTTTCATTTTTGAAATGGGTAGTTTTTAATTTTAATTTCAAATTTTATCGTACAATTTAATACTTATTAGTTTGAATAAATTTTATTTTAGTATAAACCTCAACTTTAAAGCATTTAATAATAAATTATAACCTTTTTTCGTTAAAAAGTTTTTTTGAAAAGATTATATTATATTTTGATTGGTCATTTTAGAAAATGTGATTAATTTTGCCTTGAAGTTTGAATATCTTGATTTGAAACCTTTTAAAACCTTTTATTCTATTCTACATTCAACATAATCAGTTTATAATAAGACACCATCTGCTAAAAACTGGGTTATTTTTGCTATTTTATAAACTGATTTTATAATTATATTTGATATATATATATATATATATATATATATATATATATATATATATATATATATATATAATAAATGAGTTGAAAATGCAATTGAGTCATTAACAATATTTATTTACAGTAACTTTACGGGTTCCACATTTCTATGATTTTCAAAACTTAAAGTGATATAAAGCGATGTGTGGCTATGCAGTGATATGTTTCGCATCTAAATTTACTTCTAGAATGATTTCCTTTTTATGCAAAAAAGTGGCTCAGATTGCTATCTGTTTTTAATGTAATCTGATTGGTTGATTATGATCAGCTGATCAGGCATCGTAATTTTTGTGGCAAAAACTGAAAATAAAATTTTGTTATATATAAAATTATATATATATATATATATATATATATATATATATATATATATATATATATATATATATATAAACATTGATTGAAAGAAACCGACACAGTTTGTCTCACTCTACTTGAAAAGTTGACGTAACATAATCTTCTTGCCAGCATTCACCTCCTTTGCTAATGTGCTACACTGAGCTAAGCTTGATAAGTTTTTGAAATGCCAATTCAAGAAGTCATAAAAACTGTGTGAATGCATTAATGCAGAACGTCTTCTGTGTTGTGAAACCATAAAAGAAATCCTTCCAGATAATGTCTCCTCAGACGATGAGATCTTTTGCTCTTCGTGATTTAAATAAATCCCCGCCAAAAAGAACGACTCTATGTTCTTCATTCTTGTTTATTTTTTTGCTTTATTTTGTCACAATTACAAGAGAAAAGGCATTTCATCTGGTTTACTGCTTCTTCTGGTGGACATTCTTGTAAGGAGATTTTATGGTTCATTCGTCGATTTACTATTTCGCTGCCTGCTATTGGATGATTTTTAGCTGAAAGGAAGAACAAAGCTAAGAGTTTTCTACCGTAGACGACATTGAATTATTATCTAATATCAAAAGAGATACAAAACAGAAAAGACATATTTTGAAGCATAAATCTTTTTTAATGTTTTCTTTTTTTTTATTACTGTCCATTGCCGACTTTATTCATATCTGTCTATCTCAGTCTACCCGTATCTATCTATCTATCTATCTATCTATCTATCTATCTATCTATCTATCTATCTATCTATCTCAGTCTACCCGTATCTATCTCAGTCTACCCGTATCTATCTATCCAGTCTACCCGTATCTATCTATCTATCTATCTATCTATCTATCTATCATATCTAAATATCTATCTATCTATTCCAGTCTTAGTAAATTAATATTTATCTATCTATCATCTATTATCTATCTATCTATCTATCTATCTATCTATCTATCTATTCCAGTCTGCCCGTATCTATCTATCTATAGATCTATTAAAATCTCTATCTATCTATCTATCTATCTATCTATCTATCTATCTATCTATCTATCTATTTCAGTCTGTTCAAAATTGATTAGACCCAAACAATAATGTTAACATATTCACTGTGTCTCACATTATTAGAAACTTTCAATATTTCTTAATTTAAAAAAAAATCAAAATGATTTCTGGAAATATTTTCATTATTTATTTGCCAGATATTTAGCAGAAGATGTATAAATAAAAGTAGATTACAATCCCCTCTAACGATTTAGAAACAGTTTTATGAATTTTACCATATAGCTGAATTTCACTTTATTAAACAGGTTATTG
The DNA here is from genome assembly GCA_903632075.3 of Acanthosepion pharaonis. Classification (NCBI taxonomy): domain Eukaryota; kingdom Metazoa; phylum Mollusca; class Cephalopoda; order Sepiida; family Sepiidae; genus Acanthosepion; species Acanthosepion pharaonis. Next base: position 264,128 of record CAHIKZ030002160.1, read on the forward strand.
AAAACCCTAAAAAGCTGCAATTAAATATAATTACATAAGAAATACAAAAGTTTACACCAGTGACGCCTTTACCTTGAGTGGGCTGATGTTTTGAATAAACCTTGAAAACTGGCATTTTCATAGAAGGTTAAGGCACGTCAGTGTAAATGACGGTTCCGTAAAGGATGCAGGTTCGAATCCTGTCAAAGGACGAATATTTTCTATGAAAATTTCTCGGACATTCAGGCCGGTAAATGTTATTTAATACTGTTTATTATAAACAGAGCATTTACTTAAATACTTGTATCTATAAAAAGAATGTTAAACATAAAAATGTCTTTTAATATATAATATATATATATATATATATATATATATATATATATATATATGTATATATATATATGAGTGTATGATTGGTGTATACGGAATAAATTCCAATCACCAACAATTACTATTCTTAAACGAGTGCTCAATACAGAGCAGGGCGAATCTAATTATTTATTTAAAAATTATAACATAAATATGTTATAAAATCCCGACAAAAAGTGGCATTTTGTTTCAATACCATTGGTGTCTTATCAAGTGAGGATGTTGAATACAGATTGTAGAATAAAGGTTGTAAAATGTACAAATTAACTAACCACCCATGGTAAGGGGAAACGCTGTTACATGAGTTGAAATGTCCAATCAAAATACAAGTATACGAGAATTTAAGAAACTTGACAACGAAGTAAGGTTATAATAATTATTAATTGCTTTAAAGTTTAAAATTGGAAACAGTTTTATGAATTTTACCATATAGCTGAATTTCACTTTATTAAACAGGTTATTGAAAACACTAAAAAGCTGCAATTGAATATAATTACATAACAAATACAAAAGTTTACACCAGTAACGCCTTTAATTTGAGTGGGCAGATGTTTTGAATAAACCTTGAAAACTGGCATTTTTGCTATTTCCAGCTTTGGTTTAAACTTTTGAAAATATGAATATATCTTTTCAAATTAGATTTTCGAATCATTTTTAAAAATGGCTATTATTTTCATATTTCGAAATTCAGGATATTTTATAGAAAAGTCTGTCGTTTGTTTACATCTGCGCAAAACAAAACGGTTTTCATTCTGACTGCACAGATAAATGTTGACATTATTCCGCAAATAAAACTTTAGATTGAAAATAAAATTAATTTATATATTGATAAAATGTTAAGTTTATTCATTTTAAAAATTTATATTAATTTTTATATCATTTTGTGTCTGTTAGATCAACTTTTATCTCTAGAAGATTTAAGATATTCACTAACAGTTACTTCATGGAAGCGATTGCCAAGAGGATGATTCACTGATCACTACAATCTTAACCTGTCCAAGTATAAGATTCACATTTATCTCCCACATAAACTGGGTCTCATACTCTGTAACTATCTACTTCGAGTAGATCTTGGCTATTTTAAATAATAGACTTTATCAATTCAAGCACAGTACGAGATTAGCGACAAAGTCTCACCATTGTGCAGTCGAAATGATTAGATGTAACCGCAAGTTCTATGCTAACAGTTTCTTTTCTAGCTTGTGTATCTCTCTTCCGGCTTCTTGCTTTCCAGTCAACTTTGATCTTCAAAATTAAATGCAATGTCAATCGTTATGTTCTGTCTTCTTAATTTCTGTTCTTTTATTCTTCTCTCTCGTTAAGATTTTTTTTCTCATAGTAATTAACACTCAGTAACCTCTTGCGTCTTAGTGTCTTTATTGACTTACTTGGGGTGAAATGATTAAAAACGATTCCCCTGTTTAGCACAAACTGACAGAAAGCTGAAAGAGAGAGACCAATGTTACGTTGGGTAGATTTTCGTAAGCAAATGCTGACGACAGGCGTTTAGTTTATCCTATTCCGAATTATTACCGGGTATAGTTTATCGTAGTCCAGAATATGCCCGGGTATAGTTTATCCTAGTTCAGAATATACCCGGATATATTTTATCCTTGTCCGAAATATACCCAAGTATATTTTATCCTAGTCCGGAATATACCCGTGTATAGTTTATCGTAGTCCGGAATATACCCGGATGTAGTTTATCCTTGTCCAGAATATAGCCGGGTATAGTTTATCGTAGTCCGGAATATAGCCGAGTATATTTTATCGTAGTCCGGAATATAGCCGGGTATAGTTTATCGTAGTCCGGAATATAGCCGGGTATAGTTTATCGTAGTCCGGGATATAGCCGGGTATATTTTATCGTAGTTCAGAATATACCCGGGTATAGTTTATCCTAGTTCAGAATATACCCGGATATATTTTATCCTTGTCCGAAATATACCCAAGTATATTTTAACCTAGTCCGGAATATACCCGTGTATAGTTTATCCTAGTCCGGAATATAACCGGGTATAGTTTATCCTAGTCCGGAATATAGCCGGGTATATTTTATCGTAGTTCAGAATATACCCGGATATAGTTTATCATAGTCCAGAATAATCATCTGTGTATGACTAGGACTAGGATATTTCAGACTTATGGGTGTAAAATAGACTAGTCTAAAATTTTTCTCTATAGACCTCCTTGATATCAGTGCATTTGGTCCAACAATTCGTAAGCATTGCAATTACATTACAGAAGAAAGTGACGTACCCCAAAATCTCATCCACAGCACATATGATCTCATAAATCCAATCAAAATGGCGACCAAGATGGTGGGATTTGAGTTTAGAAAACATGAAGAAGTCAGTTGAAGCTAAGTCTGGGGAATAAGTGGGGTATGAATTCAAAGCCAAAGTTGGTTGCTTCAGCTACTTCAAACAGAGCAGTTTGAACGGTCACGTTATCCTGGAGCAAGAGCACACCTGCCCTCAGCCTCCCACTGCGTTTCAACATGATTGTTTCCTTTAGTTGTCTTAATTCTAATGCTCAGTACTGTCTATAGTTTTTCTCTTTTCCAGGTAGTCTATCCTGATTATGCCTTCAGAATCCCCAAAAGAAAAGCCATCCCCTTGCTAACAGACGCTACCCTTCTTGAACTTCTTCACGGGTTGAGAACCAAAGTGTTTCTTTGAATCTTTGATTCAAGTACGAAGTGGTGAATCTAAGTTTTATCTTGAGTTACGTATCTGCAGTGGAAATTCTCAGGGTCAGCCTCGAAGCGAATCAGAATTGTCCTGAAAATGTTAACCCTTTTCAGCTTCTGCTCTGGTGTCAGCATTTTTGGGACGCATCTTACAGACAAGTTTGCTTATCCCCAAGACCTCAGTTAAGACAGTATGTAGCAAACCAGAACTAATGCCTATGGACTTAGCTATCCCCTGGACAGTAAGACATGTCATCCAAAAACCATACGGTGAATGGCATCAACTCTCTCATCAATGTGTGAGGTTTTTGGACGACCTCAACGAGGGTCATTTTCTCTGCTGTCTCTGACCTCGCTTGAATTCTGCAACCCACTTCTTCACCGTTGAATAGGAAGGGGGCTCCTTAGCGAGGGTCAGTACCATGTCTTCATGTCATTCCTTCGATGACCGCTCGTTTGCGGATACTTTATGAATGCCAGGCCCTGTTTTGTCCATTTTGTGTTTTGTCGCACACCTTTCAACTTTGTATGGGAATCACCTGCAGAAATCTGAATTATTTTTCTCGTTTTATAAAACCTGGTAGTGTGTTGCCACAACAGAAATGCCCAGCTATGGCTCTTCTTTCCGGGTGATGTTCCGTACATATTCTTTTCGTCTAACAAATTTTATAACTGGGAGTATAAACTGGTATAGCCTAACTTATACCCTGGGTATACTCTGAGCTGGGGTTAATATTCTGGGCTCTTCCAGTTAGAAAGTATTATTTTTTCACAACAGGAATATATATTCACTTCAGTACATGGGTTAGATTTACTGTGGATCATTCCTTTATTAAAGTAAATGCTTTGGATTATCTGTTGTCAATATATATTCAGTCCAGTTTTATTTTTTATCAATTTTTATTAACCCTATATTTTACATTTCTCTTGTTGGATATATATATATATATATATATATATATATATATATATATATATATATATATATATATATATTTATTTGATTTTGAAAAATGCTTAAGTCCAGTAGTTACCGAGCAGTCTCTCCTTTCTGTTATTTAAGAAGTTTGCCCAGAATATATTCAGCAACTATTTAATGGCGCATTAGTCCTCTTCAAAATGCTTCTTTTAGGATTTCACAGATTTACCTCGGCGTCGCTTCCACTCTATCGGGATCACTATCAGCTTCTTCACAGCATTCTTTGAAATCCTTAATCTCGTCCATCATCTAAAATTAAATCGTTTTGGAGATTTCAGCTAAACTTTGTCGAGTTCCAGCAGACTTTTGTAAAATGTGGATTTGCTCAAATCCTTTTAAAATAACATGTTATTGACACGTTTATTCAGTGCATTTCACTGTCGACTTGGTATCGCCACCAGCGAGTGTTTGTCCGCGAATGCACAATAAGCTCCAATGCCATATTGGAAATACAAGAAACTGGCTGTAATATAATTAATGATTCTCCAAGCGTAGCATAGATGTGGCACAAGGCCGAAAGCATGGCGCATCCAGTGAGGATCGAACTCACTTTTCAGTAGTAACTGACATAGCAAGACAAGCTTGCTAACCATTACACCCCGCCGAGGTGCCCTAAAAAGTTTCAAAGCGTAGCTTAGATGTGGCACAAGGCCGAAAGCATGGGGCATCCAGTGAGGATCGAACTCACTACACAGTTGTAATTGTTCGAGCGAGACAAATTTGCTAACCATTACACCGCCTCGAGGCGCCCAAACTGGCTGTAATATAGTGCCACTATATTACAGCCAGTTTTGGAACGTTATAATTCATTCTGTTTCAAAGATTTATTTGAATTCTCTGATCTTATACGGAATTACCCGTTTACTGACAAATTTATTTGTTCCATTGATATATCCAGCCATTTTACCTGCGTTCCCTTTACAGAGACTATCAATATATGTACTGATGCCTTATAGTCCCCTTCTCTTATTCCAGAAGATAATTTTAGTCGAACTTATGAAATTTGCCACGATGTCAATTGAATTCGGTTATGATGGAGTCATGTACAGGCAAATTGATGGAGTCTCAATAGATTCCCCTTTCGGATCCATTTAAGCTAACATATTTCTAGGCTTTCATGAACAGAGTTTATTCTCAGATCCCAATAGACCTGACGTTTATTTTCGTTATATAGATGACACCTTTTAACACTTTAATGACGAGAATGAAGCGGACCTTTTTTATACATCGTTTAACGATATTCATCCAGTCCTTAAGTTCACACTGGATAAGGAAACTCTTTCTTTTCTTGATCTCCTTGTTTGTAGAACTTCTTCGGGGTTTCTCATTTAGGTTTACCGAAAACCGACGTTTACCAGTTTATATACCTGTTGGGAGACTTTTTGTCCCACGAAACGAAAACTCATTGTAATTAAGACCCTTACATACAGGGCCTTAAGGATCTGTTCTGAAACGAAGCTGAACGATGTGAACAGGTTTATTACTAGTAGTCTCTGCAACAATACCTATCCATTAGACATTGTTCAATCCGTAATTAAAAATAAAATATCGGAGTTTAATTAAACCAAACCTGCTTCAGTACAGTGATGTCCTATATACCTGCGTCTTCCTTGGCTAGTTAACATTAGTGACAGATACGAGAAGCGGGTTTCTTCGCAGATCGACAATGTTATTTTTTTGCTACTACACATGTGGTTTTCTTCACTAAACCAATCCTGGCATCTATGCGGAAAGACGTTCTTCCAACTCATCATAATAATTTTCTGATTTATTTATTTAAATGTTGCAGTTTGAACTACAGAGAAAGAATCACTCAATGACTGGATGTTAGGATTAAGCAACCCGCGGCTAAAAAAATCAGGAATTATTTACCTTCAGATGTTCTAACGAAAACATTCGGGTTTCTATCGCGGAACAGCTTTTAGATAACCGCAATTGTGTGGCTAATTTTAGTGTGGACTCGTATTCTATCTAATTATCACCTTAAAATATTGGAGGCCATTTTATGTATAAAACATTCTCTTTGTAAACAGAAGGATTTTGTCCTTGGCCGCCAATTGATTTACATTCAATTTTTTTCACACATTCTTCATTCCTTTTATTGATAATGTATACCTATTTATTAACCCCGATTTAACTTTGTTGAACAAAGTTCAAAACTGGTTAGCTAGCCCGTTTTTCATTTTTTTATATTTTCATTGTTATCATGTGTGGTAATATTAAAAATAAATTTTGATTGTTTATGGCGGCTATTAAGTTTTTTACCACTCATAAAATTTTCAAAATATATATATATATATATATATATATATATATATATATATATATATATTATATATATATTAAGAAATGGACAAGGTCCGACAATTTTTTTATAACATAAAATAAAACGTTAAACATAAAATATATATAATAAATATATATATATATATATATTGAATGGAGTAAAGGATGCCGTGGGGCAATCGGAGAGCCAAGCTCTAATTCCATCCGATGTATAAATCCATCTCTTTTCCCCCTATTTATGAGTAAATAACAGGACTGAATGCGTTATATAGCCTTGTTTGGCTGCTTTGTCTAGGAGAAGGAAAACTCTGAATTGAAACCAGCCTGGAGAAGGTTGGGCTCCGACAGGTTATTTTGCCCAAGACACATCACGTAGGTGCCCCAACGTTTATAATACCTTATGGGATCGTGATCGTGATATACATACATACATACATATATATATATATATATATATATATATATATATATATATATATATATATGTATATATATATATATATAGACTCTCCCGTCGGTTGCGACGGATGAGGATCTGACAACTTAATTGATTCAGTTATGAAACTGTGTGCGATAAACTTAAGTGGCACTTAAGACCCGCTAGTGATTTACAAAGAAGGACGCATATGATGCAAGAGTGGGGATTGGGGGGGTGATGAGTTCACTGTTAGATTGGCTGACCTTTTAGATCTTGTTTTTGTTTCTTGAAGACGATTCAGACAATCAGATTGAAAACTGCTGAGTCCACTAAAACACGTTGATCTCCATATATATATACATATACATACATACATACATACATGCATACATATATATATAATATATATATATATATAAAATCAAATTGATTTTCAGAAATCATATTTTTATTTCTTTTCAGAAATACTCTTTTTGGCGTTGCTTTTTACGAAAATGATATTTTTTTGCAAAATGGTGTTCACCCTATACAAGGCCCAAGAGTCACTCGAGGTAGATGGTTACAAACTAAGAGGAAGTGTTTATGGTAATATGTGGAGAAGTTAATGGAAATTCTTTCATTAGGAAGAAATGGCATTATTTTTTTTATGAAGATAGTAATGTTATTAGTAGCAATGCACAAGAATCGAGCAAGTCTATTGTCATTAGCAATTTGTTGAAGAATTCCGAAACTTATAGACATTAAGAAATAAACAGAAAGACAAGCCAAGATGGCCACTGCAGGCTGTCGTCGGCTTCTTGGAATCGTATCAGAAAGTGAACTGTTACAGAATCCCCCGAAATAAACTTGATCTTCATATAACCGCATGAAATATTCAGAAAATTCTCAGCGAATCGAGACACCAAACAGCTTCTTTAATGATCATAACGAAAAGCAATCCGAATGGAGATGGAAGAAATCATGGAACAATGAAAGAAGAATGGTGTTCTCTCAAAGGATGAAGTTCAGTTTAGATAGTTCTGTTGGAATATAATGCTGGAGACTCAATCTTAGAACGGATGTGTAAGTTTTCATTTTTTTTTTTATTCCAAATCCGATTTTGTAGAGAATCTCTTATAGTGAGGAGAAAAGTGTCATCCAATGGAATCGCTGATTCGCGTATTTAAATAAACAGCTGAAAAAAAAATAGATCTTAAAATAAAAAGTGATGTAAACTTTTTAGCTAAATATCAGCACACACCCGCACACACACACACAAACATACACGCACAGATACCCACATTTAAATAAATATGTAATTGGTTGGGTAATTAGAACGCTAAATACGACTGAGAAGGTATTTCTATTAAGATTTTTATTTTTCTTGTGTACGTATAAGTGTTTTTTACTTTCCTCGGCAAAATATGTGTAAAAATTATTCAAATGTTCTGTATGTCCGAGGGCTTTCGGCTATTCTGTTAGCCATTATCAAGGATGTATTTTTTTTTTACATCTAACTAAATGTGTAGATTTTTATATATGCTTCGAAAGTGATCGAAATTTTTATTTTTCAAGCACGGTCAGCACTGTGTGTCCGTGTTCATAATAGATGTTTATTGAGTTTTTTCTTTTATTATTAGTGCTTTCAATATTTTTACTCTTTTTTTACACGTGGATGAGGCTATTGTATTTTCTACAAGTGTGTCGCAGATAGAATTTGGTAGGTTTCCACGTGAATTTTAATGAGTCCTAATTGAGCTATGGTCAGAGTGATGTAACGTGAGCATTCTTGACAAGAATGTAATGGTGTGTTCAATATAATTATTCATGAATTTAGTTTGATCAGTAACTCAGTTTCTTAAGGTACATGTGAATTCGTGAATGAGATTGGATCTCTGTAATGTAGATCTTACAGGTGAGTTGATGCTGCTGACGATGAGGTGAGCTGTTTAACATTTTTTATAGTAGATAATTTGATTTTTTTGTTTTGGTTGACTGGGGTTGTGTATTTCTTTATAATGTTTCTAAGAAAACATTAATTTTGCTTATAGTTAACGTGTATTTGATTTTTATAGAAAATATTACTGTTATTGTTTTTATTTGTATGTTCAATGTTGCTACCGGTTATCTTAGAAATAAATAGTCGAATTTGCTTATCTGTGAGGTAGTTCGGAAAACAGTTATTAAGTAGTCTCTCTCTCACTGTGTCTCTCTCTCCATATATATATATATATATATATATATATATATATATATATATATATATATATATCAAAGGTTCAAACATAATATTCCATGTTTATAATTTATTACATTGGAATCGTAATCTCGATCCAATTCATCAGATCTACAAATTCAAAAAGCTTTTCGGAATTTGTAGGGCTGATGAATTGGATCGTGATTAAGATTCTAATGTAATAAATTATAATCATGGAATATTAGAGTTTAAGCTTTTATATCATATTCTAGGTCTGTCCTAGACATTGTCCTCTACCTGGATTATATCCTCTTGGATATATATATATATATATATATATATATATATATATATATATATATATATATATACTATATATATATATATATATATATATATATATATATATATATATATATATATTATATATATATATATATATATATAATATATATATATATATATATATATATATATAGACCTAATATATATATATATATATATATATATATATATATATATATATATATATATATATATATATATATATATATATATATATATATATATGTATGTATATGTATATGTATGTATATTCATATATATACTGCGTATATTTTGGCAGTATGTTTTCATTAAGACATGTCTCATTAAATAATTTAGACAAATTTTGGGTACTTAATTTTAAAAGGGTTCTCTCTTAATTATGGACATATCTCTTAGTATCTTTATTAAAGGGAGAAGGAAAATTATCATGTTGATGCATATTCATTTTATTCCGAGTAATGATGAACAAGACCCTGATGACAACATTGTGCTAATATATATATATTGTGTTTATATATATATAAAAAGGTTAATGGTCAGAGTTGAATCTGCCCAAGGAACAGTAGTTTTAAAAAGTGCTCAATACACGTGAGAAAATAAAATATAAGTAAAAATAAAAATAATATGTAGAGCTTTTAAGTTTAAAAATCACAGGTTCAATTAAAATAAAGACATGTCTCATTAAATAATTTTGATAAGTTTTGGTTACTTATTTTTAATAGGATCCTCTCGTAATTACGAACAAGTTTCTTTGTATCCTTATTATAGGAAGAAAGAAAATTACCATGTTCCTTTTATTCCTAGTGCTTTTGACATTAACACAATGCCGTGCACAGTATCTTATTTTTTCTACGACTAAGCAATTGTTGCTTTACATTATTTTCCTAAGTCAAAACTGTTCTGTACATCTGAGAATTAAATTTTGTACGTGTGAAGAAACAACAACAACAATAATAATAATAATAATAATATTATGGGGTCCACCCTTTTCGGATATAATGGACTCGTCCTGCTGCCATAAAATAGCCACAGTCAGGCAGAGAAGAGGAGTCGTACATGAGTCGTACCGGAGTCGTCTGTGAGTGTCGGTAGTCAGATAGAGTGAGGTACCCTCTTGTAGAAGTCAGTTACAAGCACGTAGACTCTAAGGAAGTCCTACTTCGAGACTGTATATATCTATCTGTATTTGCTACTAACCGTGTTCCTGGATTTTACTAACAGCATTACCTTTTGTATTTTGTGTAAATACATTTAATTTCTTAGCTTAATTACTTGCGTTTGGATACCTATTTTTCACGCGGGATCCACAACAAATAATAATATATTTTAAAGGCAAATTAAATAATGGGGGCCGAGATTCAAATAGATTTTGTTAACAGTAGGTTGCTTTCTTTTAATGTAAAGAGATTCCAAGATTAGTAATTGTTTTTTTTTTTTTTTGGCAGTTAGAGAGGTAAAGAACTGTTTTATTTTCGACCAAAATATAACAGAAATTAGCCACCGTAGACTCACTTGACTAGTATCCCGTTTTTCCAATCTACGAGGTGCCATTTCAGTTCTTATTTACTTCACAACAGTTATTGCATTATAATGGTCACGACCAAAAGAAAAATCACAATCTACCTTATGGCGATATTGTGATTTTATTTAATGAATTTTGTATTCTTTCGCACCGTACCATCTTCCTACGTGCTTGTTGATTTTTAATGCAAGAGATATGACCATGTCATTAAAATAATCAACATTTCTGGTTTAGTGAAAAAAAACCCTCGACGAACAATTAACCGATGCAAATATCTCTGCCAGTAAGCAGTCAGTCTAGTAATTATACAATCTGTGCAGCCTCCAGGTGTCAATATATAGAGATTTTTAAGTAAAGACAACGGGAAAAAGTCAACAACACGATTTTCTTTAAGTGGGTGTCGACATTCGAGCTAGGATTATCAAAAGATTGGAAGAACACATTGTAAGTATGATGGCTTCAAGCAATTCTTTCAAGAATAGAGGTATTTCGAAGAATCTGGAGTTTGGAAGGGGAGGCGAACAATAATGGAATTAAATTCTGATGGGACTGACACTTTTCAAGCCTGCTTCAGGTTAATATTTTGCCCATAAGCTTGAAGTAACATCAGGAAGAAAACTTTTTTTTGTTCACCAACACATATACATATATGTACATAACTCGCAGTCATACGTTTTTGTTCATATGTTCTTATTCTCTTATTTCTCGAATTAATACACACACTCCTTTATCTTTTACACACGCTCTCCTCTTTCCACAATCGTATTCTTTCATCACACGTTTATCTTTTTTTTTAATCTCTCTTTATCATATACACACTCTCTCATAATTACATTCTGCTTCTCCCTCTATTTTATCTCCCACCCACTCTACACTTTCTCATGCACATTTTCCCTCCCTTTTTTTCTCACGTACATATTTTCTTCAACTTCTATCTTTGAAACGTATCCCTTCTTTCTCAGATTTTTCTTCTTTTCTTTCTCAAGCACTCTCTTTGTCTCTTCTACACTTTTTAAGCTTGGACCCTCTGGCACTTTTTAGATCCTTTTTCTCCCTCATACTCTCTTTTCTCTCTTTGCGAAACGCACACCTTCTCTTCTCTATCAGTGACACTACCTCATTATCTATTTTTTTTTATTCTCCCGCTCTCTCTCACTCTTCCCCCTTTTTATGCCTTCTTTTTTCGTATATATACATTCTTTTCCTTCCCGCTCTTTTCTCTCACACTCCTTTATACACTCCCATCTTTTCTCTCACACAGATTCTATTTCTTGTTATAATACACTTATATCTTCGCTTTCAAACACATCCCCACCACAGTTCTCTTTTGTCCCTGACACATTCTCTCTCTCTTTCTTTTCGATTATAAATAAATGTAATTTCTTTCTTTTTCTCTTTTAAAACATTTCCTTCTCACACACTATCTCACCCCCACGTCTCTTTGATGCATACACTCACACAAATATAATGAGATATACAGCGTATCTATAATCTCAGAATCGATTGTCTGAGCCGTAATTCGATCTACTTTTTCTACTCCGGCCGATATGCTGTTATTGTGATTGTATCGAAGCGGAGGATGGTTTTCTTAATTGAGAAAGAAATCAAGAAAGCTGTCCAGTGTAAATAAAACAGACATTTTCTGTCAGCCTTTGGGCGTTCGCAATCACACCCCCTGTCAATACAACATGTATGTGTGTATTAAGCCACTTCTTTTCGCCTACTTTTCTATCTCCTTTTCAGAGAGGAAAAAAATCTTCATAGAAACTCAAGATACGAATTTCTTCCTCTGCCCCTTTCAATTTAAACTATAATTCAATTGGAATAGAAACCATCTTAAGTTATTCAGTGGCAATAAATAAGACTTGAAACTAAATTTTCCATATGTTACGTATAATACTTACTATTTACTCACAAGGAACGTCATATAAAACTTATAAAAAAACTATAGAACAATGACTACCTTGTAGTTGATATTGTAATCGGGTTCAAACGCAGAATAAATATATATTGATTCTTAATTTATAAGGGTATGCAAAGCATTCACGCGTTGGAGATTGGCGCAACATAATCTTTTCTACTCGATTTTGCTTTTTTTAATCAACTAAGCAAGCACGGTGGAGTAATGGATAACAGCTTGGATTGAGGAATTGGAGAACCGACTTCGAATTCCAGTCGATTCCATTGCATTCACTTGCGTGATAAATACCTTTGGGAAAGGTATGAATCCTCTTTTTTTCACCCCCAGCTATGGGTAAATAGCAGGACAGACCGGGTTCTTTAGCCTTGGATGGCAACTGGTTCTAGCTCAAAAAGAAATGGCACCCTAATGCGGGAAAAAAATCTGCCTCGTCAGTCACGTATCGAAAGATAAATGATCGCCTAAGCGTGTATCACTTATGGCATATAACTGACTGAATCTACTAAACCGTCTGTTGTATGCTACTCAGTATGATTTGTGAGTCTGGAACGTTACGGCGTTCTTTTTCTGATTAGATATCCTAAAAATTTCATTGACTCAATAGCATTCTAAACATGACCACTTGAATGAAACGGACGGTTTTGCTTCCTGAAACTTGTGAGTTCAAATTTTAGTTCGATAATTGCACGAACGGAGATCGTAGGACAATTCAACAAACAAAAAGGAGAAAATAACAAATTCAGTTATCAACCAGAAAAGACATTATATGTGACAAAAATCGAGAAATAGAGATAATATAGATTCAGCACCCGCTCACATCTGAACATCGGGATCGTCATCCTCTGTCCTTATTCCCTTTCTCTTCGGTGGCGGAGATGGTTTTGAAGGAGCAGTCTACTCCTGAAGAGTAGTCGAAAAGAGATTGAAGAGGGCATTCGTGTGAATTTGATTTTGGTGGACAAATCTGTGCGACGGAGAAACCCACACACTTGGCCCGAAGCGCCTTCCTCGTGACTCAAAGTGGAATTCTGACGAGCGGGATTTGGCAAACCTTGTTGCAGGGGGGTTGTTGAATGCTGGATCTGTCAGTGTCAGCCTTGATTATTCCAGGCTAACTGGTGCTTCCCTCTTCCGGCGGTTTGGTCGTTCATATCGTCTAGATCTTTCACTGTCCCGCTGTTGCGGTCTTCGCTGGTTAGTCGCATTCGGTCTGGTCCCTTCTCCCATGGTTGGCCCTATAGGAGTTGAAACTAAAGACGGCTTCCCTTTTGGGATCACTGGGACAAGTAAGCCATCTAGCATGAGAAGGAACGGCCATATATATTTTAGAGTGGATGTCGGAGAACAGTTCGTTATCAAATATATCATTTTAAGTTATTTTTTACTCTAATTGCAATAACAGAACAATAGAAACAAATAAAAAATAATAAAAGTATAAAATTATCATTACATATATGAGAATCAGTCAAGTTATTCTTTTTGTTTACTTTTTTAACTGATTCACATTGATAGATATTATATATATATATATATATATATATATATATATATATATATTAAAATGATAAATTATAGAAACAGAAGCGATTATCAGTTAAGCATGTGCAGTACATGTGTTCATCTCTGCTCTGGAAGGATCTCCGGTGTGTTGTGTCTTTTTACCGTTATTTTGAAAGAAAATCCATTATTGACACCATGGACCCGAAGAAAGTAAGTGTAAGGATCAGTGGTGAAAAGACGATATATATATATATATATATATATATATATATATATATATATATATATATATATATATATGTGTGTGTGTGTGTGTATGTATGTATGCATTAGAATGATAAATTATAGTTTTAAGTTAAGCTATATTTATGGGTTTCAGAGCGCAGTATCAAGGACAAAGTGTATATAAATATAAAAAGTCCATATTCAGGTCAACACCTAGTGACGTCAATCTGCTTCATGGTTAAACTTGAGGCCATCCTGAATGATATGAAAACTGAATTAAATATATATATATATATATATATATATATATATATATATATATATATATATATATAGTAATGCTTTTGAGATACAAGCGTATCGACATACGAGTTTTTGTGATACAACACAGAGTTTGTCCGATTTTTTGCCTTGAGATACGAGCTGAATTTTGAGATAGGAACAAGTTTCAGCTTTGCATCGGCAGTATACGTGTCCACCTCTGCTCTGGTAAGATATTTGTTGTGTTGTGTCTTTTTTGTCGTTACTTTATATATATTATTTTAAAAGATTTATATATTTTATAAAACACATAAGCACATAGTAATATCTTGAGATATGACCGTACCGACATAAGACTTTTTTTGTGATACGTACCAGAGTTTGTCCGATTTTTTGCCTTGAGGTACAAACTGAATTTTGAGATAGGAACGAGTTTCAGTTAAGCGTTCGCAGTATATGTATTTATCTCTGATCTGGAAGGACCTTTGGTGTGCTGTGTCTTTTTGCCGTTATTTTGCAAAATTCCTTTAGTGACACCATGGACCCGAAGAAAGTAAGTGCAAGAATCAGTGGTGAAAAGACGAAAAATATGATTTCTCTTGAGGTAAAGCGGGAAATTATAAAAAAAATCATAAGAAAGATGTACGAGTAATGAATTTGGTGAGACAGTATGAGCGTTCTACATCGACGATAAATAAAAAAATATAAAATTTTAAAAATTAAAAAAATATAGTTACAGTAACGGATAAAATGTAATTTTATTTTTTAAATTAAGAATTAAGTTAATTTTCGGTATCGTAGACAAGGTTAGCCGGTGCTAGACCAGCTGTTGTTGCCCCCCTCGCTCCCTCTTCTCTGTCAGTCGGCCTGTGACACGACTGAACTTCATGGTTTAGTTAAGTTTATTTGTTTACAATTACTTTTTTGTCTTTTATTTTATTGTTTGTAAACTACATTTCTTGTTTATTCACACGCTTCTGCTTGCAAGATTTCCACGAATACAAAAAAAGGGCTGATCTTTAAGTGCCTGGAATTGATCGAAAATATAAAATAATTTCAATGGGGAAGTCTTTTGGGGTTTTGGAACGAATTAAACTCGCATCTTAAGGCATTACTATATATATATATATATATATATATATATATATATATATATATATATATATATATTAATGCAAATTTTCGTTAAATAATATAGACAAGTTTTGTCTATTTATTTTAAGTAAATTCCTTTCATATTGTCGAATAAGCTTTTTAGCATTATCAATATTATATATACATATATGTGTATGTATGTGTGTATGGGTACAAATGAGTTTACTAATTCCTCATAGTAAGACAGTATATGTATGGAGGGGAAATATACGCACGCATATATACACGCATGCTGACAGAAACACACGAAAATGGAAACAGATCTAAGAACGCACAGGGGTCAGTAACACATTAAAAGATAAAATGCCGATAAGTAATTCATCATTTCTCTTGGGCCAACCTTAATTGTTTTATGACCCTTCGCGCAGAACTCTTCATTGCCAATTCAAAAAAGACATTCGGATTATTAACACAAAAACAGAGAATGTCTCATATCGAGAATATTTAACATTGAAAAACATGAGGAAAAAATTAATTATTTTTAATAATACGTGGAAATCTACCTTTTTACCTGAAGACGGTCACGAGACCAGAAACGCGTGTAGTAAAATTATGGAAAATAAAGCATAATATTTTTTTCTCTAAAAAAACATATTACAACCAAAAACGTTTGCGGCACCTCTCTTCTCTTCTTTTTAATATACAGACTTTTCTCTCGTTGGAACCACTACAACCTCTTTCTTTTATATATATATATATATATATATATATATATATATATATATATATATATATATATTCTCCATCAAGACATTCATTTCTGTAGTTCCCTGCTTCCAGCAAGCAGAAATATTTCTTCTCCTGATGATGGCCATTTTGGCCGAAACTTGTCGAGGAATCTAAATGAAATAATAATAATAATAACGAAATAATATTTATCTACAACCCAGTGTGTCTGAAGATTTTAATTTTTAATATTTTTTATTGTTCAATATATATACAATTATATATATATATATATATATATATATATATATATATATATGTGTGTGTGTGTGTGTGTTTGTGTTTGTGTGTGTGTGTGTGTTTAACAATAAAAATGTTAAAAAATATAACGTTCAGAAACACTGGGTTGTATATTAATATTTTTTTAAAATTTTTATTATTTAAATTAGGTTTCATAACTAGTTTCGGCCACCATTGCCATTATCAAGAGAGAAAAACTAATCTCTTTTTTTATCGTTAATTTTTGTCAGTCCTTGTATTGGTTAAATCGGGTCACTTTCAAGTTTTTAAATAGAGGCTTGAAGATTCACGAGTTTCAGAATTTCCTCCTTAGACATTTTGACAACTTTATTGTTTGCTTGGAAGGAGATGTGTGTATTATGTGTATGTTATCATTTAGTTTTTTTTTAGAAGTGTGTGTGATGTGTGTATGTGTATATATTTGTGTGGGTGTGTGTATTCTGAAAGGCCTTATAAAGACATCTAAACCATGTCTGTCTAGTGTGGTTGAGAAATATTGCACATCGAGTGTTGGTGATAATAAAATAGTGCTCGATATAAAATAACAGCGATATAAATTATATATTAATGATAAATATACATTTTTACTTCACTCAAAAACAACTCCGCGTTTGATGAACAGTGCAGTCTTCAAACTGAAGTTTTAAAAAAATGTATACTTATCTATCTATCTATCTATCTATCTATCTATCTATCTATCTATCTATCTATCTATCTCCTCCCCATCGTCCATAACAATTAAGTTACATATCTGCTTTCCCTTTTTACTGCATACATCTACAATACAACCTGAATTCCCGTTCCTTTACAGTCTTTTTTTTCTTTTATTAAATCTTCTTTTCCCTTTCCTTTCCATTACAATGTCTTTCAGTCATTTTTTTGAAAGATGTAGCGTTCTTTGTGGTTTTTTGAAGTAAAGCGCTAAAGTGGTCATTTTAAAAGTATCGCCTGAAGAGACCGTCAGGTTGAAAATAAGGTCACGTATTTTAATTGACCTCCTAATTTTTAAAGTTTTACATGTTATTTTTATTTTTACTTATATTTTTTTCACGTGTATTTTATTTAGCACTTTTTAATATTACAGTTTCCTGGTCTGATTCAACTTTGACCATTTGCCTTTATATATATATATATATATATATATATATATATAAAGAGGTTTTTTATGTTTATGCGTTCTTTTTATAGATACAAGTATTTAAGTAATTACTCTGTTTATAATAAACAATATTAACAACATTTATCGGCTTGAATGTCCGAGAAATTTTCAGAGAAAATATGCGTTCTCTGTCAGGAAATCGAACCTGTATCCTATACGGTACCGTCATATAGCCAGACGTGCTTTTACCGATTTCGCCACAGAGGAACGTTTCGGTTAGCAAGGTCGATTTTACTGTTTTTTTTTTTAAATACAATTCTCCGTGATTTTCTCTCATACATTCATATCTGCTCGATTAAATTATTTTAAGATATTTGTTTATGTATATACGTTCCTTTACATATATGTTTATATGTATTTATTTATATATTTATATTATATATTTTTTTTCCTTTTATATATATATATATATATATATATATATATATATATATATATATATATATATATATAAGGCTGTTTAGGTCTCAATTTAATCCAATTGTCTTTATGAATTAAATCACTAAATATCTTATATACAAATATATATATATATATATATATATATATATATATATATATAATAAAATATTATATAATATATATATATATATATATATATATATATATATTTAATATTTAATTAAATTCAACCGACAAAATTGTATTCTTAGTAAGATTCATACTGGGATCGAAATCGTGGATAAACTGTCGAATTGGAAAAACTGTTCGGTTGTCTTTGTTTAAATACTTTAGACCGTCACAGGCATTATCAAGAACCATGTGTTGTCCGTGTGTTAGACAAGATTGAATTGGCTCCACGGCAATATCATGTCTCTACGATGAAAGTGATTGAGAGTGCACCAAAAAGAATTCATCAATATTATCCTTTTTTTTTCTCAAACATATTAATATTTTATACGCACTTCAAGATATCGAAAGATATGCTCTTTAATGTGAGTTGTTTTTTTTTTATATAATAATAACTTCTATTGTTTTGTGTCTTTTCTTGCATTGGTTGTTGTATAATATTTGGATATTTTTTTAGTATTATCTTTTAATATATGTCTTATTTTAATAGTGAACTACGTCCAACAACAAGGCCTCTGATCAGGAGGTTTTGAGGAGCATGGAACCATCTCTTAATTGCTAGTGTTCCCAGGTCCCCTCTGTTAGGGTCCCAACTATGGGCAAGTTAACTCTCAAACTGGGTTCAAAACATTATACAAGTGTAAAAATAGGTTTTAATACCAGCAATAAATTTTTTGTTTAAAAAATTATTACCAGCAATACATTATTACAAGTAATACATTTTTAAAGAAATAAATCTTGCCAGCAATATATTTTTGGAGAAAATATTAGCAGTAATAAAAATCCTGTCGGCATTAAATAACCCATTGAAGTTGATATGCTGTAAACCAAACCAAACCAAACCAAACCAAACCAAACCAAACTTTAATAATGTACTGTAGTTGCCCTTAAATATTATATAAGAGGGCACAGTAGATTATTTTAAATTTTGAGCTTTTTAAAGAATACCACATATAACCAACGGAAACTTTTCTTTCACTTAGACACCACATTGTTTCCTGATAATCATCAAGATGGTCAAAAGCCCTTGAAGAAAAACAGTACGCGCTTTTTAAATATATCATACATTTCAAGATACCATCTTCTGTGGTGAATGCTATTTTTTTTGTTAATGTAGGTTGTTTATTTTACATAACAATAGCTTCGAGGTTTTTGTGTCTGTCCTTTGCATTCGGTGGTGTTTATTATTTTCCTATTTTATACTAATATTTTTTCATGTTGGTAGTTGTATTTTGGTAGTTCGTGATGTCCTGGTCAAAATTAAAAAAAAAAAAAATGGTTGAATTTAATCAAACTTGTTTTTGCGCATGTTCACATATTTACTTGTTGCAGACATATATCTATATATATGTATGTTTGTTGTAAAAATATATATATATATATATATATATATATATATATATATATATATATATATATATATATATATATATATATATATATATACATGGACACAGCATCTTGATCGTGTTTTGAAAAAATGAAAACATTATATAAATACATACATACATGCAACAAACTATTTCTTATTTAACAGATAAAATAATTCATCCTTCGAAATGGCTAAATGTATAGCCCTCGGATTAAAAGAATATTCGGACAGTTTTTGTATAATTTATCATCTGAAAAGAAAAAAAAAATTAGATCGCATGAGAAATTGTATAAAAAAACTAAATAAAAGCACCTTGTCTGCCATATTCAGTGAAATGTGCATGAAAGAACGATTGCTGCCTAAATACACACACACACACGTATTCTCGATGGTTCTAAATTTGTTTTTCTCTCTGATTTTGGTCTTTGTCAGATTTGCTCTTTGTATCTAAATGTTCATAAGAAGGCGAACAACCAGCATCAAATTAACTCTTTCATGATATTAATCTATATAATGGAGGCACGGTGGAGTAATGGATAGCGGCTCGGATTGAGGAATCGGGGAGCCGAGTTCGAATTCCAGTGGAATCTATTACCTTCACATACGTGTTAATACCTTTGGGAAAGATATGAGTCCTCTTCTTCTCCCCCCAGCTATGGGTAAATAACAGGACAGACAGGGCTCTATAGCCTTGGGTGGCAACTGGTCTAACGCAGAAAGAAATGGAAACCTGTCATGTATCGAAAGATACATGATCGCTTAAGCATGTATCACGTATGGCATATAATATAATATAATATAATTATAATTATAATATATAATATATATATATATATATATATATAAGAATTCATTTAGAATTCTTATAATTATTTACAATTTCTTAAAGAAACCAAACTGTGTTCCAAAATATAACTTCAACAAAACTACGATATAAATCAAGTATATCACTGCCTTTAGTAATTATGTCCACACAAACATGTATATAAAAAAAGCTGAGTATCATATACCATGTATTCAGTTGTGTAAGCAGAATAACATATCATATTTTTTATTACTTCAAAGCTCCCAACAAAATTAACTTTCGGCATTACTGAGGAGTTGATATTGTTGTGGTAACAGAAAACAGTAGAATGAACTCTTCCTCCTCTCATAAATACTAACTGAGAGAGTCGTTGAGCAGTCGGTTTGGGAGCGTAGAGCTTGGACCGGCTCAGGTCTGGACCAGCTATGACACGCCAAGACCAGTTTGAACAAGCTATGACCAGCTATGACTGAAGCTTAGACCATCTCTGACCAGCTTGGACAAGCGTTATGACCAGCTAAGACCAGCTTGGACCAGTAATGATTGAAAAAACACGGACAAATACGTTTAAAAACCGACTTTTTGTAACAACCAGACTCAGTGGAGGGTCACTTAAATAAACGGTTTGGAAGCGTAGAGCTTGGACCGGCATGGATCTGGACCAGCTAACACCAGATATGACTAGCTGAGACCAGCTCTGACCAGCTTGGACAAGCTATGACCATTAAGACCACCTATGACTAGCTTTATTTTGCTCTGATTAGCTTGGACAAGCTATGGCCATTTAATAAAACCTATGATACCTTAGACCACCTATGACCAGCTTGGACAAGCTATGACCAGCTAAGACCAGCTTGGACCAGTTTTGTTGGACAAAAAATAATCGGATGTTTAAAACGTTTAAAAAAACGAAATTTTTTTCACAACCTGACTCAGTGGAGTGGAGTGAAGTAAATAAACGTTTCTGGAGCGTAGAGATTGGACCGGCTCGGGTCTGGACCAGCTATGACAAGTCAAAGACCAGCTATGACTAGCTTAGACAAGCTCTGACCAACTTGGACAAGCTATGACCATCTAAGACTAGATGTGACTAGCGTAGACCAGCTCTGACCAGTTTAGACAAGCTACGATCAACTAAGACCAGCTTAGACCAGTGTCCGCACGTTAAAAACCGACCTTGTGTAACAATCAGACTCAGTGGGGGTTCAAGTAAGTAAACTGTTTGGGAGCGCAGGCGCGGTGTTAACCTACCGTTCGGACGTACACCTCTTGCTTTGTATATATCTGTTATTTCAATACACTTGTTCAATCCTACCTTCGTCTTCGATGTCTTTCTTTCTGGGCCCCTAAACAGGCCCCTAAACAGATATGGCGTTAAACAAACACATCAAATCAAGAAGGCGAGTTGTTTTTGAATCATGTCTCAGTGATCAAGTTCAATATGTTAAAATGATTTGAAGTTATTCTGTGAATATTTTGTTTCGTCAAATGCTTTCTTCGGACTTTCTAAAGCTCTGGCATTGTGTGAATAATTCGAATAAATGTTGTCGGTTTTCTACGTTCATTTATTTCGGTTACTGGACCCAAATAGCAAGAATTGAAAAGCAAACCAAAAAATGGCGGCATTTCAGTCGGGACTAAAACCTTTAACATAGATGAAAAGAACGTCAAAATAATTGGTTTCTCAAGTCGAAACAAAAGACGGAAAAAAGAATATGGATTCCATTGACACATTAAATACGCGGCAATCATACGCGTTGCTGCCAAATGTATTTTGTGCACAGCAACCCGTGAAAGAATTAGGTGCCACAAAAAAGCATCAAATAAAAAAAAATATGTATATGTTTGTGTTTGTGTGTGCGAAATGTGTGTGTGTGTGTGTGTGAGAGAAAGAGAGAGAGAGAGAGAAAGTGATGGAGAAAGAGAAAGAGAGAAGGTAGAGAGATGAGGAGAGAGAAAATGGGCTAAATAGGGAGGGAGTAAGGAGACAAAGGGGACAGAGAGAGAAAAAATAAGTGTGAGAAAGAAAGAGGTAGAGAGAGAGAAAAAAGGGGAGAGAGGAAGAGAGAGAAGATGATGTAAAGAGGGAGAGCGAGAGGATGATGTAAAGAGGGAGAGCGAGAGGAAGAAAGAGGGGTAAAGAATGAGAGAAGAAAGAGAGAGAAGGAGAAAGAATGAGAGAGAGAGAGAGAGAGAGAGAGAGAGATAAAGGACGAGAAAGTGTGCCCTGTAACTTCAGGACATGGGTAATCATGGACGAGAAAATAACCTATTTAAAAAGAAATTTTTTTAGCATCGTTTGTCACTTTGCCAAACATCTTACCCCCACCGTCCAGCCATTCATTCATACAAGCCCATCAATTAGGTAGTCCGTTGCTTTCTTCTTTCTTTTATGCCTGTGATACCCCTTATGGGTGTCAAATTCGACGAGCCCGCCTTCCTTACTATTTGTGCAAGAATTTTGAGTTATCACTTTATGATTCTGGGTATGTGTACTTTCCATGTTGTCATTTTCTTTAAGGCTTCTTCGTTGCTTATGAGATCCGTTCTTGGAATTCTCAGCATCCCCCTGTAGAACGACATTTCTGCTGCCTCCAGTTTTCTCTTAATTTGTGAGGTTACTGTCCGGCATTCACTGCCATACAGGGGGATTGATATTACATAGCAATTCAGCATTCTTCTGTTTGTTTTCTAACGAAAATTTCCTGCTTCATATTTTGCTTAGCTTTTGCTATTCCAATGGCCGTTCGGATTTCCCATCCTCTGTTAAAACACTTCCCAGATATTTTAACTTCTCGTTATAATTTACACGTCTTTAAATGAAAAAAAAAAAACAAAAAACATTTGTTTTTGCTTTAATCTTTGTAAATTATAGTCCCAGTTTTTAAGCCTTTCACTGATACTTCATATGTTTGATGCTTTGCATAATATTACATATACAGTTTTGTTAAATTACCTTTAAACACAGAGATATACGACTTACATGTACCTTTTTTTGTTAATCAGAATGCATTTTGTGAAAGCATTCAGTGTTACCGTGTATAATTCACGTTGCTATGTTTATGCAAAAGAAAGACACCCCCTCGAGTAAGTTAAAAACTGTATAGGAAAAGCTAATACGGTTTTTAAAAGGCTCCATAATGGCTGGTGTTTAAATAAGATTAGTTTAAGAAGGAAGTTCAAATTATATCTCCCTATTGTCCTTCACAGCCATCTTATATGCATGCGTAACTTGAAAATCCACCACAAATTTTATCCAAATCTGAGATACCCTCCACTTAAGAGGCCTTCGCAAAATCCTTAATGTGTCTTTGGAGAGATAGAATCAGAAACGAGAAAATTCAAAGACATGCAAATTCTACAAATCTTAGTGTATTGGTGGTAGATACGAGCATGGAGATCACCGGTCATGTGATTACCTGACAGGCGGTTAGCCAAAGATAAACTGGATACCCCAAGACTGCAAAAATAAAGATCAAGTGGTCGTCATAAAATAAAATATTGCACTACAGTTAAAGAACTGAGAAAAAGAAAAAGCAAATGGTTGCAGACTTTGCTAAGATCGATCTAAGGTTGATGGGAATTGTGGGACTTTTCTGTATGACGGCTTTGTCCAAGGTAGGGAAGTAAAAACTATGTTTTGCTAGAGGAATTAACTACATTAAAAACTGGCTACATAAGTGTTACGATAAGTCGTAATTGTTCTAGCGAGACAAGCTTGTTAACCATTACACAACCTCGGAAGACCTTTTATAGTGATTTTCCGGCCAAGCTTAGATTGAATCACATGTGCCAGAGGGCTGTTCAAAACTTCATTTCCCAGTGAGAATCGAACTCACTTCTAAGTCGTAATTGTTCTAATTAAACAAGCCTTTTAACCATTACACCACCTCGGAAGTGGCCCTGTATAGTGATTTTCCAAGAGCAGCTTAGATGGGCCACAGGGGCTTAAAAGTTTGGGGGCACCCAGTCTCAATCGAACTCACTAATAAGTCATAATTGTTCTAGCGAGACAAGCTTGTTAACCATTACACCACCTCCGGAAGACCCCTGTATAGTGATTTCTTAATAGCAGCTTAGATGTGGCACAAGGGCCGAAAGTATTTACCCAGTGAGGAATCGAACTCACTTCTCAGTCGTAATTGTTCTAGCGAGACAAGCTTGTTAACCATTACACCACCTCGAAGGTATTTATAGTGATTTTCCAAGCGTAGCTTAGATGTGCCACAAGGCCGAAAGTATGGGGCACCCAGTGAGAATCGAACTCACTTCTAAGTCGTAATTGTTCTAGCGAGACAAGCTTGTTAACCATTACACCACCTCGGAAGACCCCTGTATAGTGATTTTCCAAGAGCAGCTTAGATGTGCCAGAGGGCCGAAAGTAAGGGGGCACCCAGTGAGAATCGAACTCACTTCTAAGTCGTAATTGTTCTAGCGAGACAAGCTTGTTAACCATTACACCACCTCGGAAGACCCCTGTATAGTGATTTTCCAAGAGCAGCTTAGATGTGCCAGAAACTGAAAAGTAAGGGGGCACCCAGTGAGAATCGAACTCACTTCTAAGTCGTAATTGTTCTAGCGAGACTAGCTTGTTAACCATTATACCGCATCGAGGTGCCCCGAATAATGATATGTGGTTACCTTTATATTTTCTCAGCCCAGCGGCATTCGTTCATCTCGTGTATTATATTCGATATTTACTTGTCCACCAATGCAGGTAGAATGCGACACAAGTTCAGTTTAATGTGGAGAGATCGAGGGAGGGCACTCGGGACATGTCGCAAAATATCTCAACTTCTGCAACCATCGATTGTGTTGTCATCAGTATTATTACTGATACCCACTCTTTAGTGCAATTAGAGACGTACTGACGCGGACAGCTATTCTCTGGGATCGGGGACCTCTCAATTTAGGGGTTGACCTCTGCCCAAAGACAGAGACACAACTAAGATACGATGAACAAAAACTTGAAAGTCAGACTCGTCAGACTCGCGTATAGTATATTCAGAATTTAGACGCACGCCCACGGTGCAAATATAAGGTGACACATAGTCAAGTTTAATGTGAGTTTTTCGGCAGCACTTAGAAAAATATTAAGCTCCCCAGGCATTTCTCCATTTTGGAGATGCCTCATGCGCCTGGCATTAAACCCATCCGCTTCCAAAGGAGGAATACCTCTCGGGGGGGGGGATGCCACCTCACTGGGACTTGAGCCAATTAGAATACAATATATATTTTGATTTATTTTTTTCCCATGATGCTTTAGAGTGATTTAGGTTATATAAAGTTCGTCCCTTTCTTCTTCAAGTCATCTAAAGATCGCATGAGTGTCATCTTTTCATCGATGTTAAGCGTTTCTTTTTTGTGTCTAGGCAATCTAGGCTTCGAGCACTTTAGTGAGTTGGTTTGGTTTGGTTTGTTTTATGGCATATCAACCTCAATGGGTTATTTAATGCCAACAAGATTTTTTATTGCTGGCAATAATTTTTTTCCAAATGTATTGCTGGCAATTTTTTTTTCTTTTAAAAATCTATTTCTGGTAATATTTTTTCTTCAAAAATGTATCGCTTGTAATTTTTTTTTTCAAAAATGTATTGCTGGTAATAGTTTTTTCTTCGTCGTTTGGGCACCTTGTGGCACGTAGTGCACCAGGTCTTTGTACTCGGCCCTTCAAAAAGTGTGGATGGTCCTGCACGAAACCTTCACCCGTATAATCAAATCACATGTGCTAGTGTCTGCCTGTCTGATCCTAGGAAGAGTCCACCATATATATATATATATATATATATATATATATATATATATATATATATATATATATATATATATATATATTTCCTTTCGTCTCTCAACGATAATGTGATTAAGCTTATCAGACAATATGAAAGGAACTTAAAATAAATGGACAAAACTTGTCTATATTATTTAATGAAACATGCATCAATATATATATATATATATATATATATATATATATATATATATGTGTGTGTGTGTGTGTGTGTGCGTGTGTTTATGTATCAGATTATTTCATATACTCGATAATGGATAAAAGATAAATCAGAAAATAAACACATTTATTTGACAAGAAAATCAAATATGTTAATTCTTTAGCAATTTCAGAATGGGTTTGTCATGAAAATATGCCCTCTTCAGAAAATAGAAATTCTTAGAACGACAGACTAATAGCCGTTAATTGTTGAATTTGATAGATGAAAAAAATAATGGCAGCCAGTTGGCTGGGGAGGAAAATGGAAGATTCATCGGAAGTGCCTCTGTATGGTTAAAGTAATTCGTGAGTCATAGCGAGACTGATGACTGGAAACGGGCCAATGATTTGAGTGATAATACTCGAGTCAAGGCTTCACGATTCAGATAACCAATCCAAATCATCCTAACATATAGATGCATTCTTTTAAAGTTGAGAACGAAACGATTAATTATGGCCGTATGTATGTATGCATGTATGTATGTATGTCAGGCAGTTATGTGCCATGCGTGATACACACTTAGGCGATCATTTATCTTTCGATTGATGACAGGTCAGACAGATTTTTTTCCAGCAGAAGGTTTCCATTTCTTTCTCCGTAGACCAGTTGCCAACCAAGGCTATAGAACCCAGTCTATCCTGCTATTTACCGATAGCTAGGGGCGGGGGGTTGATAAGAAGAGGATTCATACCTTTCTCAAGGTATTATTAGCACGTAACGGATTTGACTGGAATTCGAACTCGGCTCTCCGATTCCTCAATCCGAGCCGCTATCCAATACTACCTGTATATATATATATATGTAATCGAAATTTTTATTATCTCCATACACACACACACACACACACATATATATATATATATATATATATATATATATATATATGCATACAGAGGGTCTTGATCTTACGGCAGCGTTCTGTTCCTCGGATGTGTCGTAACACGTTTATCCGTGTAAGTCGGAACGTATCCGTAATTTCACATCTATGGCGATGTCTTTCCTTTTCTTCGAAGCCGCGACAAAAGAAAAGGCTACACTATATTTGTCAGTTATAATGAATGAAAATAAGTTTACACAAACACAACGCAAAATGGAGATTGCGTTGTAACAAACTATCGGAATTGTCGTAACCTTATATATATATATATATATATATATATATATATATATATATATATATATATATAGGATGTATCAAAAATACGTAGAACCTGTAAAAACAGAAACGGCTCGACTCGATTCGATATTTACTTGCCCCTCCCCCCGCCCACGAGGGTTGCATGTGGCACAAGGCCGAGTTTTACGTGGGTTTTCCGAGCCCGTATGCTCGGCTAAAAAATGCCCGTAGAAACTGTAAAAACAGAATCGGGTTGGTCAACCTCCCCGAACGAGGCTCTGCTCTTCGACAGAACCGCGTCCGCGTTCCTCTCTGCTCAGAGGCAGAGAGTTCGACCGTCAAGCCGAGAAGCTTGTCTTGATTCGGTATCTAGCCACCCCCCCACGAGGGCTGCATGTGACACAAGGTCGTTTTTATCGTGGGTTTCCTGAGCCCGTAGGCTCAGCCAAAAAATGCCCGTATGACTCGTATAAACGAGATCGGGTAGGTCATTTCTCCCCGAACGAGACTCTACCCTTCGGCGGAGCCTCGTCCGGGTTCCCCTCTGCTCAGAGGCAGAGAGTTCGACCGTCAAGCCGAGA
>CAHIKZ030002160.1:297500-339663 GCA_903632075.3 Acanthosepion pharaonis
CTTTTTTAGACATTGGAAGTGAATTGCTTTTTTTTTCTCGTCATCTTATCTCATTGTCAGTTTAAATAGCAATCAAGGTTGATTAAAACAGTGACAGGTAATTAAAGTTTGGGTTGAATGTTGGAGAGGCAGGACATGAAAAGAATTCTTGAAACACCAAACCAAAGAGAAAGAAGAACGGATACAAGATGAATAGCAAGGGTGGGAGAGAAAAAGGGAATGAAAAAAAAAAGACAAGGAAAAAAAGAAATAAAGAAAGAAAGAAAAAGAATCAATTAGGAAGGAAAAGAAGCGCAAAGTTTGGATAGAAAAAAAATATAAAGAAAGAGAGAATCCGAGAAAGGGATTAATGATATGAGAGAAGGAAGGTTATCTGTTCCAACTGTTTAGAAAGAAAAAGAAAGAAAGAAAGAAAGAAAGAATGAATGAATGAAAAAAGAAAAAAGAAAGAAAGAAGGAAACAGAGAAGGAAGGAAAGAAAAGAAAAGAAAGAAAGAAAAGAAAGAAGGAAAAGAAAAAAGAAAGAAATTGTTATGGGGTCCACCCCTTTTCATATAAGTGGACTCTACCAGTGTTACTTGGACTGCTGCCGTTAAATACCCAGAGTTAGACAGTCAGTGAGAGTAGTCGGATAGTGAGAGGGTAGTCGGAAAGAGAGAGAGAGAGAGAGAGAGAGAGAGAGAGAGAATATACGAACATAGATAGTGTGAGGTAGCCTCTTGTAGAAGTCAGTTACAAGCACGTAGGCTCTAAGGAAGTCCTACTTCGAGACTGTATATATCTATCTGTATTTGCTACTAACCGTGTCCCTGGATTTACTAACAGTATTACCCGTTGTATGATTGTGTAAATACATTTTATTTCTTATATTTAATTATTGCGTTTGTTCTTCATTGGAGGCCGAATTTCATCTCGGAATTCACAACAGAAATAAAGAAGGAAAGAAAGACAGGAAGAAGGAAAGTGTTAATTACCGTATCTATGAACGCTAATGGGTATGTTTCTATCCTCATAAATACGTTAGACACTAATGTAGTGGGGGTAATATGCTAAGTAGTTCAACACTAGCAGTGGTTTACCTACTTCACGTCGCTGGCGAGTATTGTATTTTGTTGATGTTATAAAGATTGACCTTTCATTTCAAACCTCCGTTTTGTTTATAACACATTCAGTAACCCTTTCTAGGTTACAGTAGATAGATAGATAGATAGATAGATAGATAGATAGATAGATAGAACCGGAGACAGATAGTGTTATATACCGTACATATGAACACAAATGGATATGTCCCAATCCTCCTAAATACATTGGACACTATTGTAAATACAGTGCGCGTAGCTGGAGTAAACGTCACTCGGGGCGGTCCGCTCAAATGTCACCCCATTGACCCCGATTCACCCTATGCTGAATGGTTAGCTGTAGCTAAATTTTCATACATGCTCTACCTCTACTTTACTCTACTGACCGGTACGTTACTGTTTACATGTATGATCCAAGACAAAAGCCAATACCACGAAATAATCAGTTCAAATCAAAAGATTTTTAAAATGTAACTGTTCACTTTCAGAACAACTAAATACAAAACCCGGCAATACACAAAAGAATGACATTCGATACTATGGTCTTAGAATGAATGTTTTCTTGTTTTCATTTTGGCAACTGGTCAATGACATCGTCAAAAATCTGTTTGTCGTGTAAGCTTCGTTTTCAATGGACAGCACAGTCAGATCCGACAGTCTCGACTGGCTCATGGTTGATTGTAATTTTATGTTGCTAATTTTCCGGTGTCAATTTTCCGTTACATCATTTTTGGGTACCATTTAATTATCAATGATGTTTGAAAGTATTTTTCTTGAAAAAATGTTCTATTTAATTTTTAAGCATTTTTCGGAACATTGTAAATCAACTGCATTCTTTTTAAAGGTTACCTAGAGAATTTATGCAAAATTTATTTTTTGTTTTTCTTTATACAAGTAAAATAAATTTACATCGTATTTTGATGTTATTATGATTTTAGTTTTAGTGATAATTTAAAAACAATAAATATTTATCATTAGTACCAATAATGGAAAATTAGGTTAAAAATTTAAAAGAATCGTTTTTGGAATCGGAAAATAGCTACAAATTTTTCCGATTCCGATACCGTTTCGATACAAAAAAGTTCCGATTTTTCCGATTTCGATTCCGATTCCGATTAATCGTCCCAACACTAGTAGATATATTCAAAAATATATCGCTCACTAAATGGAAAATTGTATCTCAGCGAATTGATACACAGGCAAGACAAGAAATTGTTGCAGTTTTGGCTTCGTATTTCGTTTTGTTGTTATTAATGATGCAGAGTTAAAACACCATATCACCTGATAAAATGTTACAACAATGTCTCTTGTTAGTAACCAAGATTGTAACAACTGAAACACATGAAAGCTGAAAAACATTGCTATTTTTCCTACTCACAAATTTCCCGACAATTTATTAGAAAATTTCTGACGGGGGGACAAAACTGGGGGTCATAAATTATTTCTGGGGGTCATATGCCTGCCTGCATAAAACCCTGTGTCTCCAACACTGTTTTCAGACTAATTTTGGCACCTTAACCTGGTTGAAAAATTTTTGTTGGGGGTGACATTGTGTCACCCCTCCTGTATTGGCACCTGGGCGGTTAAACAGCCCCCTAGCTTGGCTTCACTGGGGTAATATGAAGATGATAAGTAGTCCTTTATTTTTAGTGGTTTACCTGTTTTACATCCATGTTAATGGATTTTGTTGATATTATAAAGATTAACCATTTCATTTCTTACCTCCGTTTTGGTTATTTCATTCACTACAGCCCTTTCTTGGTTAAAACAGAAAAGAAAAAAGAATCATAAAAAAAGGATTAATGAAGGAAAGGAAAGAGGAAAAAGGAAGAAGATATAAAGAAAGAATTAAAGAAAAAAGGATGAACCCAAAAAAAATATTTAACAGACGATATAAAAATAGGAAAGAAGATGTGTGGAATGAAAATGAATGAAAGATATAAAGAGGGACTAAAAAGAAGAAATATATAAAAAAGAAAGAAACCAGTGTCTGAATAAAGAAGGAAGGAAGGGAAAAAGAAAGAAAGAAAGAAAAAAGAAAGAAAGAAAGAAAGAAAGAAAGAAAGAAAAACAAAATGAATAAAAGCGAGAAATAAAAGTAACGAAAATAAGTAAGATGAAGAAAGTTTAGGGAAAGGATAGGAGAAAGAAGTAGTGACACACACACACACACACACACACACATACACAAAAGGGTGAATAAAGAATAGAAAGAAAAAATAATGAACGAAAGGAAAATGAATGAAAAAAATTTTTTTCCAATCTAAAAAAAGAAAGAATAAAAGACAAATGAAGGGGAGAAAAATGGATATAATGAAAACATTTAAAAAAAAAAACTTTTTGAAAAAAGAAAAGAAAAATGAAAAAAGGAAAAGAAAATGAAAGAAATAAAAGAATTATCAAATATAAAGAAAACTGTAAAAGATAAAAATTACCAAACTGAAAAGGAGAATTCACAACAAAACAACGTGTCCTGAAGCACAAAGAAGAATAGAAAGCAAGAAAAAACTAAGAAAGAAAGAAAGAACCAAGAAATGTTCGTTAGTATTTCCATAAGTGTTAATGCAAATATATTCACAAACATGAAAGTGTGAAGAAAAGCTCCGAAAATAATATCTCCCTTTTCTTTGCACGGAAGCGACAACACGTGCCACGAGGCCCATACCATCTTTGGAGAGAGCAAGTTTTAAACTACAAAACATTTTCTTTCTCACAAAGTCATCTGTTGGCTATGCATTTATGAAGCGCTATTCATTACGTAAGTTGACATATCTAAAGAGCTACCAAGAAACGTGGCTTCTGATATGCATACTTGTCACCACCTAACAGTATTTATATCAACTGTTTGGTCTCTGGAAATAACCAGTAAACTTTGATGAATATCAATGTGTGTGTTTTTTCTTAATACTTTGAATTATAGTGAAATTTTAATAAGATGAACGCATCGAATGTCATACGCCATTTTGCCAGACTGCTATCACAGTAATGGTTTATTGGTGAAAACGTTTAGCTGGCGCCTCTGAAAATGCAGGATAACATATTAAAATAAGAGGCGCTTATTTTGGATCAACTCTCGTATAATTATTTACCCGCTGCTCCACTCAGCAAGATGTGGCACAAGGTCAAGTTTAAAGTGGGGTATCCGAGGCTCGGCCAAAAATTCCCTATAAACCACGTAAAAACGGAGTCAGTTTCCCGAGACCAGACTCTGACCTTCGTCAAAGCCTCGTCTGGAGGATACCCTCTGACATAAACCAGGTGTGTTCACTAAATACACAGACTTATTTTCATTCTAACCAAATTTAGATCAAACATTTGGTCGAAACGTTTTATTCACTTTAATTATCTGTGTTTTACTGCAGCATATGCTCTAGTCGCCATCTTTTCTGTCGTTTTCAGAGGCGCCTGCTACGGTCATGACTTTAAGCGCTACACGTTCCCACCAATAACCAATCAAAATTTTTACTTTGATAGCAGTCTGGCAAAAGGCATAGGATATGAAAGTGCGTTCAAAGCTGAGTTATTTTTTAATTAAAAATAAAAGGTACTATTAGTTGTATAATATATGGCCCGGAAGTGCTTATTTAAACTGGGAGTCCTTTATCTAATCCCGTATTTTGAACTATGGCCTTAGCCAATCTGACGAAATAGTGATGAAAGCATGGATCGAACTCGAGACCTTGGACCTGAACACGCATGCACACAGAAGAAGCGAATATTTGCGTGCGTACGTGATTGTTAACCTTGAAAGTTACCGATAAAAGTTCAAATATTATCAAGGCTGATAGGGTTCAGAACTAGTTATGATTTTATTAAGATGGCGATCATTATCAAAGGGAATGAATGTGTATCAAAGTGGTAGGGACAAAGAAACCATGGTGGATGAAAGGGAGACAAAAGGATTTTACTTTCTTTCCTGATCTTTTTTTTCTTTTCATTTCTGATTTTTCTCCGCCATTTTTATTTTTTCCTAAAATTCTTCATCGTTTCTTTCTTTGTTCTTTTCTTTTTTTCTTCGCTCTTTAAGAAGTTGGTAGTTTCTGTTCTTCAGATTGTAATTTCCTTCTTTTATTCGCATATTTTTCTTTTTTTTTTGTTTTATTTTTCTTTTTTTTTTTTCCTTCTTCCTTTTTCTTTTTTTTTCCTTCAAAAATTTTTCTTCTTTTTCTTCATTCTTTCTTTTCCTTACTTCTTGAACTAGTTTTAAATCTTTTTTTTCTTTCTTTCTCTCTTTCTTTCTTTCGTCATTTCTTTCTTTCCTTTTTTCTTTCCTTCTTCCTTTCTTTCTTTTTTCTTTTTTCCTTTCCTTCTTTCATTTTCTTTCTTTGTCTTCTTTTCTTCATTCTTTCCTTTCCTTCTTTCTTCATTCATTCATTCTTTCCTTTTTCTTTCCTTCTTTCTTTTTTTTGAGTTCTAAACAAATTGTCAGCCAGCATCAGCACCATTTTTCCTATTAAGAGAAAAGGTTAGCATCACGATCTGATGTTTGTCACTAAACCAAAAGCCATTTTTAAATATTTCCTTCCATTTTGAATCAAGTGATAATGAATATTCTTGGTTTCTTTCTTTCTTTCTTTCTTTCTTTCTTTCTTTCTTTCTTTCTTTCTTTCCCATAGCCTTCTTTTCTTCATTTATGCATTCATTACTTCTATGTGCCTTTATTAATTTCTCGTTTATAGCTTTTTTTCTTCTTTCATACATTCACTATTTTCCCTTCTTACTTTCTTTCTTTACACATTTTTTTTCTTTCTTTCTTTCTTTCTTTCTTTCTTTCTTTCTTTCTTTCTTTATACCTTTCTTTCTTTCATACCTTTCTTTTTTCTATCTTTCTTATATTCTTTACAACTTTCTTTTTTAGCATTTCTTGCTTTTTAACGCTTCTTTCTTTCTTTCTGTCTTTCTTTTACCTATTTTTGTTTTTAACGCTTCTTTGCTTGCTTAGTTGTTTATTTCTTCCTACGCCTTTTTAAACGTTCTTTTTACCTTTTCTTTCTTCAGTTTTTCTTTCTTTACTTTTCCTTTTTTCTTTCCTTTTATTTGTTTCTGTCTTTGTTTTGTTTAATTCTTCTTCTTCTTTTCTCTCTTTTCTTTTCTTTCTTTCTTTCTTTCTTCTTTCTTCTTACATTCTTTCATTTTTCGAACAACACTGGTTTGTTTATTGTTCAACTTTATATATCAACTCTTGCTGCCTAATTTAATATAAGATATTGTATGGAACACTCAGTGGGAATTGACTTCTTCACTGAGTCTTAATGGCCAAGCACACAAGCTTCGCTAATCAATTAAACGACGTCGAGGCGACTCTTCCAACAATAAATACTTTACAAACAGATTTTCAAGAAGATGAATTTCAAGGAAGAGCAAAAAGAAAAGGACTCGGAATTGGAAGTTTTGTGTGATAGTTTTTAAACTTACATTTATTCAGTCAATTTTTGTTGGAATAAGTAAAACATGCGAAATATATTTCTTTCTATGGCGTCTTTCTTTTCTTTTCTTTTCTTTTCTTTTCCTTTCCTTTCATTCCTTCCTTCCTTCCTTCCTTCCTTCCTTCCTTCCTTCCTTCCTTCCTTCCTTCTGTCTTTCTTTCTAGTCCTCCGTTCTTTTTTCTGTACAAGGCCAGCGGCCATTCGTGGCAGAGAGTGACGTTAAGGGGTTGTTTATATGGATAAGACGGGAAGATAACGTTTGACTCTAGACTTGAACAAGTTAAGATTGTCCCAGGGAAACATCCTCTTGGGAGTCTCTTCCATAGGACAGTGATCCGCGGAAAAAGAAGCTCTTTGAGTGGAACTTCTCGCCGATAGCATATGGAAAGAATGAAAGTGGTTTGCTATAATTTAAGTGTCATATTTTTCAAATAAGCCGTGAAGATTAGAACTGGCGGAACCAAAGAATGTAATACGTTCGAGCACTATCCATGGAAGACGCGATAGAGCAGTGAGATGCTTGCCACATCCCAACTGTGCGAGAGAGGTTGGATATATATATATATATATATATATATATATATATATATATATGTTATTAATTATCTATCTTTTTATATCTCGGTTTGGCTTTTTTTACAGTAAGGTTCACTCTGTACAAGGCCTGTGGGTCACTCGAAGTTAAGGGGTAGTTTATATGGATAGATAACGTTTAACTCCAGACTTGAACAGGTTAAGATTGTAGTTATGGAGGAAACATCCTCTTGGGAGTCTCTTCCATAGAGCAGTGATCCGCGGAAAAGAAGCTGTGGAACTTCTTGCCGACGGAATACAAGTGGAATGTGGGTTGTTGCTAATATATAAGTGTCATGGCGGGTCCTAATCGTGTATGTCCCACCTGGTGGAACCAGCAAATGCAGTTTGTCCGAGCACTTTCCATGGTAATAGCGATAGAACAGTGAGAGACACGCCACGCCCTAACGGTGAGAGAGACAGGTTGGAGGGTGGAAAATATTTTTCTTTAGAAAGGACTCGGAGACGCTTTGAACTCTCTTAAGACTGGAAAATAATATCAAGTCATCTCCTGTCCAAATATGGCAACAGTACTCTCTTTACGGCTTGATCTGGCTCTTATAAAGGCAGAGGATAGCATAAGGTGTCAGTTACTTACTAAGGCGGTAGATGAAGCCGGTCATTTTACCTGCATCTTCAGCGATGGATCGAATATAGGAATTCCAATTGCGGTCGGGTGTGTGTTTGTATCCTCTCAAGTCACGCTGCCTCCTGGGGAGACATCCGTTCATCGTAACTGACGGTAGTTCGGGTCTGATCGGCGGTGATAGAATATAAACAGTTTGAGCTTAGAAGCATTGAATGTAACCAGCTAGTTTTTCCCCCAACTGGGAGGTTAGTGTTAGACCGGAAGACACGTCAGCTGTCAAACTCGGAACATCAAAACATTTTTGAGATGCATCCGTTTATCGTCGTATCTTCGGTATAAACGTTTACAAATAATCAGAATATATTCTTAGGTAGATCATTTATATAAATCAGAAAAAGGGCTGGTATGTCTTGCTTTCTGTTCGTTTCTTTCTTTTTATTTCTTCGTCTTTTTTATATTTCCTTCCTTCCTTCTTTCATTCTTTATTCCTTCTTTCTTTCTTTCTTTCTTTCTTTCTTTCTTTCTTTTCCTTCCTTCTTTCTATTCCTTCCTTCCTTCTTTCTTTCTTTCTTTCTTTCTTTTCCTTCCTTTTTTCTATTCCTTCCTTCCATTTTTCTTTCTTTCTTTCTTTCTTTCTTTCTTTCTTTCTTTCTTTCTTTCTTTCTTTCTTTCTCTGTAGCCTGATCGATCATTTACTTTTATAGTTCTTCCCCGCCTCCGTCTATCCTCGCCCTCTGACCTTGCCATCGACCCTTGTTTTTTTTTTTTTTTTAACATCTTCAATCGATAAAACAATCTTTTGCTTTTGTCTCCGGCCTGAGAGCTAAAAACAAAACTCCACCTTTTTTTTTTATAGATTAGCGTTACTTATCATCAACTACATTAGGTTAATCAGTAAGGACCCGCACCACGTACACAAATATACTAAAAAGAAATTCGCATAATACTCTCTGTTGAGGGTGAGTATATTGGGAGGGTGAATCTGTGAGTGAGAGACAGTGATAGAATTGAGTGTGAGAATGATTGTGTGTGAGAGAGAGAAGTGAGTGTGAAAGAGAAAAGTGTGTGTTTTGGGTGTGTCAGAAAGAGAAAGAGACAAGTGGGAAACAATATTTGTGAGAAAATGAAAGAGAGAGAGAGAGAGAGAGAATAAGTGTAAGAGAGAGAGAGAGAGAGAGAGTTAGTGTGAAAGTGGGCGATAGACAAAAGACAAGAATTCATATTTGTGAGATAGATAGATAGATTTATAGAGAGACATGAGAGACAATGAGTGATAAAGTAAAAGAGAGTTTGCGTCCGTGAGAGAAAGTGACAGACAGGTATGAGAGAGAAGGTGTGTACGAGAGAAAGAAGCCTGCAATAGTATCTGTATGTGGGATCTAGATGTGTGCTGGAGAGACAGGGAGAGAGAAATAAGGGAGAGAAGTAACAGTGTGTGTGTATGTGTGCGTGAAAGAAAGAAAGAAGTGATAGAATGTGTATGAGAGAGAGAGAGAGAGAGAGAGAGAGAAATAGAGGGAGGAAGGTGGGTGGCATCTCTATATGAGGATAATCAAGTTGATTGCCGAAAGGTCCAAGGTTCGATTCTTTTCATCGTTGGCGCTTTGATGATTTGAAGGAAAGTAAAAAAGGATAAAGCATCCAATTAAGCATAAAAGTTGAATGTTTTTTTTCTAGACCGTTATTTACTGTCACATTCACACGCTGACAGACAGAACTATATATATATATATATATATATATATATATATATATATATATATATATATATATATATATATATATATATATATATATATATAAATATATATATATATATATATATGTGTGTGTGTGTGTGTGTGTGTGTGTGTGTGTGTGTGTGTTTGATGAGGCACGGTGGAGCAATGGATAGTGGCTTGGTTTGAGGAATTGGATTGCTGAGTTCGAATTCTAATCAAATCCATTACAGTCACTTACGTGCTAATACCCTTGGGAATCACCCCCCCCGCAGATATGGGTAAATAGCAAGACAAATCGGGTCCTATAGCCTTGGATGGGAATTAGTCTACCGCAGAAAGAAATGGCAACCTACTGCTGGACGCAACCATGCATGAAACAGCCTGTCGCCTCTGAATGTGTACTTCAATGTTCATTTTTATATTTACATACACTCTATCTCTCATATTAAGCACTTTATCCCATAAATATAGCAGACCATAAAACTATATTTCGTCATATATATATATATATATATATATATATATATATATATATATATATATAAATAACGTCTGGCGTGCTATGACCGTCCAGCCACAGAGGACTTCTGGTTAAGCAATATATATATAAAGTCATATATGGGTGGATGTGAATTCATGAGAGTGACAGATTTTATACATTTCAATTGGATTCTTGGAAATGCTTACAAGTAAAAGGAAATTAACTTTATCGTAAAAAATCCCCAAAGATGATTCAGTCGATGAAACTTGGACGAAACATTATTTGAACAAACAATCAAATAAATCCATGATAAATGAAGTATAATTAAAAAAAAAACAGCAAGAAAATATCTAGAAAATTATCAACAATAAAAAGGACATAATTGCAAAATTAATATATGAAATCAGGTAAAAAATAAAAAATATATATAAGCTATCAAACGTATGAGTAATTGTCAAATCAATGGAGTATTAGAAGGTAAGACGAGTCTGAATATAGACAATTTAGTTTCTTTCTTTTCATTGATTAAAGATAAAAAACCTTAATTAGCACTTTGAACTTGACTAATAATTACTGAAAAAGAGAGAAAAATGATTGCTTAATATTCAATGCAATAATATTTTTGTGACTATTTTTAACATTTGTTTTACTCAAAAATTTGGTACTTACAAAAGTTGTTTCCAATGCTACCATCATCATTTGTGAAGTTCTTCGTAAAATTCTCTAAATGGCCTTTGGTGGTTTGAAACATCTCCGCGTAATGCGTTAAACAATTATTGTTTCAGAATTTGTTGAGACAACACATAGAAATGAAATCCATTTTAGGTTTAAGCACGTTCTATCTGAATATCCCACTCGTTTTTTTTTAAACAAAACATACTAATTTCTTTAATTTTTAAATAACAGACACGTAAAGAGTTCTGCTACTCCGAAATTGAACTTCCGTTTTCTCATATATGGTTTATTCCATTACGTATCAAACCAAGTTAGACCATCCTGAGTGTGACGATAAACTACGTTCGCGTCCTGGGTAAGACGATAGACTACATCCGACAGCAAGGCCTCTGATCAGAATGTTTTGAGGAACGTGGAACCATCTTTTAATTGCTGGTCTTCACATGTCCACCCTGACCCGTGGTGGTAGCACCGGTTAGGGTCCCAGCAATGGGCAAATAGTTAACCGCCTCCAAATACTATGAAAGTGTAAAAATAGGTTTTAATACCAGAGAAATATCAGTAAAAATTTATACTACTAAATTTCTGACGAAAAATTAATACCAGAAATACATTTAAAAAATACCAGCTATATGTTTAGAAAAACTACCCGCAATACATTTTTGAAAAAAATACCAGTAATAAAAATGTTGTCGGCATTAAATAACCCATTCAGGTTGATCTGCGGTAAAACAAACCAAGCCAGACCAATTTAGAGAAAGAAATCACTCCTGTCAGACAAGTATTGCAATGTCCATTGAAGGAGTTCCTTCTTTATTGTTAGTTGCAGCTTCCATAGATTCCTGTTGTCTGAGTGTTACTGGCATTCTTAACGATATAACCAGATTATAAAAAAAATGAGTTTAAAGCAGGAAGTATCGAAACGGAATTTGGAGATTTTTTTTTTAAAGGAAATATTCATTAATTGTAATTTTATCTGTTTCGTTAGTAACGTGAAAGTCGTTCTACAAATGCTACTGCAATTTAGTACCGAGTAGGCGACGAAATCTTAAGTTAAAATGAAGTTGTTGACGAAACATTTTCAAATTATCTGAGTTATAAAAAGAACAGTATGTCCTGAAATAGAAGAAAGTAAATGGGAACCTCGACGTGGTGTAACAAGTTCGCCTTGCTAAAGCAATTACAACTGAATGTAGAACAATCACGTTGTCAAGACAAACACTCAGTTGTGGAACAAGTTGAGAAAAGATACCTCCACCTTGAGAAAGAGAGCTATTTATGGTGCAATGGAGCATCTCATTGTGCTCAAGTGGGATAGTCCATTGCTTGGGCTGTGATTGGCTGCTGGTACATGAGTGAAGGTATTTCTGTATAAATATCAGCTTGATTCCAGTCAGTTTGCAGGGTTTGTATTGAGTTACAATCTGCTTTATTTTTGTCTGCCAACTGGACGCTAGCTGGGACCCTTACGCCGGTAAGTGTTGTTATTCTACACTGAGTAGTGGCTTTATGCCGCATCTAAGCTACGCTTAGAAAATCACCTTAGATAGGAAGCAATTCGTTGTGGACATCGAAACCAAACAGACACTAGGAAAAGAAAAAAATCTATTTTTATTGCGAATAAAGAAACGATTAATATAGAACTCCGTCAGATTTAGTTTTAAGAATTCAAGCGGGGTGGAATGTCTTTAACGAGAGAGGTACCTTATTGCTCTACATTTAAAAGCCCAGTACTAATACTTTAAAGTGGGAGTTGTAGAAGTTAACACTGATCGTATAAATCAGAAAAAGAATAACTGATTGATTGAATTATTTTTTACGGCTTATCAACCTTTTATAGGTTATTTAAAGGCGTAAAATATTTTTAGAGATTTTGGGAGATAATAATGATTTACTGATACAAATGCTGCTATTTAACCCGTAGCTGAGGGGAGAAGAGGTTATTCATAATTTTTCCCAATGATATTTGCGTGTAAGTGAATATAACAAACCTGACTGGAACTGAAACTCGGCCATCCAATTTCCAATTTTGAGCCGTTATCACTTGCACCACGTTCACATACAAACTTACAGCATCTGGTATTCCAAGCACTCACCCATCTAAGTACTGATCAGTCACGACGTTGCTTAACTTTTGTAATCCTACGTGATCTGTTCAGAAACAGAAAGAGAATTACTTCTTGAAATTGTACTCAGAGCTATGATCTCGGTAAGAAGTTGTTCGTGGCAAAAAAGAAAAAAAAGGCAGGATGTTGTGGAGATCCGTGCACAGCAAAATATCGTAGGTAAACAACACATAAACAGAATATATGTAAATATGTAATACTACGTTAAAATCTGCCTTATCGGGCGGCATTTAATTTAGCTCTTGTGGAGGGTTCTTGATTGTGCCTGTACCACAATAAGTAGGTAGGATTAGATGCGTTAGGCAACAATAAACTACAGAAGAACTTAAAATTGATTACTGCATTTAAGAATTGCATTAATATTTAAGCTTACCTTTTCAAAGTTCAATGATAATTCTTCTGTCGCCACTTAATTTGAGGATAATTTGATGTATGTAGATCCTTACTTTCCGTACAAACAATTATTTTTATTTCATGGGTGACTTTTCCTGGATTTCGCAATTAATTTCGATGATTCAAAAATTTATTTCTAAGTTATAAATAGTGCACAAAAAAATTGTTTGAAAAATTATAATAAAAATTACAGAATTAAATAAAACTAATGAATTTGAACCATTCATAAAGTTCAGGATTTTGGGTCCGGATCTGGCCCGAATAAAAAAAATCAATCATAATGTTGGCGGTTTTTATTCTTTCTAGGAGTAAAGGTTGAAGAAGTGTGACAGAGTGACATACTGACATTCGCATTTATTATATTGCTGAAAATATTGGTTGATTTGTATGAAAATAAAACAGACACTGAAAGCACTTTGTTTTTTATATTTTATACTGGGGATTTATTTGTTTATTAGCATAAACTCCCCATTTGTTTAATAGGGAAACCTCCAGGAAATTGACTCGATGTGTCTTCACAGGCTAACATTCTCGGCTGAAATGAAATGGAAAGACGATATTAATTCAACATTTAAGAAAGTTGGTTCAATGCCGGTTGCATGTGAAAGAAAGACAATTCTTTTCCAGAATCTATCTTACATATCTTTTATTTCTACCATTCGTCAATGCTTAGAATATTAGAACACATATGATAGTTAGCCTTCTGCTGTATATTTGGAGATACTTGAAAAAATCAAAAGGAGAATCAGCAATATTATTGAACAATGACCTGGCGTTTTCATTAAAAGTCATTTTTAACAGATCCGAAATGTAGCTTCCCTGTGCCTTTTGATAAATACTTTCATGGTAATTGTTCGGATGAGCTCAAAAGAAATGTGAACAAGCGATTTTATGAATTTAAACACTACTAGAACTGGTGGCAAGGTATCAATTTGGATTTTGATATTGGATCGGTTGTTCAATATCTATCTAACTATCATTATCTATTCATTATGAAATCTAAAAGGAAAGAATCTGTTCCCTCTCCTAGTGTTTCTCTCTATAAATTTATTCTTTATTTATAAATCTAAATGAAATGGAAAGTTCTGTGGGCGTCGTTATCTAGCTAGAAAGCCCTGTCTGTTCAATATTATCTATCTATCTATCTATCTATCGGTATTATCTACTATCTATGAACAGTTAGATAGATAGGTAAGGGGAATTCAGGAGACGCATCTATCTATCATATCTATCTATCTATCTAAGTCTGTTCATTATCTATCAATATCTATAATTAATGAATCTATCTGCCCGTCTTTCCCTCTCTCCCTCCCCCCTCTCTCTCGCCTCTCTATCTCCGTCTGTTTATGAAAAGTTAGGAAAAATTAACCGTCAAAGAATTATCTAAAATCATCTAAGTATTCTAAATATCTATCTAGATATTATCTATCTGCCCGATTTTTTTATATCCTGCTACTTATTCATTCAAAAACTGTTCATTTCTCCCCTTTCTCTCTCATCTATAATTCTATCTATTATCTATCTATCTGGAATTATCTTTCCATTACATCATTTAGAAACACCAGTTCCCTTACAATGACCTAAGTTAAGCAACGTCGACAATGTCAGTAACTAGATGGATGATTTCTTGGGAATATCAGGTGCTGTATGATTGGGTGTGTCGATGGTGTAAAGGATAATTTGTTTGGAACTGTTCATCAGAAAGCCGAGTTTCAATTCTTGTTTGGTTCGTTATCGTCACTTTGGGAAACATAAACTTGGGAAACACATGAATCAACCTCTTCACCCCCCGTTATGGATTAATTAGTAAGACTTCTATCACTAAACAATGATTATCGCCCCCACCCTCTAAATTCTTATAATATAAAAATATTTTCTGGTATAAATTAAAAATTGTTGCAATTCCGGGAAAAACGAATGGATATAATCTATCTATCTATCTATATCTATCTATGTATTTATTATTTATCTATCTATCATTTCAATTCATAAAATGATTGTACATTCTTTTACAAATTATTCCAATTTTTACAAATTGTTCTTATACCCACCGGGTATGGTGCGTTGTTTTCTGGAGCATCAGTGTCAGACATTTTATTTTCTAACAACTGATATGAGTTCTTAGTTTTGAGTTAATTGTGTGAGGTTTTTAACATGGTTTTAACAAATTTTGAGGGCCAATCTTCTTGTCTGCCTATAGCTGCACAGGAAAAGTATCTAAAGATAGCTGAATAGTGGGAATAGAAAAATATCGAGTGAAAAGATTTTATTCTATTTCTGTGAATAGGAAACGGATACTTCTCTCTTCCTGTAGATCTTAGGCGGGGTTGACTGATTCTAACAATTCTCGGGTCAGAAGGTACAAGAATAAAATTGTGTGAACTTTAGACAGAATAGAAAGTAATGTTTGCTTGATCAATGAATAATTTCTCATAGACATAGTAGACAAATAAGACTATTACTTTATTGTTATTCCGGCATTTTTCCGTTTTTTGCCTGTTTTTCGGCGTATACTAAACCCTAATTTTTAAGACTAATGTTCACTGGAGTTTCTCTGTATATTCAAATTTCTATATGTTTTATTTTGCAGAATCGATTATAAGTGTTTCTGTAGACTTTTGTAAAGAATATCCCATTATCTTGACAAAATTTTTTCTTCATTCAATGAATTTA
This sequence comes from Acanthosepion pharaonis, assembly GCA_903632075.3. Lineage (NCBI taxonomy): Eukaryota > Metazoa > Mollusca > Cephalopoda > Sepiida > Sepiidae > Acanthosepion > Acanthosepion pharaonis. Next base: position 313,237 of record CAHIKZ030002160.1, read on the forward strand.
TGTAAACCAACGTTTCCAAAATGGACGATATCGTATATTCAAAATAAATTTCATTTCATTTTGTATGGACGAAAAAAGCAATCGAACAGAAAAATTGTAATGATAGAGGGTTTTGAATTAAAAAGAGATGGACAATTAAACAAATGCTATTCGAACAAAAATAAATCGAGATATGCAAAGAACCTGTATAAATAAGAATTTTAATTTGGGAGAACAAAAAAGTTCACTTTTAGATAACGTATAAATATCCCCGGAAACGACGATTATTTTAATATTTTCCGTAGTTTTAAGAAAAGATCGTTAACATTCATAATAATTCTTCAGATGGAGATTCTTTTCGGTAAAAGGATGACCTAGACCAATAAAAATATTTGTTGAATTTTATTTAGTTCCTCGTAGTATATATTCCTTTTAATTTAAGTATTAAAGAGATATTTCAACAAATGCTACTAAAAAAAACAAATCGAGACGACAATTAAAAAACCAATATAAAAAGGAGACTGAATTGGGAATAAATGGGTCAATTCCTAGATACTTAATAATTATTCCCCGGAGACAAAAGATTATTTCGACATTTTCTGTAGTTTTGAGAAATACTTTTTTTAGTTAAATAATTCAAAAGACTAAATAACATCATTTCATATATAAATAAGATAAAGGAAGAAAAATAAAAGTGAAAAAAATATTTCAAAAAAAAAAATTTTTTATTAGTTAAATCAAAACCTGTAGTGTATATTCCTTTTAATTTATTATTATGAGGAAAAAATCGTTTAATTTTTGTCTATGAAATGAAATGCTAACCCAAACCATAAAGAATGTCGGAAATGATCAAGTTTGATTTCCAAAAACATTCGATAATACGGTATCGAAAAGAAACAGTAACTAAACAGCTTCACCGAAAAAAAGAATTTGCAATGGTTTGAATACTTATCTAGGTGTGTTGTGGAAAATTTTCCCATGTGACGTGGGTGATGAGACAGGAAAGGTTGGGACTGTGACGTCACCCCGTCTGTCTGCCGCCGTCGCCGTCCTATCCTGTCTTGTGACGACCAATGTGACTTGGTATTGGTCGTGGCATCAGATGTGACGTTCTAACATTTTGCTGATTCGGATGGGAATCTGGTTAGATTCGGCATCAGCCTTGTCGTTCCCAGCTCGTCTGGTTACCGAAGTAACTGCTTTGATTTCTAGTCTAACCTACCCACATTGTGATTTGATCTTAGGTAGACGAAATCAATCAGTCGCCGGGCCGTAATGCAAGTCGGACAAGGGTAATACCGCACAAGTATATGTAAAAGAAAATAAAGTAACAACTCGAAAAGTTCAAATGTGTTAAAAAAGAATAACAATATTTTATATCTGGTTGCTGAATACAGGACTGCGTCTTTCTCCCAACAGGCTTTCATGGATTCATGACACTTTGTGTTTGTTAGGCGAGTCTTAACATCTTAAGTTGTTTTTTTTTTTAGAAACTGGTTTTTGGTGTATCTTCAGGCGATATTCGTAAAACTTGTTTTGGTGGTGTGAGTCTAAGTCGTTCTTCAAAAATAAATTGTTCTTGGTTAGAAGTTGAGGTCGAGATTGCGTGGATCTTTCAGTCAGCTTTCTGCGAGGCGGGTCTCAGAGCTCACAGCTCAACTCTGTCTGTCTCGAACTCCGTCTCCTGACTCAACTCAAACTCTCGAACTGAACTGCCGTCTACTCGCTGCGACTCTGTTTATATGGACGCCGACCAAAACCGGGGTGGGCTTGTCGGGGTTTGAGGTTCCTTGATAATTCTAAATCCACAATAAGGATTTTCTTTGTTTTCGGTCAGGAAAATTTATTACTTTCCATTTTTGGAAGTCCTTACTTTCTAGTTTAAGGAATCGTCCTCCCAAATTCTTCCTTTCTCATATTGGTATCTCACCAATCCCCTCAGAGGGCGTCAACAGTTTTCCCCTCTCTCACAGTGGCATCTCACACCAATCCCCTTCAGGGGGCGTCAACAGGCCTCCCCTCCTTCTTCATAGTTTACCTTCGCCTACCGCTCACGCCACCATTCAGCCAATGAACGCTCAGCAGCGTGGGTGTGGCTTTGCCTCAGTTTAAAAAATTATCGCTCAAAGGAAAAAAAAAATATCTTCCTTTTTTTTTTTTCTTTTCTTTTTTTTTTTTTCTTTCGACAACAAACGACTCGACTCTTATCTTAACTCGAACGTCATCTGGAATTCGTCAACGAGATTTTCGTCCAAGCGTCAAGTGGGTGGTCATCTTTTTCCGCACTCTGTCGCCAATTAATCTGTTCCGATAAAAATTTTTTTATCATGGCCAGCTCTGACATAAAACAGGTGTTTTTTCAAACCAAATGATATCTCCGCAGATAGTTAATGGTTTAATCTTTTCCTTCTTTTTACTTTTCTTTGGGTGGTCCAGCTGACATTTTTCTCGGTCAGTGCGTGACCTAATTAATTTTATCTCTTAGCATTCTGTTTTTGTAGGCCACTTGACCAATTTGAAATTTTCATTATTGCCATGGGCAGACGGCTATCTTTTATTCGCTCTGTCGTAAAATTAAATCAAATTAAATCTTACAGATCCGCGTGAAAACCTTACTTTTCTTCGCTAATGAAAATAAAATCTTTACCACTTTTTCTTTGTTAGAAAAAATAACATCGCTCAGTGTCTTTTCGTGATAGCTTCTTATCACCTAAATTAATTAATTTTTTTTTTTTTTTCACGCAACCCTAAATAGTGTCACAGGACTCTTTAGTAAACTAGTAAAAAGTTTTGCTTTTTAATGAAATTAGATTATAAAAATGCATTGATTGTACATAAACTTTTTAATTATTTCAATTTTTACTTTTGTTCTTTTACCCACGGGTATGGAATGTTTTTTTCTTGGAGCATCATGTCAGACATTTTATTTTCTAACAACTGATACGAGTTCTTAGTTTTGAACCGGCTGTCAGCTGAGGTCTCTTTGCGTTCCAGCCACGATTATTGAGGGCCAATCTTCCTTGGTTAGAAATATATTTATAAAGGAAAAGTATGTAAAGATATATTTTGAATATTGGGAATTAAAAATATCTGTTTTTAAATGAAGGAAAAAAGCATGCAAAATCTCTTTCTTCGACGAATAATTTTTGAAAGTCCTAATTTTTCCACCATGACAAAAAATATTTGAAACAATTAATACAAAAGATGGAGGGGCGTTACTGAGAGTGAATGAAACAGAGAGGACCATAAAATAACAGGATCGAAGGTAACAGCAGATAATGATTGTCATTGGAATAGGAGCGTAGAACTTAAGGTTACTAGACGCTTTTTTCAGCAATGAAATTTTTGAGACCTTTCAATCTAGAACAATTTCAAATTTTTAGTATTCCAGGTACCAACGAGAAAAGTACCATAAAAATATTTAGAGAATAGGTAAAAGAAAGTTACATTAGTGCCGAGATGCCAGGTCAGAACTGATAACATTGACGATTCTTTTAAGTTTTGTTTCAAGAATCTGTAGACATAAAACGAAATAAGAAGACCGGATCTAAATAAAATTTATTTAATTCAGCTGTTTGGAAAGTAATTACGTTTAAAGTATTGCTGCCATATATGGTCCGTTGCCCCTGCTATTTACTTTGAACTCCTTGATAAAATCCAAAGAAGAATCTACAATATTATTAGTCCTGATCTAGCAGCTCGGCTTCAGTCGCTCCCCACTGCCGCAAGGTTGGCTCTCTGTGTCTCTTTTGTAGCCATTTCAGGGTAATTGTTCGGGTGGACTCCTCATTTGCTATAGTACTTCTAGACTTTTTAAATTTGGTACGAACAAATAGAGGACATCAAGAATTCATCATTTTATTATTGAGCTATTTAGATGTAGCCATTAAGTTCTTTTGTTTTTAACAGCTTAAACTTGCACTCCATGTTTTTGGAATTCCCTTCCGGCCACATATTTTTCAGCCAACTTTAATCTGCAAATATTTAAATGCAATGTCAATCGCTATCTACTTTTCTCCTGATTGCTCTTTCATTTTGCCATTCATTATTAATGTTTCTGTTTCTAATTCTTCCACAGCCTGTATCCGTTTGTGTCTGAGTGGCTTTACTCCCTTGCTACCGATTAAAAAAAACAGAAAGGATATGGATATAAATGCAAGAAATATTTCTTGAAATATTCGTGTGTGTTCGGTAACTAATTACGTTTTATTAGAAACTATCTCAATATATATATATTTTTGTCTTGAAAAAGTCGGAAGACGAAACGCGTTGGCAAAATCATTGTATCCATATTTATCGGTGATCTTCAAAATACCGTTGAATTCTCCGGTAAAAAAAAGTATCTGTCTATATTTCTGAGATGAGGTATTATGTATACTATTTACATTATTCAAGTATTGTCCTCATCTTTGTTCCATATTTATATGAATTATTTCGGCCGTTGAAAGGAAAAATTTTCTTCAGTATCTTTTTATTTATTTCTGAGAGAATTATTATAATACACTATTTACATTATTCGAACTATTGTGCTCATCTTTGTCGTCATATTTTTATTACAACGTTTAGCCGTTTACAAAATAGACCTTCTTTCAGGTAGTTGGAATGTCGAACTGAACCAGAATCAAAACTGCTGGGTAGAAAAAAATATTTTTGATAGTGCCATGTCTAATGGATGTTAGTTATCAAATGTCCTGTTAATTTCTCTCGGAAAGTTCTTCAAATAATTTTTCGGGTATTGAACTCAAACTCCTGTCACTGGAATTAACTGTCGTCTTTATCCACTGTGCCATGTTTTAAATATTTAAAAAAAAACATGTCTCCAAATAAGTTTTTCTTCTTACCGCTAATTTAAAAAAAATGTTCCTCCAATACAAGGCCCAAGAGCCATAATGGTTATCGAACATGGTTGACCCTAAATTTAAAGAGAGAATACATAAAAAAAACATTTTTTTGTTGTTGTTGATTGATTGGTTTGTTATTTTCACAGCTTATCAACCTTGCGCTTAAATTTAAACCAGAACATGTTTTTAGATGTTAAGAATCTTTTGAATATTTTAAAATTTCAAGTCTTTTTTGTTAGAGGTTTCCTTTAGCTGGGAGAAATGAGGCGGATTTATAACTTTCTGTAGATTATTTGCAACTAAGTGAATACAACGAACCTAACGGGAATTGAAACTCAGCTCTCAGATTCCTAATTCCGAGCCATTATCCATTACACCACCTGCACATCCAAGCTTACAGCACTTGGTATTCACACGTGGTCACCAGGCTCGATGTTGCTTAACTTTTGTGATCGTATGAGGACCGGTGTTCTAACGTGATATGACCGTAAGGCCGTTAGTATTCTAACCAAAAAATTATTGAAAATAGGCCGATTTCAGCGAAATATCACCGTGTGAGATGCTCGGTGGCCGATGGAATAGGAATTTTTACGCCTTATCAACCTTTTGCTGGTTATTAAAGCCGGAGATTATTTTTAGATTGTAAAAATCATTTGACATAATACTCATTAACTGACACAAGACCTACTAATTAACCCATGGCTGGGGGGAGATGAGGTGGATATATTTTTCCGCTTACGTGAATGCAACGAAGTCGAATGGAATTCGAACTCGGGTCTTTTCCAATTAAATTCGGAATCCATTACAATTTTAACAAATCTAACCTTACAGCACCTGGTATTTCCAAACGATCACCCATCTAGGATCAACGTTGCTTAACTTCGGTGATTATATGAGAAACGATGTTTGAACATCATATGACCATAAGCGTGTAGTAATCAGGAAAGTTTTCCCTCGGGTATTTTTTTTTCCGTCAAAATTAGAGGTTCTTGGTAAGAAGTTGTTGGTGGCAAACTTCCTCCTTACTAATGGAATAAATAAGGAAAGAGGATGATTCAGTTTGTGTACGTGGCATTGTGAGTCTTAGCTGTAAACGTCTTAACTGGTGAAACGAAGAAATTAGCCAATGGGTAGCGTTAAACTAGCGAAGTCGAAGCGGTGTAAAATATTCTGGTTTCGATAAAAATGATTCAAGATTTAAAAAAAAAACTTATTAAGAAAAAATAATTGTATTCACTTGGTATTTTAAACCTGAAGTATATTTACACACGGACAACGTGGAGATATTGGCTGAGAAAAAGACAGAGAATAAATATATTTCCATGAATAACTTTTATAATTAACGTTGGAATCTCAAAAGTGTTTATTTACCGACAAAATTATGGTCTATTATAGAATCATATAAAGGGACAAAGACTAAGAAATTCAAATGCTCTGAAATCAAAGTTTTACAAAATTATTTTTGAATGTTTTAGACTGTCCGAAAGAAAAAAAAAAGATGAAAATGATTGATAAGAAAAACAAAATCCCGTCCCCCGCAAGTAAAATATCAACACAAAGACAGAAACAAAATTAGACACATTATTTTTAAAAAAATTTATGAATGAATTTATATATTTTTTAAATTCATCTGCCGAAAAAGAAACATTAAAAAATCGGTAGAAAATAATATAGAAAAAAAAAGAAAAGAAAAAGGAAGACACGATTTCTTTACTTTTTCGATTAAATAATAAAGTATTTGTTCTGAAGTGACCTTTGAACTGATAACAATTGTTTTACTAAAAAGAAAAGATAATTCCTACATCTGAATGTCTACATAAGAGACGTTTTGAAAAATTTCAAAAGACGTATTTTTATTTTCTTTAAAAATATTCTTCACGGAGTACATGAGAATAGGATTTCTTTTTTGCGTTTTTCATGGAAGCTTAGTGTTTGTTATTAGTCTATTTTGAGTTGAATTGTTTTCACTACGTAACCGAGATGTTCGATTGATATTTTGATCCTACTGCACTTCCATAATTAACTGCTGAATAGCCGTTCGATACTTTCATGAATAAATTAATAGAGAACAAATCGTGCAAAGTTAAATGGTGAGTTGCTTTTTTTTTTAAAGCGAATTTAGAAAATAACTCAAGTAATTATGAAGCGCATTGTCTTTTTTCACATTCAAAGCCATTTGTCTTGTTTTGAATATCAAATAAAAGATATCTTACAATATCGAACAAGATTGGGCAGTAAAAAAGTACGAGCATCTCTCTCTAGTTTGAAAAGTCGAGACAAGATTAAAAGCATATAACTCTTTTTAGAAATAAGATATATATATATATATATATATATATATATATATTATTAAAGTTTCATGAGAGAATTATCTGATGAAACTATATATATATATATTTCTCATGAAACTTTAATAATATATATATATATATATATAATTCAATATATATTATTAAAATTTCTTATATATATATATATAATTCAATATATATTATTAAAGTTTTTATATATATATATATATATATATATATATATATATATATATATAAATTCAATATATATTATTAAAGTTTCTCATATATATGTATATATAAAATTCAATATATATTATTAAAGTTTCTCATATATATATATATATATATATATATGTATATATATATATATAAATTCAATATATATTATTAAAGTTTCATGAGAGAATTCTCTGATGATACTTAAATAAAGGTGAAGTATGTTAGATCGATGAACATCGCATATTTGTTCTTTATTTTATTCTGCCGGATTCTGATCTGTATTTGATTCCAATTTGCACGCGAACGCTCACGCACATGCATATATATATATATATATATATATATATATATATATATATATATATATATATATATAGTGATTTTTCTAAGCGCTGCTTAGATGTGGCACAAGACCGAAATTATGGAGCACCCAATGAGAATCGAAGTCACTACTCAGTCCTAATTGTTCTAGCGAGACAAGCTTGCTAACCCTTACACAACGTCGAGGCGCCCAAACTGTTTCGCAAGACGTCCGATAACTTCATGCCGGAACCAAAACCCGACTGATTCGACATCAGTCAGGTATCTTACATCTAGGCCATCGTCGCACGAGGAAATGATAGAGTTTTAACGTTTTTCTCTATACGAAATACACCAGCCGGCGGTTTGGAGAACTCAATTCAATTTACTTAAAGAGTAATGCATAATAGCAGTAGCAACCCTTCCTTCTTTCTTTCTTTCTTTCTTTCTTTCTTTCTTTCTTTCTTTCTTTCTTTTTTTTTATTATTTAAATCCTTTTCCTAGAGAGCTCAACTGATATATATATATATATATATATATATATATATATATATCATATTTCTAAAAATTAAATATGATTTTATCTAAATAGTTGTTTTATTATATTCTCGCAGCTTGTGTTTTTCTTGTGATAACACAGAGACATATATCTATCTATCTATCTATCTATCTATCTATCTATCTATCTATCTATCTATCTATCTATTCTCTCTCTCTCTCTCTCTCTCTCTCTCTCTATATATATATATATATATATATATGAGAAAGAGAGAAAACGAGAGACATCGTATATTGAAGTGTGTATCATTTATTATAGAAAAATCAAAATGTCAAATCTAATTCTTATAAATAATTCAGCATCTCAAAATTCAAGAAAATATTATATAATATTTGGTGAAATAAATTTTTGTAATGGTACCTTAAAGTGTCTGTTTTTTCATTAAATTTATATATATATATATATATATATATATATATATATCCGGGAAATATATATATATAGTTATCCCATATATATATATGGGATAACTATATATAATTTTTTATATATAAAAACAATATTGCGGAAAAATGTATGAGAAAGTTATCTTGTGATGCAATTCGTCCTTTAGCTCTTCTTCGGACTAAAATTGTTATGTTGGTCGGACTGCGCAGGCGCGCGAACGAGGAATGCCATGAATTTTAAACGTTTTTAAAAAAATGTATTTATATATAAAATCTAGCCATAAAAGAATTTGAATGAAATCGGGTATATCTATCTATCTATCTATCTATCTATCTATCTATCTATCTATCTATCTATTCACACACACACACATAGATGCACAGACACACACACATAGATACACAGACACCCATAGATACACAGACAGTCACACATAGATATACAGACACACATAGATACACAGACACACACATAGATACACAGACACACAGGCACACATAGATACACAGACACCCGTAGATACACAGACACACAGGCACACATAGATACACAGACACACATAGATACACAGACACACAAACACACAGACACACAGACACGCAGACACACACATTCATAGATACATAGACATACACACACACACGCGCGCCCGCGCGCGAACACACACACACACACACACACACACACACACATATATATAAGTTGAATTAAATTATATTTTTTAATTTCAATTTAAATTAAATTAATTTAATTTTTTGTCAAGTTCGTTTGACCGCATGTGTAGTCGAACCAATATAACAAATTGAGTCCGATGAACGATCCATGAAATTAAATAAGTCTGGGTTAAAAGACATAAAATGTATTTATACCAAGTTTTTCTAAACAAAAGAAAAGAATAAAAACTTTTAAAAACTAATTGAATATACGTATTTGTGAATAATTCCTGAAATTTTCATTAAAATCCGACAATTAGTTGATTTTTGCAAGAATTTCCAAATCAACGTGTTTTTGAACGCAATAAAAACGGTAAAATTTCCTATACTAATCTTTGGTTCCCCCACAAAATTTCAAATGTTTTAAGAAAATAATCTTTTCGTTTTTCATCTTTATAATGGCAAAATGAATTTTGATGATAAAACTTTCATTTTATTAAATTTGAGGCATTTTTTCATTTTTTTGCTAATCTTTGAATGTACCCTCTCTCTCTCTCTCTCTTTCTCTCTCTCTCTCTCTCTCTCTCTCTCTATATATATATATATATATATATATATATATATATATTACGACCTTGAATAAGTTCGAATTGTTTTCCAACAGACGGCATTCACAGAACTGCATGTGTGTAGTTTCACATCGTAAATCATCTATAAGGAATTACTATAAGTATTCTTGAAATTCAGTGTATGTCATTTTGCCGAAGTGAAAACAACTTTGTTTTTCAAGCGTTAAACATGTCAGATTTCGTGCCAAAGAATGTGTATTTGCAGGGAATTTTACTGCACTACTTCATTCAAAAGAAATCTGTAGCTGAAGCGCACATGATTCTTGTTGAGACTTACGGCGACCATGATCCGTCAGAAGAAAACATGCAGAGATTGGTTTATACGCTTCAAAAATTATGATTTTGATGCTGGCACATGGAAAAAGTTTGAAGACGAAGAATTGGAGGCATTAGTTCATGAAGACTCATGTCAGACGCAAGCTTAACTTGAAGAATCATTAGGAGTTGATCACACAATAGTTTTGAAACATTTGAAAGCATTAGGAGTAATTAAAAAGCAAGGACATTAGGTGCCGAGAGGCGTCGAACGGCGTCTTGTCACGTGTGAACAGCTCCTTCAACGGCAGATAAGGAAAGTTTTTTGGGGTTTTATTTTTGCATGGTATTATGACCGGCGATGAAAAGTGTATACATTACAATAACCCTCAGCGTAGAGGATCGTGGGGCAGGCCCGGCCATGCATCAACATCGGCGGGTAAATCCGATTATTCATTGTTCGAAGCTTCTGCTGTGTATTTAGTGGGATCAGCTGGTTTTAGTTTATTATGAGCTGCTCAAACCGACCGATATCAAAACGTGAGCAGTGGAACGAGAACAGTGTATCCCCGTTGATTAAATAACGTGTTCAGTGCAGAATTCCCTAAATATTCCCAATAAAAATATGATAATTTGTCACCCATTTAGAATATTTATCATATAAATGTAGATATATCCTGAAAATTCTACCAAAAACATTTCGTTAATAACAATTGTGATGAAGAAATGTTGTCTTGCAAATAATCTGATCTTCTGTTTGCCGTGCTTCTCTCGTTCACTAGTAGAGAAAGCACAGCGATAATCCAAATGGGTTCATTAAATGACTCTCCAATAGTGTATGACTGGCAAGCACAAAGGCACAAAGACCACCAAACCGCTCCACCTGTATTGCTTATATAGCAGTGTGACTAGAACATTCTAGAGAGTTCTAGAACTTTCCATTTAATTCTCTTGGACAGATTAGTATGAGAGAAATTTCCATTGCGCAGATTCGCATGCTAGTAATTTACATTGGACATATCTAGATGCTAGTGACCTGCACAACACTGATATAACGGCTGATTTAAAAAAAAAAAAACTCCCTTAAACAATATTAATACAACTTGGAAATGTCGTTCTCCTTCCAGGCGTTAAATCCCCTATAATACACAAAATTCAAATTCGTGATGTAATGAATATGCATACACCAGTAACATGATTGGCTGGTGTCAGCCATAAATACAGACTGATGTGGAGGTACATGACGACGCCTATTGACGACGCCTATTGCCTACGCCTATTGCCTACCAGTACGACGAGGACCAGTCCATTACGGTTACCTGCTAGATTGTTCTACCAGGTTACAGTAGTCCAAAACCACTTTGCTACTTCGAACAAATATATCCCTTTCCGGGACATATTAATTCGGATGTTGTACGTACACCTACAACCATATCCTTGAGGTTAACCTGTCATCTGTCTAGTTAAAGGTCATTTTGAAATCATTGAAACTCGTCATAATAAAGTTAACTAAGTGTCCAATATGATAACATCACCTACTTTCCAGGCGAAATTCTTCACTTAATATATTTAAACAATGTGAAAGGCATTTAAATATCTGAAATACTGATTTCCAAAGCGGATAAGCTCTCTCTGTTGTTGCTGTCACCATCTTCCACCCTTTTAGTTGTATGCCGTATTAATCAAAACTTTGTAAAGAGAAGGAAAGTAATATTTTATTTACTCGCCGATGTCGTGAATCGATTGACCTTTGAGTTTTTGGCAAAGAATTTAATAAAGTATTGTATGACTCGCCAATCTCTTAAATACTTAGTTTTAGAGGCGAAGAAACGAAAGATATTAGTGTGACAAAATATAATCTCTCAGACTATTTCTGGACCTGCTTTTACAAGAATAGAGGATCCATCTGGAGACAGATAATCAAGCAATGGTGGTGCATTGTCTATCGATTTGTACAATATAGAGATTAATGTGCTTTAAATTATTAAATATGATATTATCTAAATAGTTATTTTATTATTTCCTCGCAGCCTGTCTTTTTCTTGTGATAACACACAGAGACATCTATCTATATATCTATCTATCTATCTATATGCACACACACACACACACACACACACACACACACACACACACACACACACACATATATATATATATATATATATATATATATATATATATATATAAGTATGTGAGAAAGGGAGAAAACGAGAGAGATCGTATATTGAAGTGTGTATCATTTATTATAGAAAAATCAAAATGTCAAATCTAATTCTTATAAATAATTCAGCATCTCAAAATTCAGCTTATGTAAAAATTATGTTGCTTATCAATTCTAATATTCTTTGGAAAATTGTACATCCAACACTGACAGTCAAAAAAGAGTATTAAATACTTACATTGGCCACACATGCAACCCACTCTCTCTGTGAATGACTGTTAAAATTTAGTGACATTCGTGCATATATAAATCAATATCACAAATAACCAACATAATATTAAGACACATTTCAATACATAAAGCACCAACATATTATGTAGGACTCAAAATACTTACAATGCTGGAAGCTGTAGTATATATATATATATATATATATATATATATATATATATATATAGAGAGAGAGAGAGAGAGAGAGAGAGAGAGATCGGAGAGAGATCGGAGAGAGCGTGAAACCCAGTGTCACAAACTTATATCAATCCAGCGAAATATGTTAGCTCTATCACTGATATTGAGCGCTTTTTAATAAGTACCATGCACAATATATAAATAATATATAAATAATTATATATATATATATATATATATATATATATATATATATATATGTGTGTTGGTGTGTGTGTGTGTGTGTGTGTGTGTGTATATATATATATGTAAATATATATATATATATATATATATATACATACACACATTTATATATATATATATATATATATATATATATTATACACACACACATGCATACATGGTAGGATGGATAAATTGTCGTGTATATTATACAAAAATGAAAATGATACTAACATATCATTTTAACAGATATATTTACCAAAATTACACAAACATATCTTGAAATACTAAAGAGTAAATATATTCCATGCAATCGGCATGGGCTTCAACCATGCCCTTCAGATGACTTCTGGATCTCCGGCATCTTTTTGGGACGATCTCTGAGTTTAAGCTGGTGAATGCTGCCATAATCCTTGGTGTTACAAGGAGTTTTGTTAGTCTCTCACTCAACTGCGCCCCACACATAATAATAATCACGGGGGTTGCAGTCTGAGGAAGTTAGGTAGCCAGATGTAAAGGGTGATGTGGTCGCAGAAATTGTCTGACCTCCATCACTGGGTTCGCCTGCTTGTGAGACATGATGCAGAGTCCTATTGCCGGAGAAAGTGTCTTTCGACAGCCATCTTTTTGACCCAGAGAAGCACTACCTCCTCAAGACACTTGATATAGTTCTCCGTGTTGATTCTGAGTCCATGTGGCAAGATGAATGGAAGCATAACGTTACCATCATTACGGATCACTCTAAACACCATGATGCTGACTGGATATTTGGGTTTTATCACCCTCGCGACATCTTTTAAGGACACAGCAAGTCAACGGTTGTTCTTATCTTAGCAGAAATTTTTTTCGTCTGAGAAAAACCAAAGCATGTTCGGCTGGAGGGGGATGCTTGAGTTTGTTCAAAAGCATCGTCACGCCGTCTTTCTTCGTGGCCTTTATGGCTTGGGATAATAATTGGCCCTTTCTCTTCTTGTATGAGAAATAAAAAATATCTTCATGCACTATATGCCTGATAAGAAAGTAAGATGCTACTATATCCATGGTATGGGTCTGATCGAATTGGAGGGGTCGTTGTCAGCCTGCTTCTCACTAACAAATTCAGGAATTCTTTTATTAGCAGAGATTTTTCCGAACTGTCACACCTTCGTAATCACCATTAGACACATCTAAGTCCTTTCGAATTCTCTGCACTTTTCTCATATTGACACCGAAGCAATCTGAAATGTTCGCATTTTAATTTCCGGTGCGACTGCCAAGCAGTACATCATGCTGGTTTCAAATTTCTGGCGAAGTGAATTGCGTCATGGAGCTTTTTTGTCACAGACGGTGCCAAACTGACCCTACTATACTAAAATCCCCCCCCCCGAAAAAAAAAAAAAAACAAAAAAGAACGCGCATGCGCGAAATTAAAAAGATAAAATGACGACAATTTACCCATCGCATCCTGTATATAATGGACTCTCCCGTCGATTTCAACGTATGTGGATTCGACAACCTCATTCTTTTTTATGTTTGTGTCGTATGTGACACTTCAGTCCCTCTTGACATTTGCATACAAGTCCACATATTAGGCAACAGCGAGGGTCAACTGGAATGTTTGGTGACGCATTTCAGCGTTGTCTTTCATGTCTTAGCCGGTCAATACGACTGATTTCGGAAATTTCTGAAACCACTTTGGTACAAATATCTCCAGTTATTTCTATCCATATATATATATATATATATATATATATATATATATATATATAGGTAAAAAATACGTGGGTAAACAATCCAAGTAGATCCTTTTAACATAAAATATTAAAACTGATCCACAAAAGAGAGCTCAATATAATTTTCATTCTAGAGTATACATATGGGGGTGGGGAAATTTTTCCTTGGACTTGTCAATGCAAATACGTTTTTTAACAAATCTCATCCAGCTTAGCCTGCAGGCTTTTAATAATATCCAGGGAGTGAAACCATACACTAATACTGCTGCTCCAAAGCATCTCCTGCTGACAGTGTCTGGTAGATCAGATTTCCAGATTTCATCATTTCTATTTAAGGCGGTCCATTATTTAGTTATGCGTTCTTTTCTTTGTAGAATTCATTTCTCATCAGATAGATTTTACGGATTCACCTGAGACAATTTGTATCGAGCCCTGCCGGTTATATCTATCTATCTATCTATCTATCTATCTATCTATCTATCTATCTATCTATCTATCTATCTATCTATAATGGTGGACTCTCCCGACGTATGAGGGTCAAGCAGCTTAGTTCCGAGGAACCAACAACCAGACACCATCATATATGATTTGATTATAGTGGTGAAGGCTTTGTGCAGAACAAACCACACTTTTTAAAGAGCCGAATACAGAGACCTGGTGCACTATGTGCTTTAAGGTCCTCCAAGGATCCTTCGCAGGTTTTGATTTCAAATTTTTCCTTCTCCTATACTAGTTATCATCCAAGTTTATAGAACAGAGCCTGTTCTGCTATTTACCCATAGATGCAGGTGGAAGAAGAGGGTATTAGCACGTAAGTGAATGCAATGGATTCGAGCGCTATCAACTAATCCACTGTATATATATATATATATATATATATATACATATATATATATATATATAAAGTGAACATAGAAGTCAACACTTCTATGTTCACTTTTATATTTACACACGCTCTATTTCTGCTATTGAGCACTTTATCCCATAAATATAGCACACCTTAAGACTATATTTCTTTATATATATATATATATATATATATATATATATATATATATATAAGCATCTCCTGAGCCGAATAAGCATAGAAATGAATACAATATGGGAATCAGGGTTTTTTTCTTGACAGTCAGAATTCGATAATAAAAACAAAAATTGCAATATGAGTTCTGGTAAAAAGATCCCTTCCTAATAACAGAAAAAATTTTAACAATATGAGCACTCGTAAAAACGGTTGCTGAAGACATTAGGTTTTACTACCCAGAAATTCATGTCCTCAAGAGCACATGGCACAGTGGATAAAGGCGTTGGTTAGATCCAGTGACAGGACCCAAAGAGTATGAGTTCAATACTCGGTTAACGCAGTGGAGAACTTGGAGAGGGAAATAAACAACTGACATCCATTAACTAGAACTAGAACATTCTATCCGAGCGAGCAAAATAAAGAGTTCAGTTCGACATTCCAACCACCTGAAGAAGGCCGGAGCGTACAACGGCCGAAACGTTGTAATAAATATAGCAACAAAGATGAGGACAATAGTCCGAATAATGTAAATAGTGTATTTTCCACCTTACAAACCTTTTTCCCAGGTGAAATTTTGCCAGCCTATCGATACTCTATCTCTACTTGTATGACGTATGTTCAGATGAACTACATTCCTTAATTACAACAGTTAGGACTTACAGCTAAGACCCGCATCTTCAATTTTATAGACTAGTGTTATCTTTACTATGTATTCTCCTAATATATACTTCTTACTTCTCTACACCAACATTATTCAGCAGCTCTATACCATGAGTGACATTTGGGCCTTTTATTATGTGAACCATAGCATTAAAAACAGTATTTTAAATATTTGACGTTATAGTCCTGGGGTGGGATTCTGTAATGAATAATTGGTAAGAGCCGGCTTAATAGGGGGATAGCGAGATACGTACAAGAACAAACTAAATATACAGAAAAATATATTTTAGTCTGTGTCGGCTGAGAAAATACGAAAGGATACGAAGGCGAATAGTAAGAAAATTTATAGGCTTCAATTTTAGCGCCGTGTACGTATGACTTTCCATATTTGTATCTCTTCTAGCGGCTCTCTTGTTTAGTGTTCTCATAAAAATAGCGTGTTTTTTTTTTATCCTGAGATCCATTGATAAGAAACTACGATGAGAAGAAAGTCTCCATCATTATCGCTCAATCTGATACTTTATGCAACAGAAAGTGAAGATTCCCCTTTGAAAAAAAAAAAAAAAGAAAGTGATCGAATAATGAACATATTTAATCTCGGAATAAGATATTCAACCTAGACATTACTGAATAAATAAAAAAATACCAGGGACAACATTAGCCTTAACCTTGCGGTCAGAACAACAATGATGAAAAAGTTTGTCTGAAAAAGCCAGCGAGTAATCTGATTTCCCGAAACTCAGACCACATAAACACACACTTACACATAGACACAAGCACAGTTACACATACACACATATTTAGTTAGGAGATATTCGTGTTTTATTTTTTCAATTTATTTATTCAAGTTGTGACGCCATTTTTGTCCGAACGAAATATCCAGACTTACTCTCCTGTAGCAACCAATTAAATGCCTGCAGCAACAAAATCAAAGCCTAAATTGGAAGTGCAGTCAACCGGAAGTATTCTGTTTGTAATTTTTTGCTTAAGAGAAGCTACTTTCATCTAGTGACAAGTAAGATTACACGCCTCACCAAATTCGAAATAATTCCGAATCTTATTCATATTATTTTTTTCCAGCCTCTACCCCCTCTACGTATGTACGTCACGCTTTCATTGGTTTCCCTAATTTATGAAGTGACAGTATATTTAAAGCATTATTTGATAGTTAAATGAAAATGATTTGAGCTGCTGTCTTTAGCCATTATTACTAATCCCGGTGACCCTGCTATTTACCTTCAGCTCCTTAATAAGATCCAAAGAATCAGCAATATTATTGGTCCTGATCTAGCGGTTCGACTTCAGCCACTTGCCCACCGCCGTAAGGTTGCCTTTCTGTGTCTTTTTTATAAACAATTTCATGGTAATTGTTTCTATAAGCTCTTCGCTATGTAGATTCAGATGTATTATGGTGGATGTAGTAAGAATGATAAGTAAAAATGTGTTATTTTCGTGTAAGGAATATTGTGGTATTATTGCATTAGTAATTGTGGCTAGCTAAGTTTAATTATAAGACGGAAAAAGACCATCTTTTTCTAATTCCCGCTGCATTTTTGTATTTTATTACAAAATAACGCTATGGTATATAGAATTTATGAATATAAGAGAAGTACTAGAACAGTCTACCCCAGTGAGCGAAATAAAGGGTTCAGTCCGACATTCTAACCACCTGAAGAAGGCCGGAGCGTACAACGGCCGAAACGTTGTGATAAATATGGCAACAAAGATGATGATGGTAGTCCGAAGAATGTAAATAATTAACAATGCATTTAAATTTTTGCAGAAAAGAATGGAACTGGAAGAGAGTTCCACAGGTCAAAAGTGCGAGAAAAGAAACTATTAGCCTAGAACTGCTAATATTTTTGGTTTGGTTTGTTTTGTTTTACGGAATATCAACCTCAATCTTGAACGTAGACTATTGTAATGAAAACAGGAAGCCCGAATAAACTTAAAGATAAGCTTTATTCCATTTTATCAATATATGTGGAAAAAAAATCAACTGCTTATCTACACAGTCGACTGTTCTTTTCTCAACAGGGGCAGAAGAGAGATCACAATTACTTTTGAATACTACAACTATGTTTTGCTAACACAGGTATAGTTGACATTACAAGGCACTATGTTGTTAGTATGAAATGTTTGCTAATAATATGTTTTTTTTTTCATTTCTTGCCGTCTTTGCTAATTGTTGTGGTACGATCCACCTAATTTACATAGTGGAGTACCGACCATATAAATATGGGTTGGTACCGGGAACACGAGGGAAGAAGTAAGAAGAGATCCAATCGAGAGACTCTGCCCGACTGCGATTAAGTTAACCCATTCTACAGGAACAGTCTTCCCAAGAATATACCAAATCTAACTGTAAATATTGTGTACCTTTTTCCTTGTTTCAATACATTTTGTTTACGTACATTTTTGTTGTATTATTATTATTATTCCATGCTTATCCAAGCTTCAACACTAATATATTTCAAAGTGGATCTGTCGAACCACGCATTTCACAGCAGATTTTCGCGATAAACTTAATTTGAAATTTGCACTTTTGTAATGTCGACTTTGTACATGACAAGGGAACTTTTAATTACTTATTATTTTTTTTAAAGATTTGTACAGATTCTTCCTTCCATTTGCTTCCAAATTGTTACAGAATTTTGGAAAGAATCCTATTTACTCTTATTTTCATCGGGACACACATATCAAGAGATCTATTACCTTTGTGAAGTTATTTCATTATCAGAAAAATTAAAGATTTTTCAACGAGCAGGATTTCCTTCTTTAAGCAACCCTACCGTTTATTAGTCGTCGCTCTATTTCTTCTCCAGCTAATAAGCTTTATTGAAACCCCTTAAATATAACGTCATCAATGTATATTATTGATTGATCGATTTGTTTTTACTACGGCTCATTAAATCTTTCCAGGTTATTAAAATCCAGAAAATATTTTTGATTATAATGATGTTTTGGTAGATATTAATAGTTTAGTGATACAAGTCTTACTAATTAACCCATAGCTGGGGAGAAAACAGGTGGATTCATACCTTTTCCAAAGTTATTTGCGCATACGTGAACTAACAATTCCGATTAAGAATTCCGAGCCATTATTCCACCCATATATATATATATATATTATATATTCGGTCGGATCTATATCCATATTTATATATATATATATATATATATATATATATATATATATATATATATATATATATATATATATATATATATATATATATATATATATATATATATATATATATATATATATATATATATATATATTATTACGACTTATGCTTATATATATACATATACGACAACATAACGATGAAAAATTGATTTCCGTATCACCGAAGTTAAGCAACATCGAGCTTTGTCAGTAACTCGATGGGTGACAACACACACACACACACACACACACATATATATATATATATATATATATATTTATTTATATATATATATATCAGAAGATGAATATTTGACGATTATAGTTATCAGGAAAGCAAGTAAAAGGAAGGATTTCCACAGACGCGATGTGCGAGAAAAAAGAACCTGTTTGAGTAGAAGAGACGACCTCATTTTGCCGTTGCGACTGACAAAGGGTGGGGCTGAGATGCCAACCTGGTATCACACTTAAATTCATGCAATCTGGGTACTAATGAAAGTAGCTCTTCGGACCAGTTGCCGTGAAAGTACTGAAAGTACTGAAAGAAGAGACAGAGGGAAGCGACGGCAACTCTGTGAGAAGTGACCTTAGACGAGAGGCGAGGTCAGGACCTATCACATCCCATATCCGATTTTGTCGAGGACCTTGGGACGAGCTTTTGGGACAACAGACCATGTATTGCAGCAGTATTTAATGCAAGGACGAATGGTTGATTTGCATATTTAACAATGGACTCGGGCAAAAAAAACCTTCTGGTGTGACAGGGAACCAACTTTCCTTGTAGTAGATGAAGCTATTGATTCAATGTAGTTGTTTCACTTTAGGTCAGTGGACATCGTGAGATCAAGATAGGGACGCTCTCGTGGAGTTGAGCATCAGCCATACTGATAGGAGGCAGGGGGGGGTTCTTTATCGTGGGTAAACGAGAGCAGTTTCGTTTTGGAGCATTAAACTTTACAAGCCATTTCCTGCCCTTGTCATCCACGGATTAGAGGTTCTTTTCGATACCAACGGCCAAGTTAGTTTTGTCATCAATGCCGGATTTACTATTGAGGCAGGAATAAATAGTAGTGTCGTCTGTGTGGATGCCTACTTAGGAAATGATGGCATCAGGGATATCGTTAATGAAGATCAGAAACAGCGTAGGGCCCAGGATAGAGCCTTGGGGAACACCAGTGTTCATATGAAACGAATTGGAGAAGAACCCACTTAGGACGTCCATCATTTCATGGTTTGACAGGTATGATTGCAAGTCAAATAAACGTCCTGTAATACCGTATACCTGAAGCTTAAGAAGAAGGCCGGCATGCCAAACTCTATCAAACGCCTTAGAGATACCTTTCCGTTATTGTCAAGTGCTTCGTATACACATTTAGTTATGACCGTGAGCACGTCAGGGGTCGACCGGGCAAAGCCGAAACTATATTGTTTGTCAGAGAGCAGATCATGGGATGAATGATGCCTAACCACTTCGGCGTTGATTAAAGCCTCGATTACTTTACCGACGGGTTGTAGGAGACTAATAGGGCGATAGTTAGGTGGGTGAGAAGGGTCTCCAGAGTTCTTAAAATCAGGGACAACAGATGAGAACTTCCAACCGGCTGGAAAGCAAGAGTCATTGAGGCCATAGTTATCTAGTTTGGAGAGGACTGGAGCCAGCTCAGGAGAACGATTCTTCTTGACTACGGCTGCTATTACGTTCTCCCACTATCCTTATAGGAGTTTAATTTACAGAGGATGCCCAATGCTATCGATGGGGTTATGCCCATTTCATTCAAGAGAGCCTCAGTTCTAAGAAGGAAATAAGGTGTGAGTACCCATCAAGAGTCAAGCGTTGAATTAGATGAGAATTTCCGAGATAAGCGTTCAGCCTTATCAGCTGAGGAAGTCAGGACCTCAAATTAATTGAATAGAAGAGGGATTGTGGATTTGCTTTTGTTCAGCACGCTCTTGCAGGGTCGCCAATAATCTTTAGAACAAAATAACCGACCTAATTAAATTGCACCTTATGTTACAGTTTTTTGGATATGTATGTACTAGTGAGCTGGGCAAAATGAGCTGACGCATTTTATAGTTCACCAATAGAAGGATTAACCAATCAGAAAGCTCAAAATATTCAATCCGACGTGTATAAAGGCAGCCATTTTGTTTTTTCTCCGAAAATATCTTCACTGCCAACCTCTGATATCGAAGACTTAAAGAATTAACAGCCGCTACTTTCTCCAAATCTACACTGTCAACCTCTGATATTGAAGAGATTACGGACTTCACTGGATTCCATATTCAGAGACTGCGACAAACATGGTCAACACCTTAGACTCTTTAAAACACACCCACTTATCCTAACGTCCATTCTACTTTTCAAAATAGTCTGTAAAGCAATCTTTCATGATCACAATCGGGTAGTTCACCACAATCTCTTTAATCTCGTCCATGATGTGTAAACGTCGATTTCAGTTTTGTGAAAAGCCAGACGTAACAGGGAGACAAATGTGGACGTTATTGGCACCTGAAAGATCAGAGTAGTGCATCTTTTTGTAAATAAGACAAATGTCTGATCAAATGAATATCTCCGTATTGCCATTAGAAATTTGACGGTAAACCTTTCTTTCCTTAACCTCTAAGCTCAACTCGAGCGGGCATCTGTTCACGCATATGCGGTAAGGTCTTCTTCTTAAATGACATCAAGACCACGCAACCGATTCCAGAGATCTTCACAATGAGTTTATGTATAGATGTAGAATGTATTGATTTATCCGAGTACCCCTATAAATTACAATGCATAGTCGACGAGTAAGAATAACCTGTTTCGATGCATTTTACTGACTGTGACTTCCTGTTCATATCACTCAAAGTCTTTTGAGTTTAATGGAATCACGTATTTCTTTTCTATGTTCGGTCTTTGTAAATGTTTACTAAAACATTTTTATTTTTCTATTAATCACTAAGAAGGCTCCATCAGAGAGAAAGCATATAATTGTTAATCCCGAAAGTGTCATTGCTGTACGCAATGTATCATTACATTAGATAAATGAGACATATGCTTTGTACGTTTCTATCTGTTTGAAGTAAATGCATCACTTTTATTAACGCTAGTGAGACGAAAACATGAGTCTACCAGAAATTAATACTCCATTCTCATATCCAGGGAATTTAAGGGATCCAAATCGCCATGACATCATTATTATTATTGATTATTTGGCTAAATCTTGGAATTTGGGCCGGGCCTAGAACTTTACAAAGCTGAATAGTGGCTAATAAACAATACTTGGTCCACCACGCACCTTGTGGCTGTGTTGGTTAAAATTTAACGACAGTTTCTTCAACCAAGGAGGAAGCAGGTTCAAATATGCCGTAAAAGTGTATATATTTATTTAATAAGAATTCATGAATATTCAGTCCGGCAGAAAAAAATAAATAAATATCCAGTTTAATTTATACATAAGTTGTATTTCGGCGGCAAGAATTTTTCAAATATATTTGGTTGAATAATATTAAGAAGTTCATTCTAGTTTCAAATTCCAAATTTGTTGTTTTATATAATCGGTAAATTTACCAAAGTTCATATTTATAATTGATTTGATATTTTTTTTCCCAACTACTTTTCAAGAATTAAACTTTTGTTTATTCAACTGTCTTTGGTTAATTCCGGCGTCCCAAGTCGTCTTGAATCAATTTCAGGTCAACCAAAGTGACGTCATTTAAGCGGTCAAACTAGATTTGTAGGTGTATGTTAATAGTTTCATATTTGTACATGTATACACACTTCAATATACGGCGATCGCTTTATAATACCTTTATATAATGTTGGTTGATTCAGGCAACCAATGACCGGAAGATTTCGTTCAAACATAAAACGGACTGTTGCCTCTTGGTTTCCAATCGCAATGTCCACTTTTCATTAATTAAGTCAACTGAGTGACACCATATTTGAAAATGCGAATTTGTTCTGTGAAAAGTTTCGCATATAAAAATGAAAGATTTGAATTTTTCGTATAAGCATCGGTTTGTGCGGCGCTAACAAGTTTGCTTTCAAAGATTCTGGATTCACAACCTCATCGATTTCATTCAATTTCCCTACCTTTTTGTTTTTGTTATCTTCATCGTCGTTGAATTAGATCGGCTAAAGTTGTGTATCCAAACAGGCCGGGCACAAAATAGTTAAGCATTTAGCATTTAGACATCATCATCGTTTCAATCGATTTTTAATTATAATCGATGTTGAGATTTATTTCTCCTTCCCTCTTCATATATATATATATATATATATATATATATATAGTGTATTAGGGCAGCAGACCATTATTAAATATATATTGTTAAATAAACAGACAATGAATATCTATTATGTCTGATCATGAGTCGATTTTAAATTCGTATGTTTCCTTTAATTTCGGTGAAAAAAAAAGGCAACAATTCTCCAGGATTTGGATATTTTTTATTAAACTAGTCCTTGATCTAACCTTTCGGCTCATTTGGCCATCTCCAGGAGTGGTTATGCGGACATTTAAACAAAAGATATTCACCATCAAAGATGATATTCTGTTATGATGACATACAAGATTGCTATGCGGCGATAACGGTCGCGGAATAGCTGACGCAGGTCGTAAAGTTCAAGATACGATTTTATGACGTCATACCACGTGAGAGGACCAATGTCTAGATGCAATGTAATGTATTGCGAATAATTGTTGTCTTTATTTTCCCCGAAATTAAAGCAAACATATGAACTTTAAAACAGCTCATGATCAGACATAAATTGTCTGTTATATTTAACAATATATATTTATATATATATATATATATATATATATATATATATATATATATATATGTATTTGAAGACATTTTTATGTTTAAAATTCTTTTATAAATACAAGTATTTCAGTAAATGCTCTGTTTAAAATAAACAGTATTAAATAACATTTACCGGCCTGAATGTCCGAGAAATTTTCATAGAAAATATTCGTCCTTTGACAGGATTCGAACCTGCATCCTATACGGAACCGTCATTTAGCTTGACGGGCCTAACCGCTTGGCCAAAAAGGATCATTCGATTGGCAAGGTCGAATTTACTATATTATTATATATTATTATACATATATATTTATTATAAACGGAGCATTTACTAAAATACATCTATCTATAAAAAGAATGTTAAACATAAAAATGTCTTTAAAAATTATCGGACTTTTTGTCCATTTATATATATATATATATATATATATATATATATATATATATATATATATATATATATATATATATATATATGTGTGTGTGTGTGTGTGTGTGTTTTGTTTTTTAAAAAAAAATGTATTATGGCAAGAAAGTTTTTACTATAGGCCATAATACATTTTTTAAAACAATTGTTTTTTGCTTTAAAATTTATAATGGCCTATAGGAAAATATCTTTTTTTTAATGTTATATATATATATATATATATATATATATATATATATATATATATATATATATATATGTGTGTGTGTGTGTTTGTATCTTAAATGGAATATGGATACTCATATTTGAGTAGACACTTCTTTTATTTATTAAACAGTATTTATTTCGTCTACCGGCCTAAGTATTCGAGAAATCTTATTAGAAAAATACGTTTTCCGTCAGGATTCGAACCTACATTCGTCTAGGGGGAAAGCGTCATTAGATCTGGCGTGCTATAACCTCTCGGCTACGGAGCACTTCGATGACCAGTCTGAAAAGGTATTTGGTAACCACTGTTGTTATTCCCTACTGGACCCAGTCGATTGCCCCGAAGACTCACTCCCCACTGCCTTCTTGATATGAGTATACCGAAATTTCCTTATTGATGAAAATTAAATTAGGCATCTTTTCACCAGGAGAAAGTTTTTTTTTCTTTGTATTGTTAAATAGCACAACGCGTATGGTATTTATTGACTGTTTTTATTGTCCTTAGTATGTAAACTTTATCGACTACTTGTCAGTGAAAGAGATAGAAAAGTGAAGTGAGTGAAGAGAGTTACTTCAACTTTTTTTGCTCGTTATTATCTAAGAGTTTCGGGACGCGTGTGTTCTGCAAGAGGAGAAGATTCTGGAGGTAGATACTCCCTTTGTGTTTTACAAGCATATGTCTTCACCTTCTCGCTAGCTGCTGATTTGTTAATTGACGCTCGAAAAAAAAGGCACTCAAACCGATGTCAGTCACTCCCTACCACATTTAATCAGATATTTTAAGATCCTCTAATGGTCGCCATATTCGTCAAATGCCATCATCTAATTGTAAATATAAGTTGTTTGATTTTCTTTAGCGGCATATCAGTCGCTATGTGTTATTTAATACCGAAATGTAAATATTTTGTAAGCAGTTGTATACCTTCAACTACAGATAAAAATTTTTAATATGAATAAGTATAGTCAGTAATTTACTATGTAAATCTATATTGTTGGTATTTTTACTACAAAATGTATTTTTATACATGTATCTTTGCATGTACTTTTATGCTTTCATCGTGATTTGTTTATGTTTGGGGGTTCAGTATTTGCCCATAGCTGGGACCCTAACAGGTGCTACCACTCCGGGTGTGGATGGATTTGAGAACAACAGCTATAAAGAGATCGTTCAACATTCCTCAAACTTCTAATCTCTCTATCAGATGCATTGCTACCGGATGTAGTTTATCGTCATACCCAGGACTATGTAAATATATAAAGTATTTTCTATTTATATTTGCTCCCATTTCTGGCCAGTTCGTTTTGCGATCGATTTCTATGGATATAATGTCAGGGTCAGTGAACCAGTCTCAAAGTTAACTGACATCGGTGTTTCATTTGCTTGATTAAAACAACGAAACGATGGCGATATGACATTTTAGTTTACGCCGTGTCTCCAGACACTAGAGACGATTATATTTTCATTTTAAGTTGCTTCGCGCCAAATACTGGAGACACATATTTCTATCGGAATAG
>CAHIKZ030002161.1:0-25000 GCA_903632075.3 Acanthosepion pharaonis
AGATGGGTTAAACATTGCTGTGAGTATAGTATATTTCTGTATGAGTTCACTGCGAGGTTAAGTAGTATCCAAATACGTCGATAGCAAGATTAAATCTAGCAAGTCTTTAATATGAATGGCTCTATACTACATTTATCCAGAAAATTATAAAATGGATATATTTTTGTTCAGAACTGATCTGTAATCGTTATCCAGAGAGTTTCTGGCTATTCTTTTATCTTCAGCCAGGTAACCAATCAGATTCTTTAATTGCTGGTCGTATTTTCTTGTGCTCATACAGAGATCGCGTCCTTCCTTCGTGACCATCATTCGACTTAATAGATAACATGAGCCCTGTCGACCTAGATCGTTATAGCTAATATCTTATACATGTATTTCAAACTAGAATTGCAATTTAACATTTGTACTTTTCCAGGCTACAAAGTCTTCA
Organism: Acanthosepion pharaonis; assembly: GCA_903632075.3. Lineage (NCBI taxonomy): Eukaryota > Metazoa > Mollusca > Cephalopoda > Sepiida > Sepiidae > Acanthosepion > Acanthosepion pharaonis. The sequence goes on from CAHIKZ030002161.1 coordinate 431, forward strand.
AATATAATCCTCCGTGAGATATGCTATTTGGATGTGAAATAAATTGGTTTATATCAGTTTAAAAGGAATGATTATTTACAAATAAATATTGGGTGAATTTGTTTTTTTGTACAGGGTACGTAATGTTTTTGTACAGGGTGCGTAAAGAAGAAATAGGGCTTGGGAAATATGACACCCACAGGACATTTCGAGGGCAAGAATTACAGAAGAAAAATGCGCATACCATACCTAACAAGCTTTTGTAAATGGAAGGCAGACCTGGGTTTAAGAAAATGTAGCAAAAAGACAAAATTGGCAAAGAGCTACAAAGAACAGGAAACTGTGGAGAACCACGATCACCAAATTCTTGAATGAATACAGTACACGGAAGAAAAAAAAAAGATCACTTGAGTAAATAGTTGGTAGAATATGGATTAGGAGCGATAGCATAGTGTTACAAAACAGGAAATTGTGGAAGAGTTGATCTGAAACTACTTGAAGGGATACCCCACATAGAACATTTAATAACGTGAACTATGTAGAATTCTGTCAATTGACCATTGCAATCTAACCATGGTGGTATTAGTTTTCTGAAACTGTATTACACATTGGATTGAATACCGTTTTTCTTTTTGTAGGGGCGATATAAATTAAAATGCTGAAAAGGTAGTTTCAAAGTTGAATTTTCCTCGGGCATCGGAGAGATTGAAGAAAACTTGATTATTACGTAGATCAAATACTAACCGACCTTAACATTTCTGTAATATTCAGGCTGGTAGATGAAAATAAATAAATAAATACACTCTTTAATAAATAAACGAGGCGTCTGCTCAAATAAGAGCATCGACTAAGTGATAAAATCTGTCAGATTCATAAATGTCTAACACGTATTTAGAAATCAAGTGAATTTCAAAAATATAATTTTTTTTTAATCAGCCATGACATATGAAAAATTATGAGAACAGTATGAGTGAGTTTACACCGAAGATGAAATATTACTGCCATGCATGAGTTGGATGTGCTTAAACTTACCTACATATTTTTGCTTGTAATCTAACCATGGCTGTATTAGTTTTCTACAATCGCATCACACTTTGAATTGAATACCATTTTTCTCTTTGTAGAGACGATATAGATTAAAGTTCCATCGTTATTATCAGTTACATGACCGGATGTGGAGTCAGGGTCGCTGTGCGGTGAGGATCTGAACCGATTCCTCCATACTTAGTACATGTATTCCAATGTTTGAGTCTCTGTGAATGATTCTACAGGCCACTAAGTGTCGCTGTCAGCACCTATTTTCACCCTATCTGACTTTTCTCCTCTGGCTTAAGATGATAACGTGTAGGATGACAGTGGAATGGTAGTGGGCTATGATGACGTAGCTATACAATTTCAAACATCACTTCTTATCAGTTATTATTCTTGCTACCATCAATATGTCTAAACTTTCTAATTTGTCGATAGTGACCAATAAATTACCTTCCCGCCAAGTCTAAAATTTTGTCTGGAAGCCAAACGATGTCTGTTAACGAAATAGGTCTAGACATGGCAGAGCAGACACAGACATGACCAGAATGAGAGATCATGTCGTGGGCAATTGAACTAGCAGATATTCAGGAAATACAGTGAAATGTGAAAATTCCAACCCGTTGAAAACTAATCACTCACAAAGCTAAGTAAAAAAAAAAAAAAAATCCCATCTCTCTCTCTCTCTCTCTCTATATATATATATATATAATATATATATATGTGTGTGTGTGTGGTGCAGTTTGATTTATATTACAATGGATCATTTATACAAAAATTAAATTAGTAAAGTTAACGATATAAAATGGCGAAATCCCTTCGACAATGAAATTTTAAAGATGCATTAACCTACTAATCACTCGATGAATTTATTGGCGAGTGAACGATTTATTTAGATTTCTAAGCCAAATACAACCTCATTACGAAAAAAAAAAAAAAAAAACTACCAATCTACCAATCAAGACCCATTTATAAAAATAATTTTCAATTTTTGTTTCTTGGCTTAGCGTAAATTCAATATAGGTCACATTTGATTGGTTAATCAGAGTAAAACCCAGAAACGCTATAACATCCCCTGTTTTTTTTATAAAAGAAGACGTTGGATTCGGCTTTTACATTTAAATAAATATTCCACACGCAGGTAATTTACAATCGCTAAATAATATACTTTCATATGCATCGAAACACGACTGCCATTGTAGCATGTTTTCAATGCAATATCCTAATATATATATATATATATGAAACACTGCTTCCACAACTACCTTAAGTAAATGCATTTAATACCATTTTTGTATTTTATTTCCTAATATTGCTGGTCTGCAAATTATTTTCATCTCATGTCATTCATGTTGCATGGTAGAAAGGATGAATCTGATACAGGCCAAAATTTCAAACATTCTCTTTGCCATCCACAAGAAGGTCTTTCCGTGGATCGCTTACTTTTGTGATTGGATCTTGCACTGCGTTATTTGTGAAGAGATCTAAGCAGGATATCTTTGTTGCATCTATTTTCTTAACTTGGATTGTTTTCTATAAGTTTGTTAATTTCAAGATTGGCATGTATAAAAAGAATAAGTGACAATGAAGGCAAGCTATTTAATGTATTAAGTTCCTGGCCGCCGACATTTCTCTTGCTTGGCATCACTAACATTTTCGGCATTAATAAGCATATCATATCTCTCATATACCAATTTCCACCCTCTAAATGGCACAAGAGTCACTCAAGTTAGAGAATAACTGTGTCGGGTTGCTTAAGCGTGAGAAAAGGCAACAACTAAAAGTACTGTACAGGAAATATAACATTTAATCCTCGACTGAAGTCGCAATTGTTCCACAAAGAATGGGTTCTTCGGAAGAAACTTATTTCGTAATCGAATGCAAAGGGAATAGGAATGATTTAGCCTTGTCTACGAGGCATAGCGTGGGCTGGTGGGACTCCGAAATGCAGTTCGTCAGAACACATACCATGGAAAGAACGATAGATCAGCAAGAATCTCACAACGTTTCGACCTGTGGGGAATGGGGTTGTATTGTGGAAAATAATTTAATACCCACAGGTTCGTGTAGACATTCTTAAACTCTATCAAGGTAGAAGTGTGAGGATTAGGCAGTTCCAGCCTCGGTATGACAGTAATACGGCATTTGAATTCAAATCTACCTCTTGTAAAGATAGAGTATAGAGCAGGGTTGTTTGATAGAGGTTCTTTAACCGTGGAACATGGATTAACGATATAAAAGTGAAATCAATGTTTAGAGTTTAAGCTTCTGTTGCCGTCGAAAAGGTGAACCTGGAACTGTACAAATCCTTACTCTACTAAAGATTAATTCAGGGAAACGCTACGTCTATGTGTTGCCAGTATATCAACCTTGAGGATTGTTAAAAAAATCACCGACACATCCAAATTCGCAAGAGAGCATTTATGCTTGGCCATTGTAATAATTATATCTGCATTTGGGTTTGGTCGAGAACTTATCAGCACTTCTTAAAATTACATTTTAGTAGACTTTAGTCTTGTCATTTTTCGATTCATTTTGACGGAGAAAGCATAAGGACTCTACTGCGATTTTTTTCCAAGCATCTAATTTTGAAACTATAAAATTAAACAATATTTCATCGAAGTGCCACAGAATATATATCCAAGCAATCAGTCTTGTGTAATTCATTCAATATTTTCATCTTTAAATCAGAAAAAAAAAGCCCTTGACATATTTTTTAGCCAGAGGAACGTCTGTTAACTGAAGCGAATGATTCTGTCCGCTTGCATGCACATGCGCACATTAGCATTGGATTGGTGTCAAATATTGGTCCATCATTTTTAGACAAAATAATCAATGTTTCCTGTTCATATCCAGAATAATAATCTCCAGTCTTCAGGCAAAGCATTTCGAAAAATAGACCCTCGATATTTTTTTAATTAAAGCGCTGTCAGAATATTATTTGCATTCAATATTTTAAGTTACGTTTATCATTAGATCGTACATACATAAAAAAGAATGAGTAATAATGATAATAATTTATAATAATAATAATAATAATAACAATAATACGATGACAACAATTTCAAAATGGAGTTTCAAATGGGTGTAGAAATACAAGAAAAGCACAATACACGAACTGAAGCTGTAAAATACTTAAGGAAAGGAAAACCAAAAGCAAATGTAACCGACCAGATATAAAAACGATGGTATGATAAACCGCTTCATGGTCAATACTCTGCTCGTACCAAACAAGTTGAAGTAGACAAGCCCCATACCCATCAGTGGCTACATAGTGCAGGGTTAAAATCTGAAATCGAAAGTTTTATCCTTGCTGCACAGGACCAATGCTTTTTAACTAGAAATTATCAAGCACATATGCTAACATATTGTTAGCCCAAAATGCATATTCTGTGAAACAATTGATCATCTCGTATCAGGTAGTAGGGTATTTGTACACACTTAATATAAAATACGGCATGGCAGAGTGGCCCAATATTTGCACACAGAAAGGAAACCGAAAGAAACTGGTAGAACATTACCCAAAACCGGTTACGGAGATAGAACCTGTAACAATTTTATGGAACTGCACAATACATACAGACATATCAATAAAAACTGATGGCCCTGACATTGTCATTAGTGACCGTAAAAAAAAAAAAAAAAAAAAAAACCTCTTTATTGATATTACAGTTCATGCAGGCTGCAGTGTATCTGTGAAGATCTTGAAAAGCCATAAAAATACAAGGACCTTGAAATCGAAATGTAAAAAAAATGTGGCACATGAGAACATCAACAATTCCTGTTGTAGTAGGAGCCCTGGGATTGGTAGGAAAAGAATCCATGCGACACATTGAAACAACACCATCACTTGATAAGACACCAGAAGTGTTAAGTCAAATGGCTATTTTTGTAGTGATTTTATAACATATTTATGCTATAATTTTCGAATAAATTATATTTGCTCTCTTCTGTATTGAACACTTTTAAGAATAGTATTTTTGTTTATTGGAATTTATTCCGTATACACCAATCCTATACTTGGAGATATCTCTCTCTCTCTCTATTATATATATATATATATATTTCTAATGAATTTAATTTGATACGGCATTTGTATTACTTCAGATGTTATTTTTACTAGATACCCGTGTTTGAACTAGTCGTACCAATTTTAAACAGCGCATTCGAGAAAACTGAGTAGAGAGAAAATGCTCTCCACCAGGACTCTCTCTCTCTCGCTGTTTGCCTTTGCGTGTGTAGAGGTGTTAATGGGAATATCCTGGAAGTGTCCTGGTCGATTCACCTTTAATAAGAGATTAATATTATATTTTGGTATCCATTGTTGGTTTGACTGAATATGTAAGCATCGTCTGGTATATATGGATTTTTAATCTCATAGAATTATCTTGCTTACAATGACAACTGGTGCGTTTTTTTGTGCTTTTAACTAGAGACTTTCTCGCCTCAAGTGTAACCCTAACTAGAATTTTCTACCTTTGGCAATACTCGCGGGACATACAATACTAATATGTATTAATATTAAGGATCAGGTTAAACGAAAAAAATGTAAGGGTAGGGTTGCGTTTAAGCCTTTTGACTCACTTTCCCCAACGACGCAATGTGACTTTCCCGTGCCTTTTTTAATAAATACTTTCATAGCAATTGTTCAGATGTACTTTCTTCTATATTATCCAGACTATGTATTTAAGTCCAGTACAAGATTGGTGACAATGCCTCATCATTTTACAGCTAACTTTGGCATTTTACGGCTAGATTTGACCTATGTTAATAGTTTGTTATCTGTCTATGGTTCTGGTATGAGATATTGTAATTATTTACGTTAATTATATTATTAAGACTGTTGTCCTTATTTTTATTGGGTGTTCTGGGTATGACGATAAACTACATCCGCGTCCTGGGTAAGATGATAAACTACGTCCAACAGCAAGGCCACTGATCAAGAGGTTTTAAAGAACGTCGGACCACGTCTTGCTGGTGTTCCCTGGTCCACCCTGACCCGGGGTGGTAGCACCTGTTAGGGTCCCAGCTAAGGACAAATACTTAACCCCGAAACTGGGGTAATAACACATTAAAAGTGTAAAAAATATGTCTTAATACCAGAAATACGTTGTAAAAATTATTACCAGCAATAAAGTTTTGAAGAAAAAACTTACCAACAATATGTTTTTTAAAAAAAATATTACTAACAATACGCTTTTGAAAAAAAATACCAGCAATAATCTTTTGAAAAAATGTTTACCAGCAATACATTTTTGAAGGAAAAAATATTACCGGAAATAGATTTGACAAAAAAAATATATTAGCAGTAATAAAAACTTTGTCGGCATTAAATAACTCATTGAGGTTGATATGCCGTAAAACAAAACAAACTAAACCAAACTGCTATATTCAGTCTTCAGGGACACATGACCCAGAAGGTAAGAACGTTGATTGGATTCAGTGACTTGACCCAATACTCAATACCTGGTTACGGCATTGGCGAAGAAAAACCTTGGAGATTTGAGGTAAAGGGAGATAACTGAGACATCCAGAAGAGGCATGACACGTGGATTCTAGAACAGTATACCACGGATGAAATAAAGGCTTCTGTACGAAATTCCAATCAACTGATGAAGATCGAAGACGGCAAAAACGTCGGGAATATGGCAATAAAGACGAGGGTTCCGGCTTCTTGCTTTCCAGCCAAATCTAATCTCAAAAAAAAGTAATGTCAGCACTTACCTTCTCTCTTATCGTTTTCTTTACTTCTATTCTCGGTCGTTAATATATTTTTCTTTTTTTTTTTTTTTTTTTAATATTTCGCACTCAGTAACCAATTGTGTTTTAGTAGCTATTTTGCCTAGTTTGGGGTGAAATGATTTAGAAAAAAATGCACGTATTCGACAATATACCTTCAGGACTGTAATACAAATTGTCGCATTCAAATGAACCCAGCACGGGGAGAGAGACAAATAGGAAAACAGTGTGATACTGGAAAAGAAGCCCTGCAACAGTTACGAACCACTTAACACCCTCAAGTGTAACATCATTTCGGATTAAGATGCGTATGCAAATACAGATATTTGATGTCTGGTGCTTTCATATGTCTGCCGCTTTTCAAGTTGTTTTTTTTTTATATGTAGGTGTTTAAAATTTCGAAATCGAAAGTTATAGTTTGCAGAAGAGGATGAAAATTATTGAAATGTCACGAAATATCAGTCAACATGAAATCTTTCAGATGCTTGAAATATCAATCATCATCCTGTCTTAGTCACCAACAAGAATCATGCCAATATTGAGATATTAAAAGAGGAGCTAAAAGAAATCTAGCGAATTTACAAGTATCCAAGCATAAATTAAGAGCATTTGATTTAATGAGTGAAAATATTATTACGAATAAAGGATCAATTCATGTAGTAAGTCGGATACTATATAAAATGAATCAGATGTCTGGAGGAAAATATCAAAACAAAAGCATCGGGTTACAATGTGAAAAAGAATGGCTGCTATACGAAAGTCTAAATGACCCCAGATTGGCAGTTGATCTCTCTCCTTCGATCTTGTTCTAAGATCTTAGGTGAAAAATTGGCTGGTTTACCTCAATGCCTCGGAACCCAAACTCGTTACATTCCATCATCACCGATTGAACCCCAAACTACCGCCAGCCACGATGAACGTGTAGGGGCGCAGAACATATTTGGTTAATTTCTCTCTCTGGAGATAAAGCTGGTACGAGGCCACCTCCAGACGTACTTTCCAAATAAAACCTTTCCCTATTATTTAATTTATGAAAATCAAAAACTCTTGAAGTTAGACAAGAAAGGAGAAATAATGATTAATAAACATCTTTTTTCAAAACATAACATTTGAATTTATTAGTGTTTGGTATACATTCATGAATACTGATAAAAATGTAGGACATAGTCGGGTCCCTTTGATTAGTTAAAAGTTGTACCTGAGTTCATGTTAAAAGAAAGTAATATTAAACTGTAATAGAAGAATGGGTTTGTATTGAGTGTTTGGAATTGTATGAACAAGTGAGGTAGAGTTCAGAGATAATACTTGCATGAATTAAGTATTGTTCATTTAACATCTGACTGGATCAGTCGAGACGGGAGTTCCTTTAGGGTCACATTCTGGCAGCGTGTTGAGATGTATGGGTGACGTAGATAAGTTAGGCTCGAGTCAGGAAGAGCAGGAAAAGAGAGAGAATATCACACGTGTTGGGTTTATATATCTGCCAGTATCACGTCGTAGGATCAGAATTGACTTGGTGCCTAAATTGACTCCGCACGTGAGAGCGATCTGATTGGTGGAAACTGACCAATCAGCAAGGTTGGGTGTACTGTGATTGACCAATGGTTTCTCGTTGATATTTTGTATGAAAGTAGGATGTTACTTACCAGATAGGAAGAGTACATTTCCTAAAAAGAGGTAAGGCTGGTTTGTTTTGGAAGATTCCACAAACGGATGTCCCCTTAGAGATGCTCCGTATCTTCATAGACTATTTGGCCATAAACTTTTTCCCGAACCTAAAGTGGAACTCTAAAGTTGGCCATTTTTGTAAGTGGGGGTAATATGCTGTCTAAGTAGTTCACCACTAGCAGTGCTTTGCCTACATCACGCTAGTGACGAGTATCGTATTTTCTTGATGTTATAAAGATTGCCATTTAATTCCAATCTCCATTTTGGTTATTCCTCATTCAGTAATTCTTTTTAGGTAACGACAAACTGTTACATAAGATGCATGGTAAATGGTAGGATCTTTGTTCCGCTCCAATAATAACCTAACTTTTCATGATATCTTTTAATTTTGCAAGAGCTAGACCAGGCTGAAAATCGAATACTGTTGTCCTTTTGGGACGGGAGCTGCCGAGTACTCACTTATCAGGCTCGATAGAATTCAAGAGCGTCTCTGAGTCCTTAAGGCTGACAACTATCACCAGTCAAGATAAACAGATGCTCCATCAGCGTGGTCCCTTACACTGAGCGAATATTGGGATCCTCAATACAGACCTCAAGTGTAATTTGTTCATACGATTCAAGATGCAGGAAAAAATATTTGTTTCAAGTACGGCGTCAGTAAGTACCTGACACCTCCTGCTTATCCTCTACATTTACAAGAGTCACATCAAGGCCTAAAATGGAGTATAGCTGTCATATCGAGGCAGGAGCATTTTCGAATATCGAGTCCAAAAGCGTATCCTTGGTGACAAATTATTTTCCGCCCTGCAAACCTTCTCTCATAGATGAGATATCGCAAGGCTTTAACTGCTCTATTTCGACTCCCAAGTAAAGTGCTCACGTGAACTATACTCCTTAGTTTCATCAGTTCTAACCATCACCGCTAGGACCCTCAATGTTACAGACATATTACCGGACCCAATCATGACATTTCTATCCCACTGGGGAGAAGTAAGTTCCACTCGAGCAGCTTTTACTCGATGTTTTTCTCTATCACTACTTAAACAGTCCAAGTCTTGGGTTAACCGTTATCTTTCCCACATCCATATAAACTGTGCCTATTAATCTGTAACCATCTACCGCGAGTGGCTCTCGAGTCTTGTACAGGGTTAACCTCATTGTAAAAAAATATGAAACTTAGGTAAAATGCTATAGATTGACGTAGCCAAAACAGAATTTTATTGCAACAGAAATTGACAAATTGTTACAAAAAGACATTAGAAAATATGCAACCCCCCCAAAAAAAAACCCCAGTAAAATTTGGTGTCAGGGCTTAAAGGATTAAGATCTTTTGTTTGATATTCATAAATTTATCCCATCACTTTCATCCCTTCACTACGGAAGGAAACTAAACACATTGAGAGCATTTTGTTTTCATAGTTGGAAAGAAACTTTAATTAAAAAAACACCCCAATTGAATGCACCTATTCCACTGTACATGATGCTGCTGGAATATCAAAAGGGACTTAAATAACATTGAACATAACAATCAAGAAAGTGAAAATTTTTGCCATAGTTCTTATGTTCATGAAGGTTTTATTTCTGCTGTTAGTTTATTAAATGATTTCATGAAAATACTTGTTGGGATTGATATATTTAATCGTGTTATTTTTAAAGACTTAGGGTGTGATTTTTATTGCAAAAATATTATTTCACAGTAAGCAGATCAATATTTCTTGGTTTAGATACCCACTGAGAGGTTTCTATGATTTTATTTTGAGAAAAAATTTTATCGGTCATATATACAGAAAAAAATGAAAAAAAAAATTGCCACAGTTTGAAAGAAACTCCAACGAAAGACATTCCAATGGTATTGCATATTCCATTGTACGTGATACTGCCATTTAAAAAAAAGTTTCTTTTTTGTTGACAAATGCTATCAAATATTTAAAAATTAAACAATATCCTTTTTGGATGGGAATCCCATAAATTTTATTCGTCCCTCCTAGACATTTTTCCTTTTTTTAATCATTTCACCCCAAGCAAAGCAATAAAACCACTAGGATGCAAGAGGATATTGAGTGCTAGAGAAAAAAAAACTCTATTAAGGATGGAGAGCAGCAAAAGTTGGAGAATTATCTATTGCGAATATTCACCCAATGATTTTGTATACACAGTTAAACATTTCTAAAGGTGAAGGTTTTATTTTTCTTTCCTGTAGACATGTGCCTGCAAAACAGTAAAAATATTCAAAACATGCTTTATCAATATATGTTATGATTATTTTTTGAACCTACGTCTTGTGTTTTCCAGGAAGGCACTAGGTGAACGTTTTTTTCTTTCAAGAAAAAGTTAAACCAATCAATTTGTTTGAATATCTTCTTGCCCTGAAATTCGTTTATTTATTTCATAACTCTTTGTTTTCTTTTTAACTATTTACGAGACAAGCAACCTAACATGAATAAATGTACATACTTACAATCAGATAGATAGATAGCATCGTTCTGTAGAACCATACCTCCGTCACCTTGAGTCTCTTCTTTATCTTTTAGGAGACCGTCAAATATTCGCTGCCGGAAAGGAGGACAGATATCATGTAGCTCGTCAGTACTCTTTTCTTTGTTGCCAAAGAAATCCTCCTATCTCGTAATACTCTGCCGGGCTTTTGGAATGCTTCTTTGCCACACAAATACCTATTGGGATGGCCAAAGACGGTCATATATAAAAGACGGTCATATATCAAATGAGCCATGTGTCCTCAAAAACACATGGCACAGTGGATAAAGGCGTTGGTTAGATCCAGTGACAGGACCAAAAGAGTGTGAGTTCAATACCCGGTTAAGACAGTGGAGAAATTTCAGAGGGAAATTAACAGGAGATAACTGATAACTGACGTCCATTAAACATGGCAAGTAGAACTAGAACAGTCTACTCCAGTGAGTATAATAAAGGGTTCAGTTCGACATTCCAGCCAATTGAAGAAGGCGGGAGCTTTTAACGGCCGAAACGTTGTAAAGAATATGGCGACAAAGATGAGGACAATAATCCGGATAATGTAAATAGTGTACAAAATACCTTATCTCAGAAATATAGACAGATACTGAAAGGCCGAAACGTTGTAAAAAATATGGCGACTAAGATAAGGACAATAGTCCGAATAATGTAAATAGTGTACAAAATACCTTATCTCAGAAATATAGACAGATACTGAAAGGCCGAAACGTTGTAATAAATATGGCGACTAAGATAAGGACAATAGTCCGAATAATGTAAATAGTGTACAAAATACGTTATCTCAGAAATATAGACAGATACTGAAAGGCCGAAACGTTGTAATAAATATGGCGACAAAGATGAGGACATTAGTCCGAATAATGTAAATAGTGTACATAATACCTTATCTCAGAAATATAGACAGATACTGAAAGGCCGAAACGTTGTAATAAATATGGCGACTAAGATAAGGACAATAGTCCGAATAATGTAAATAGTGTACAAAATACGTTATCTCAGAAATATAGACAGATACTGAAAGGCCGAAACGTTGTAATAAATATGGCGACAAACATGAGGACATTAGTCCGAATAATATAAACAGCTTTAATTATTACTACATTTAACAGTTAGATACTCTAGATCAGTGGATCAATTATTATCCAGTATGCCATTGTCAGCACATGAGCTATGATATACGTATATCCATAGACACCCACATTTGATATTGCCAGAAGCTTCGTTTCCGTCCTAACAAAATGCTGAGCAGGCTTCGATTTCAACAAATTCGTTAGTGACAAAATGCAACAGTTTTTGACTAACTTCTTGCGTATCCATAAACCCAACACGTCTTGCTATTTGTTGATAGACCTTATATTTCTGATAACCACACTTGGAAGCAATGGCTTGTGTGGCTGTTTTTTAGCTGAGCAAGAAATACAGACCGGCAATAACGTTTCTGTTTTGTTTCTTTTATCTTGCCGAAGCCGTCGCTAACTATCCACGAGATAGCCGCGTATCCTGACCATTATAACCCGTATGTTGTTTGCATACGTAAAATAACTTGTAATTGCACATTCACAATGGATTCCAATGGACGGAAGGTCCTGGTGACTGTAGGTAAAATTATCAAACTGTATGTCACAAAAAACAAAAAATATGGGAGTCCAGCTCTCAGTGACTTCATTTACGTACGCCACAAATTAAGCATTTTCATATTAATGCATAGTATAGTATTAATAAAATTATATATTATATTACTATAGTACATTAATATATCATTATTATTAAGAAATGAAACATTTTAATTAAATTTGTTATACATATACAATAAATTGTCATTTAAGGTCATTTTATTGCTATATGGGCTCTTTATTTTGTCCCCCATAAACATTCGGTTATTTATTTGATTTCTTTGTATCAATCTCCAGATTTATGTTTCATTCCTAACATGTTTCGTATGGATAAATCTCATTGATTTTCTTCAGAGATATTTATTTCTTATTTTTATGAAGTCTTAATTTTTTTTCGAATTAAGCACAGCGCGTTTAAGTTACAGCGTTGCTATGGTCACGATTTTTTATTAGATTATTTTTCCAGTTCATTTAAGAATTCATGTAAATAGCCAAATTCTAAAAACAAATTAAAAAAAAAACACCCAAAATATTTTAATGCCTCCCACTTCACCTCAATCTCTCTCTTTCCTTTCTCTTTATATATATATATATATATATATATATATATATATATATATATATATATATATATATATATATATATGTGTGTGTGTGTATTGTTAGATGTTATTTATATAGATCCAAAGATTCAAGTAAATGGTCGGTTTATATAAATAGTATTAGCAACATTTGCCAGCCGACATTTCCTGTCGGAAGACAAATCTTTTTCTATGAGATTTCCCGGACATGCAGACCGGTAAATGTTGTCAATACTGTTTATTATAAACAGAGCATTTACTTAAATAGTTGTGTCTAAATAGCGTATAACAATGAAATATATTAAATTAATTGTCGGACAGTCCATTTTATTTATATATATATATATATATATATATATATATATATATATATATATATATAAATGGTGGTACTGTTTGTAAAACATCGGATAGCTCAACTTTCAGTAGAAAAATCGCTACCCGAGGAAAAATGTCAAATAAAAACAGAAAGAACCGAGAACATTAAACCAAGGCGAAAACAATCGTCCAGTGTTTAAGCCAAAACAAGTAAAAAGAGTAAAAAACACAACTACGTAAAGTGCTCAATACACTACGTAAAGCGATAACCTAAAGTAATTCCTAATGTTTATGAATGAAAAGATATTTTGTTCTTGTTTTTTCTCTCAGTAATAACTCATTTCTAATAGCATTTTCCGGATTACAACAGTACATATATTTTCGTTGTCCTCTTATTACTGAGAGAAAAAACAAGACCAAAATCTATTCCATACCTGAGGATGTCTGTAAGAACAGACGAAAGCTTGTAAAAATAATAAGAACTCATGCAACAGAAATTTATAGAAACAAGGATCTTTTCATTCATAAACAGGTCGGAGTTTTTGTATATTATTTGAATTCTTTGCGACGATGTATTTCTCGCCAATTAAATCATTAACCTTTGTATTTGTTTTTTGTATGAATAATTCAAGAATTTGTAAATTAATTGCACCTTTATTGAAATATATATGTGTGTGTGTGTGTGAAAAATATATGTGTGTGTGTGTGAAAGACCTACTAGTGATTTGCAGAGGAGGTCGCACATAGTCATAGACAAATTATCATTGTGGAGGCATTAATGATTAAATACTGTTCCCTTTTTATCAATGTTACACTGTTTGCTGGTAGAGACAGCTTGTTAAATATTTTCTAAAAGTAAAAGTATTGCCCAGGTCAGCTGGTCGCTCATATCACATCACCGTCAAATATGCATACAGTCCTCTGCAAGTACTCCACACGACTAAGTTTCTATGTGGTAGTTAACACATGGAAATTCAACATCCAAAAACAAAAACCTTCATAATGGCTAGGCGGGGCCCTTCAGCGTTGGGTTTAATTTTCTCAATTGCTCCATTGATTTGACGTTGTTCACTTCCGCGTACTATACAGTGTATGTTATGGTAAGCTTTGCTGAGTTTTTCCTGCTACGAAATAAGAACCTTTGATGTCAAGGGAAAAATGTTAATTATGTCACCGAACGTTTTAACATATATCCCTTGATTGTTCTTGTTACTACAAAATCTAAAAGTGAAGGTTTGCTGCCGAATTATTCTCTCTGTATGTCAGCCACTAGTGTAACTTTTATATTCGGGTCCGGTATGATCTGAACACTTGGAAATAAATTGTTAGATGCGGTATTTGCTTTCAGCAACTACGCTTTTGTTATTTCGATAAAACCAAAAAAAAAAACAAAAACATCCAAATCGGCGTACAGTTCCAAGTGTTTCTGGTGTATATTCATTCCTTAATCTTCTGGGTCTTTAAAATAGAACACTTCATTTTGTCTGCCGGGTCTGTTGTTCATTTCAATTGCTTTTGTCAGATCTTGCGTGCTTCTTGGGAATTTGCAGGCCGTTTCTTCGTACGTGACAAAAAGCATAAGATAAAAACTCAGCCTCTGGATGAAGTTTTGAAAGGTGCCGCTAAAACGCTCCCTGAAAGCTATCTGATACGATATATGTGTGATAGGATCAACAAAGATGAGGAAGCTACTCTCGAAAAAAAGAAGAAATTATACGATTTTGTGAATTCAAACAAAATACTTATACATATAAATTCGTTAAGAAAGTCTTTGGGATTCTCTGTCTGTTTGAGGCAATTTAAATACACCTGATATGCCATAAAAGTATATCTAATCTATATAAACTAGCTTGTCAGGAAAATAACTTGATGATTTTATTAGTCTCTCGTGGCGATGTAAGTGTGAAGTGCATTTGGAAAGAGGCTAAAAGGTATACCATAGAATGGCGCAAGCTTGGTGAATTAATGTGGTCATATGTATCATTTCGGAAACGGCCAATAATTGTGTTGGCATGACTGTTTGAAACGCTCTGGCAATGTTCAACCTGCTAATCTTGCCAGATTATCCGGTTTTTCCCAGAACCTGTAAGTTAGCGTTGCTCATCATAACTGCATTATAGAAGAATACTGGTCTCTGTACGTGTTCAACAAGTAAAATATATATCTGAGCACGTGTTTGAAAACGAGACTAGCCGAACATTATATATATATATATATATATATATATATATATATATAGTGATTTTCCAGCATAGCTTAGACGTGGCACAAGGCCGAAAGTATAGGGCGCCCAGTGAGGATCGAACTCACAACTCAGTTGTAATTGTTCTAGCGAGACAAGCTTGGTAACCATTACACCCCCTATAATCAAAAAGTTTATTCGCGAATATGCAAGGATCTCATCGAAAATAAGTAGAAAGTGCGTATCTAAATTATTTAATGAAACCTTCCTGAATGATGACGTGTTACCGAAATACACGCATATATATATATATATATATATGTATGTATGTATGTATGTATGTATGTGTGTGTGTATATATATATATATATATATATATATATATATATATACATATCAATTTTTGAATTTAAAAACATTTTTTAGGATATGTTTTTGGTATAAAATCTAGCCAATTTCATTTAGATTCATTTTCTTTATGCTGTCATCACTTTTGTTATTAAATATCCTACATTGTGATAAAAGAATATCTGCCAAGAATGACGAAACTTTGTAAGAACGTAGACGCCAATTTACTATGGATGATCGAGCGATTAAAGCACTTTCTATACATTTTCGCCTTTGTAAATAGTTTACGGTTATAATTACCGTAGCATTTTTAATTCAAAACTGTGTCCAATCTCTTTACGGTAAGCAACTAATGCACTGTTGTTTTATAAAAGATCAATTTCATGCTCATATTTTATATTAATTTCTGGAGGTTTCTACAAGGTATACATTGTGGCAATCATTTCAGGTAATAGATTAATTGCCACATACCACCATATGACTCCCAGACATAAAATAGATCTCCCAGACATAGACCTCACAGAGATACCTTCCACATATTGGGAAGACATTATTGGCATTGCAATCGTCATTTAGTTAATGTTTGACCATTATGTGGGAGGTATATGTGGGAGGTCTTTCTGCCGCACCCTGTAAAAAAGATAAATTTTCAAATTTACATTTTTATTTATATATTTAACCAATATTGATATTTTAGAGTCCAATGACGATAGACACTAATGATGTGTTTTAATTAATTTCACTCGCTATACGAAAGCTCAGTTAGGTAAACTTGATAGTATTCGAGCAGAAAACAAATTAAATGAGTATAACAAACTAGAAAATGTACTTCGAAAAGTATCTGTTTTCTATTTGTGTTATTTAACGTGGAGAATAGCATAGTCTGATGAAGCATATATCATGTCCATTTGTAGGATAGATAAATGCTGGACGAAGACTTGAAGCAGAAGCAAAGCATCATTCAGGCGTCTATTCATAAGTGTAACAGATCTAGTGTAGAAGCTATCTGGGTAACACAGCTTCCTTACTAAATGAATAAGAAGGAAATGAGGATGATACAGCTCTGTGGACGTGACCCATCGGTTCCTAGCTTTGGATGTCTGAACTGGTGTAACCAAGAAATGTAGCTCATCTGATCATTTACTCTAGATATAATGATTGATTAGTAATATTTCCTTTGTGTGCTGAAGCAGGGAAAGTATTCACTCTTCCGAAGACCGTGTAAGAACATTTGAATTCTGCCTCGGCTGGACAATGTAGACTTCAGCAAAGATACTCTAGTTCTGATTTGATCTCACTCTTGCAAAGATAGAATATAGCATTAAGATCCTGCCACTTTCTGTAACATTACAAGAAAACGACCATTTCCACAGTATCTTTAGCGACGGAACACATATACACATATACGAATTTTACTCGAGGTCTTCAGAGAGCTTTCCTGATTAAGTAATTCTCTGAAATAGCATGTGTAATTCTTGTCCCATGTCGCTGGAAATTATACTTTGGATGCACTGTGTTGAGCGATATAATTATTAACAATTATGAGAGCATCGTATGTAATGGTGATTTTTTAAGGGTAGTTGAGATGTGGCAAAAGGCCGAAAGTATGGGGCACCGAGTAAGGATCAAACTCACTTTTATCGTAACTAGCGAGGCAAGCTTGCTAGCCATTACACCACGTCGATGTGCCCAAAAAAGTAATGGTTATTTTCTAAGGGGCGCATAGTGAGGATCGAATTCACTTTTGTCGTAGCTGACCTAGCGAGACAGCTTGTTAACCATTGAACCACGCCGAGGTGCTCTGAGCATCGTCTGTAATAAGTGAAATTTTCCGCATTTCCAATTCATTAAAATCCTGACAAGCGAGCAAATTCTTTAAATCAAGAAACCGACTTCAAGCTTCTGACTATGCCATCAGAGAGTTAATATTTTACGAGAAAAATTAATCGCCATCTAAGATTTTCATTACAAGAATGTGATACGCGACCTGTGTTCGGGTCAAAATGACTCACTTCAACCGGACACATGAGAAAACAAAGAATTAAATCACAACTTTATATTGGTCTCTAGAGTTTATGGTGTTCGTTCAGCACTTAAGTAATAATGTTCGGGCTTTTCCCATATAATTTACGAAACCATCTATATAACTTTCTATTCAAATATATTGTCCCCGTGGAACTGGCAAATGTAATCTTTGGCAAATGAACAACGGCAAAAAGCTATTCTTCAGTTGAAAACATCATTTGGCAAAGCTTTTATAATTTAGAACATGTTTGAAATAATTAATGCAGATGGTCAGGAAGATTTTGGTAAATGTTTATATTACCTTGTGGGTGAAATAGATGCTTACGCCCAATCCGTACCACGATATGTAATTTCAAACATTTCACCCAAAGCAACGCAAGGAATCCACTAATAGTCAGGGGGTTACTGAGTGTGAAAGGATATAAAAAAAAACATTATTAAGGAGCAACATTGATAAAAGAACGGGATTTAAGAACAAAATAGATAACGATTGACATTGCTTTTGCAATTTAGGAGATCTTGAATGGAAAGCAAAAAAAGGAAAAGAGAAATGCGATATAATAATCGGTTAGCATAAAACATACGGTTATATCTAGCCATTTTAGCTGTAAAATGATAAAACCCTTACCGCCAATCTAGTACTGCGGTTAAATAGGTAAAGACTAGATACCAGAGAGCAGGTATTGGGAACATTTTGGGGAGAGCGGGTCAGACAAAAATGCAGTGTTTCCGAGAAGGACCATGATATCAAATGTAATATAATAAATTGTATCGACCTCAGGTCGCTCCGTCCAGACAGCTAGCCGTTCAACATGATTTTCATTAAATAATTGATTTTCAAATTCGAGATTTGAATATTCACTTTCGTGGTATTATGTTTTTGAGGTTTGAAAATATGGTGTATCCCAGGTAAAATACTCTTATAAAATCTATACTGTACGTTAGTACATTCAAACCGTAGATTCTGAATCCAAATTTTGTTATTTTTTTTTAAAAGTAAACGTTTTTTTATCTTTAACATGGTTAAACAAAACTCTGCTACATGCATACAACCAAACACACACACACACACACACACACACACACACACACACACACATATATATATATATATATATATATACATATATTAGTGGTTAATATACACATATATATGCAATCATATATCTAAACTATATAAATATATATACATACATACATAAACATACATATATATATGTATAAAAAATAATTCCAAGAGGATAGAATCCAGGTAGAACTCAATGTCCAGGACAGAGTAAGGATATAATAAAAAGGCTTAAACACTAATATTCCATGGTTATAATTTATTCCATTGGAATCGTAAATATGATCCAATTCCTCAGACCTACAAATCCAATGGAAGAAATTGTGACCATGGAATATTGGTGTTTAAACCTTTTTTATTTTATATATATATATATTATTATATATATATATATATATATATATATATATATATATATTCAAACATGACCCAATGAATAATATAGACATATTGTGTCTACTTATATTTTTATTGATCTTTTTTTATGTTAGAATGAAGCAGATTTTCTTAACCCAAGTACTTTCGATCGTTTTGAAGCTCCCTCTTCAGGGGTAAATTACAAAGAGAAACTTATTGCATCTCTGATAAGATCTGCATTCCATTGTATAGGTGATTTTTAAAAACACGCGCGAATACCCTCTGTTATATTTATTTTAAATTTACCCGTCATTGTTATCGAATTGTTTGAAAAACAAGCGTTTTACTATAAAGCCAGGGAATTTTTCTCCCCGGAATCGTTACTTCAAATATACATATTAACCATTCGCCCTTGCATGGAGTATTGCTGCCATATATGGTCCGGGGCACCTTCTGTTTACCTCGGACTTCTTGACAAGATCCAGAGACGGATATGTAAAATAATTGGCCCTGATCTTGCGTCTCGTCTGCAGTCACTCTCTCACAGACGCGCTGTCGCCTCTCTCTGTCTTTTCTACAAATACTTTCATGGTAATTGCTCCGATAAGCTGCTTTCTCTGGTTCCCAGACTCCATGAATTCAAGCGCCCTACGAGGCTGGCATCCCGCTCCCATCCTTACTCTGTAGAAACTTTTACATGTAGCCGTCTCTTCTACTCCAATAGCTTCATATCTCGCACCTCTCACTTGTGGAACACCCTTCCCAATTACTGTTACCCTGAGAGTTATAATCTCCAACTATTCAAATGTAATGTCAATCGACATCTCCAGTTACCTTGATCTATCAACTATCCCTCTCCTCATCCTTTCTTCTATCACTCCTATCTGCTCTTGCTCCTAATCTTCTGCAACCCCCTGCATCATAGTGGCTTCACGCCTTGCTCGGGGCGTAATGCTTAAAAAAAAAATAAATAAATAATGGAGCTAACCTAAAATTTGCAGAGATGTAAAATGGCATTAAATTTTATATGCATTTTAATGTTTTGTTGTGATATTCGTAATATATTTTGCTTGAATACTGGTAGGTTTATTTTGATATAGAGGACATCGGGAATTTTGAAATATGTTCTCTCTCTCTCTCTCTCTCTCTCTCTCTATATATATATATATATATATATATATATATATATATATATATTTAAAAAAATCGATTCTCCTGTCGGGTTCGACGTATGAGGGTCAAGCAGATCAGTTTCAAGGAAACTGACAGCCCGACACCGGCACATGAGATTCTATTATAGTGATGAAGGTTTCGTGCAGGACCATCCACACTTTTTGAAGGGCCGAATACAGAAACCTGGTGCATTACGTGCCACAAGGTTCCCAAACAACCCCTCAGGTTTTGAATTCAGAGTTGTCCTTTCCTAGACCAGTTGCCATCCAAGGCTATAGAACCCACTCTGTCCTGCTATTTTACCCATAGCTGAAGGGAGAAGAAGAGGATTCACAACTTTCCCATGGAATAAATTATGACCATGGAATATTGGATTTATTGGAAAAATAATATATATATATATATATATATATATATATATATATATATATATATATTCGAGAGGTAAATTGCCGCCCTCTTATTTTTAATTTCGCGCATGTGCGTTGTGTGTTTTTGATTTTGTCGATTACGCAGTATAGTACCATCAACTGGCGAGATAAATAGCCACATTACATAATTCACTGCAACAGAAATTTGGAAACGGCATGCTTTACTGCTTAGCATTCGCACCGGAAGCTCTAATACAAACATTTCAAAGTGTTTAGGTGACAATCTGAGGAGAGTGCAGAGGATTCGGAAAGAGTTGGATGATTTGTCCTGTCACCATCATGGTGTATGGCGTTATGGTAATGTGATGCCGCCATTAATATTTCCACAAGACCTCAGACTGAACCCATGCATAAAGTGACGAGGAGGTAGTTCTGCCCTGGTTCAAGAGGCGACTGTTTGAAAACACACTGTCTGTCGGCACCATTCCACAAAAGCAGAAGAACGTAACTTTTAAACAATTTCTGCGACCACATCACCCTTACATCTGTCCATCTAACTCCCCAGGCTGCATCCCCGTTGATTATTATATGCGGGGCATCCCTGAGCGAGTGACCAACCAACTGCTTGTAGCAGTGAAAGCAAGGATTATGGCAGCATTCACTATCTTAAAGGAGATCGAGCAGAAGATTTGACAGAATTCCAAAGTTATCTCAAGTCTGTGTTTGAAGCCAATGCTGATTTGTTTGGAATACATTTTCTCTTAGTATTTCAAAATATTTTTGTGCAATTTTGGTATGTATATCTTTTCCCGATGGAAAATAATTCCCCATTCACATACCCTGTTTTAATTTAACGTTATATATTTCGTCAGCATTGTCAATTATTTAAAGATATTTAAATAGTCAAGGACTTTTCGAATAATATCTGGAATCGTTCTTGTTTGATAGCGTACGGAGCTTAGCTAAAATACAAGAGTGATATAGAAAATCAGGGAAAATTGATTTATAATACTATGAAGGATATATGTATTTGTATGAATAGATTTGATAAAGAATAACCTAATAAATAACCTAATTAATATATTGGTAATTACATGGCGTTAATATAATGAAATAAAGATATAATTCATAAATTGGGTAGACTGAGCTAACAGTTTCTTCTCTCGGGTCTAGCTTGTGGAACTCTCTTCAGGCTTTTCGTCTGACGGTTAATTTTGATCTTTAAAACTTTAAATTCAGTGTCAATCGTTATTTTTGTCTTTTAATTATCTCCTTAATGCTTTTCTTTTTTTTTCATACTTTTTCATACTAAGTAAATATTTTCGTCTTAGTGGATTTATTATTTTGCTTCGGGTGAAATGATAAAAAAAAAAAGTTATGTCTAACTCAAGGTAGTCGGAGAAAGTTCATCTCTGTTTAAGCCAGTTTAAAATTTGAAATTTTTCTTTTCATAGACTGCCAGACAAAGTCACACATTCAAGTCTACTGTGGTAAATAAGCCAAGCATGTGAATACAACGTCAAAGATTATCTTCTTGATTCATCTTCTATTGTTCTCACTACTCATCAATGTTTCTCTTTTTCTTTTCATTCTTTTATACTTCTTATTTCGTAATGCCTTTACTACCATTCTTGATGTGAAATGATTAAAAATGCAATATATTATAAAAAGAAAAGAAAGTGCTTATATACAAAAGGGGAATCAAAGAGCATCACACAGTTTCATTCCTAGAAAAAAAAAGGTAGGAGAACAATAGCTTTACATGAATATTATCTACAACAGACACCTATTTTCAAAATCTATTAAAATTCTTTCCAGCATTGTCAATCATTTAAGGAAAATATATAATATATATATATATATATATATATATATATATATATATATATAATTTAAAAAAAAACCCAGATCACTTTAAGTCTCCATAGTAATAATTTATTTCACCAGAGAATTTTACTTTTTCTCTGGATCCTCGGATTTTACTTTCAAAGACGAAACGAAAAATGAATTTAAAATTTACACTTTTGCCGCCAGTATTAAGCTTATATAAGTTGAATTAGAGGAATGATGAGAAATGGTGTGAGAGACATAGTCGAGCTTAGAGAGGTAAGGGAGAGTTTAAAATTTATCTTTATATTTCTTTTTATTGCAATACTGAGGAAGGAGGGGATAAGTATCAAACATTGACCTATTTAATCGGTCAACTTAACGGAAATGATATGGGAAAAGGAAGAAAGAAGAAAAAAGGGAAAAAGAAAAAAAAGTGAAGTAAAGAGATAAGAAGAAACAAATGTTTTTGGAGGAAGGAGACGGAAGTAATAACTTTAACAATTTAGATAAAAAATATATATATATATATATATATATATATATATATATATATATAAATATATATATATGAAAAATATATTTGTAAAAAATATACATTATTTGTCCATTTTTTAAGACATATGTCAAAATGTGAAAAAATAGGTCCATTTTAAGGAATAGATTGTTGTTCACAAAAATTCAAGAAATGATTGTTTTTCCGTTGCAAATGGTTTATTAAGTTTTATTTATATATATTATATATATATATATATATATATATATATATATATATATAAATAAGATACAAAGACAAGCTGAAAAGCAACTTTCAGCAGTCAGTATACCAGATAACAATTGATGTAGATTTGGAACGGATAGAATGAGGATCAACGCTCCTTCTTTTAGTGGAAAACAGCAATTTTCTTAGGCTTGTCTGAATCATCTTAAGAAGCGAGAGCAAGATCTTTAAAAAGGTTACCAATCTAACAGTGATTTCATTTCACAATCCTCACATTTGCTCCATATGTGGCCTCCTTTGTAAATCACTAGAAGGTCTTAAATGTATTTTTAAGATTATCATAATTTTTTTATAACTGAATCAATAATCTGTCAGACCCTCATACGTCGAAACCGAAATAAAGAATATATATATATATATATATATATATATATATATATATATATATTATGATACAATAGGAATAAAAAACGAATGGTGTAACTTATATGGCTTTTTAGTAATAAAGAAAATTGCTTTTAGATTTTTAGATCAGTTATAATATATTTATATTATCAGGATTTATATAGAAACGGATTATTTCTGAATATATATATATATATATATATATATATATATAAATATATTGAAATATATATATATAAATACATATATATATATATAAATATATATATATATATATATATATATATATATATATATATTATTAATATTATTATTAATATCCTGAATTCAATTGTCAAACTTTGAAATTTTATTTTATTTTTTTGTATGTCTTTTCTGAAATTCTACCCAAGCAGTGTATTCATTAAACCATTTCGGATTTACTTCACGTTTACTTGATTCATGGAGATATTCTGTTCAAGTATGCGTTGTTAGACCATATTGCTTCCATTTTCAGATAATAATTCTTTGTGTTGATTATGACATTAAGGTCGATATCCAGGATTATGATGGTCAATTATCACTTTCCTGCCAATAGAATGGCCAATTCAGTCGGCTGGCCTAAATGGTATAGAAAATCTATGGAAGGACTTCAGCATCAATGTGCCTCAGAAGAATGCCAGTCACTGCCAACAA
>CAHIKZ030002161.1:30000-182500 GCA_903632075.3 Acanthosepion pharaonis
TTTTATTTATTTATTTTTTTAAGGAGATTGGTTAAAATGTCGTCTTGTACACTGACATATACGGTACTTTCAGATTCAGATTATATTTTCCCTTATATTCGGTAATATAATCCGATCTATTTGGCAAATCATTCATCCCACGGGCAATAAAATTCTTCAGCATCAACACCAAGAAACACTCAATATCGGCCTTAACATCTTGACAAATTATTAAATGTTTTTCTCTCTAAAGATTTCTGCAATAATATAAATGGAGGAT
The DNA here is from genome assembly GCA_903632075.3 of Acanthosepion pharaonis. Lineage (NCBI taxonomy): Eukaryota > Metazoa > Mollusca > Cephalopoda > Sepiida > Sepiidae > Acanthosepion > Acanthosepion pharaonis. The sequence continues at coordinate 30,260 of CAHIKZ030002161.1, forward strand.
AGTCATATGCATAAAGATCAGGAAAGTAAAGAGATCGAAGTAAATCGTTCATAGTGCCATAAACTAAAAACGAAGAATCGATCCCTAAATAAGTAAAACAACTTCAAAGAATATACTCTGTGTTTGGTGTGAGATGAAGGATGTTATCTATCATCATGTACTAAACCAAACGAACACTTAATGAGGGGAATTATTGACATCAACTAGAAGCATTACACAAACTTGTATAAATAAAAAAAAACAAACACTTTCATCGTTGTTTAATCGTAAAATTGTTAGTTCATGATAAATCAGTCAACCAGGAAAAGTTTATAACACAGTTTTCCATTAGATTTTGAGTGTAAAGAAAGTATATACTTACTGAATTTAATAAATTCATACATTTTAAAATACGATTAAGGCGGGTGTCGTCTTGTACGACGACTAAAAGTAGGTCCACCCAAAACTTGAGCAAAAAAAAAAATTGTGTGTTTTCAGATAGGTTGGTGGTGCCCATCTCATCTCCACACACTTGTCGACAGACGAAGACCACAGAATATGATATGGCTCGCCCTCTCTCCGTAAATTAGGCTATCAATTCTGAGTTACACAGTCTCCTAGACCGGTTGCCAGCCAACATCTTAGGAGCCAGTCGGTAATGGTATTTACCCATATCTTGGGAGGGGAAAAATGGATTCATGCCTTTTCAAAGAGTATTAGCGAATAAGTGAATGCAATGAAGCTTAATAGAATTCGACTCAGCTGTACGGTCACGCAAATCGAGGCGCCATCCATTAATTTTAATGACATATATATATATATATATATATATATATATATATATATAACGTCATCCATACATACATCAATATATATATATATATATATATATATATATATATATATATATATATATATATATATGCATTGATGTATGTATGTATGTATGTATGTATATATGTATGTATGTATGTATAAAAGTAAACATTGAAGTCAACACCCAGACGTGAAAGGCTGTTTCATGCTGGACGCAATCGTCAGGCCGTCTGACGATCGCGCCTAGCATGAAACAGGTTGTCGCCTCTGAGTGTTGACTTCAATGTTCACTTTTTATATTTATATTTGCATACACTCTATCCCCTCATATCAAGCAATTTTATCCCATAAATATAGCACACCTTAAAACTATATTTCTTCATCCTATATATATATATATATATATATATATATATATATATATATATATATATATTATAATGAAGTATATAATAATATGAGACGTTCGAATAACTTAAAACTCATATTGCTACTGTTTACGTTATTCATAACTGACTATTGTCCTTATCTTTTTGTTGCTATCAGAACATTTCATACCCTGTCCCCACCTTCTTGCTTTCAATATGCCCTGTCACTGCCAAATTTTCTAAGTCTTCCTCTCGTCAAAAATGAAAACCACTTATAATTCTTCATCTGTAAATATCGGGAGAAGTTAAAGAATTCATATCCAAAGTAATATTTCAATAGGAATAGCTGAACTAATGTTAGCACTAAACGTGTAAAAAAAAGTTTTCGACCTTTACACGAACGTGTGCGTCTTGTAAATTTCTTATTACAATTCACTAGTTGACTACTTATTGAATTGAACACCATAAAGGCTGAAAGTCCGCAATGACCTGATCTTCGCTTTCTATTATTTCAGCGGCGCAGAGTGACATTATGTATAGAGAAAAGAGTGGAAATTGAAGACAACGTCAATGCAGTGAGAAACGCTGAGGAGACGGGGAACGGGAGGCGGCCTTTCACGTGATTATTGAAAGCGACAAGCACATAGAATACTGGCTGCTTATTCAGTCGTCACATCAATATTGTCACTGCTACCCACTGTCATAGATGCAGCCTTGTTATGTCAGAGCGGAGATTTCGTGATATAAATATTTCAAAAGAATTTTGGAAACTTTCGAACACTAAGACATTAATTCATTTCTCAACTTCAAAATGCTTACAAAACCCGTCATAAATACATTGGTTTCTCGTAATATTAACACTTCCGCTGTTAACTACAGAGATGTTTGTTTTTCTTATCTTGCTCCAGTTGGCTAAGTACGGAAACCTACGTTTTTTGCATACCGCTGGTATAAGTGTCCAGTTGCGCCATCTATCGTAAAATACGGGAAATTCTAATTGTTCTATCATGCAAGTTATTAGTCAGCCTCGATTTTTCTCTACGTCATGGTAGTTTCGCATCTAATTTGAAAATATTCCTGACGAAAATGCGGCTAGCATGTGGATGCTCCCAGCGCCCGTGACCGTATGTCGAAGGGCACCTAAAATTGATCCTGCCAATCGCCTGGTTGGTGGAATGAAAGCTCATGACTTGGTAGAAATTCCACCAACCAATAAGAAAAGGTACCTTTCCAAGCCATGCAGAGTCGGCAAAAAAGCTGGAAAACGCTCAGAAACAAGGTACTTCTGCAAAAAGTGTGAAGTCCCACTCCACAAAGGACAATGCTTCAAAAGATATCATGTGTATACCCATTACTGTTCTGGTAAGTCATTCCCAGGTATATCCATGAAAATGGAATGTTGTAAAACACACTGGTGCCAGTTTTCTGTTTAATAAAATATGTAGGTTGGAATTTGGCATTTTCTTTAAAAATGGCTGACTGGATGGGTGCAACACTGGGCAAATGAGTAGCAGTGAAAGTGTTAACCATTTCCTTATAAGGAAACATTTGGCATTCAGTACTGCTTTCTGTTAATATAGATGAAATACTTCTAGTAAAATACTTTTCCCGAAAATGGGTTTCTCAAATAAAATTTCACTATAACTGTAGAAATATAGACACAACCCATACACCCAATTAAAAAGCAAAAATAAAATCATCTTTGATAATGGTTAAAATTGTAACCAAAATTGTACAATATTTGGAGGGTTTCTATACCCTCTGTTTCCAAATAATAATAAAAAAAAACAATTTTTCGAACACAAGAAAAATTAAATAAAAAGCTTAATCGTATACATTATCTATCGCCTTTAATGAAACATATACTAAATTTATTGTAAATGATTTGCCGATGTATTTTAAAGTACTTAGCATTTACTAATTTTATATTTAGAAGTTTCACGAACGATTCAGTGTATGCGACTTCATAGCTTGTCTTCTAATTACAGATTATACTTTCTCTTTTGGTAGTTTTATTGTGAGTCCTATTTCTTGGAACAGTTGGTTAAAAACAATGTTTATTTAACTATTTTAAAAATGATTAATATAATGAGGCAATTTGAAGCTAATCAGAATCCAGGGTCTGTTACAAGCAGTAAGAAATTTATTTCCATAAAGGAAACAACTGAAATATACTAAGTGTGCTGCTATATTATTTACAGACCTACGATTTTGTTACTAATTTTCACTCTGTATAAGACCTAAGAACCACTACAGGTAGAACTTTACAGACTAAGAGGCACAGTTCATGGGGGTATGTGGGTAAGATAACGGTTAATAACTCTAGACTTGAATAGGTTAAGATTAGAGTGATCGGGGAAGCATCCTCTTGGGAGTCGGTTCCACAAGGCAGCAGTTCATTTACAGGCCTACGATTTTTTCCCACTCTATAAGAATCAAAAACCAATGGAGGTAGAAATTTACAGACTAAGAGGCACAATTCATGGAGATATGTGGGTAAGATAACGTTTAACCCTTAACTTGAACAGGTTAAGATTGTTGTTATCGGGGAAGAATCCTCTAAGAAGTCAATTCGTAGAAAGCTGTAAAAGTGGAATTTATATCTCACCGATGGAAGAGGAAGAGGATGAGAATAGTTCGCTACAATGGGAGTTAGTACTCGTTGAACGAAAGAATATAGTTCGTCTTTTTCCAGGGAAAATATATGACTAAAATCTGTGTATATAAAACACGATTTCTATCTATCTATCTATCTATTTATCTATATCAGTATAATAATATTCTTCGTTACCGGAAACCGACTCCATCGTTATAAGCATTTTCCACATCTTTACGTAGTGCAATCTTCCAGTGCCATAGCTAAGTTAAACTTAATAAATATGGAAATAACTTATTTCTATAGAATGGACACTTCCGATGACGTAGTAATAGTACTTTTTTATTATTATTTTATTCATAATAAAGTTTTATGGTTAATTTGCAGTACAATACTCTGGCTCAGTTCGCATTAAAATTTCCCGAATACTTGCATTTATGCGTAATTATACATGCTCCATTTGAATCAGGCTCGATAAATATGATAAAATCTACGATTTTGGAGTTATCGACAGTGAACATTTGGATTCATTGCGCAATCTGAGCGTGTCTCCGTAAATAGTTATCGTGCCATAAGGTACCCAATCAACCCTCCGTGGTTTCTGAATTCAGAGTTGTCCTTCTCTTAGACAGGGCTACAGAACCCAGTCTCTGTCCTACCGAGAGAGAAATATATATATAATATATATAATATATATATATATATATATATATATATATATATATATATATATATATGCGTGTGTGAAATTGGTTTAATTTCTTACAATAGTTTACATTTGTAGTATAGAGATAAGGCAGCGGATCAACTGCCGTCTTTGATTTACATTTACTTTAGCTTAATATTCAAAATATTTTGAACAAAATAAAAACGTTCAAGACAAGTTAAAAGTGTTTATTTTACATAAGTATCATACATGTGGAGTCGTAGTGTTGAGTTCAAATTCCAGCCTAGTTCTTTCCGTTCACTTTTGCAGAAATATGCCCCAGAAAGGTAAAAATTCATGTAAGCCCTTCTGGGTATGACGATAAACTACATCTGAGTCCTGGGTGTGACGATAAACTACATCCGCGTCCTAGGTAAGAAAATAATCTACGTCCTGCGGCAAGGCCTCTGATCAGGAGGTTTTGAGGAGCATGGAACCTTCTCTTAAACGCTGATTTCCCCAGGTCCACCCTGACACGGGGTGGTAGCACCTGTTAGGGTCCCAGCTATGGGCAAATAGTTAACCACGAAACTGGTGTAATAATGTGGTTTAATACCAGGAATACTTTGTGAAAAAAAAATTAATATCAGCAATAATTTTTTTAAGAAAAAAACTATTACCAACAATACATTTTTGAAAAAAAAAAAAAACAACAATAGGTTTTTGAAAAAATATTACTTGCAATTGTTTCCAGAAATACATTTTTTATGGAAAAAATTATTAAGAGAAAAAAGATTTTTGACAAAACAAAATATTACCAGCAATAAAAACCTTGTCTACATTGAGGTTCATATACCTTAAAACAGAACAAACCAAACTATAATTGAAAGATACTATTTTGATTTTTAATTCCAACTGATTTCATTACTAATCAAAGAGTACAACACAACAAAAGGTTTTTTTTTCTATTCGCCGTGTCCTTTTAGGATGTTGGGGTTCATGGCTCTCCAAAATCTCTGGACTATAACTTTTTAAATCTAGGCAGACATAGAAAAACTTGGAACATAATCATATCACTACATTCTGTGATAGCCAAGAAATCGCATTTCTGGCATTTTCACTCCGTAAAAGACCACCGATTGTGGCGTTTACCTCTATAAAAAACGACTTCTAGAAGCTGAAAGAATGGGATTGGTCCTTTCACAATTTTAAAAAAATATGTCGTGTAAAACGGGTAAAAATTCTGCTCATCCATAGACATCATTAGAAAAATAGTTAAAGAAAAAGAATTGATTTAATTGGTGTTTGAACGATCTGCGAAATACTATTGACTGAAATATATTTTCATTGATTTTCTGGGAATATTTCAAGTAACACACCTCAAATGAAATGTTAAAATATACATAGCCCTATATTATTCCGTAAATTCTAATGTATTTTTATGAAATTTGACGATTTACTTTGACGTAGGCTTTGACGTATTTTTCAAGAATATTCGTGAGGCTAACCGAAAACGCTGTTATTTTTCATCTCCCTTTTTCAGGTTCACGTGAAAATGTTATGAATCACAATGCCGTATTCGCTTTTCTAATATATAAATATTCAGTAAAGTTTACATAAAATTTAGGACTTGGATTTTCTTCTATGAATACAGTCACCTCAGAAACTATTTCTAAAGTGTACACAATGGCTATTAACGATTAGAATTTTTTTTTTTTCGCTTGTTGTCTTGTTGGAAGGTGATTTTTTTTTCATTTATGCGTAAGGAAGATAGTATAGTATGTCTTTGCATAGTGATTCTTTTAACGTAGCTTAGATGTGGCACAAGGCCGAAAGTATGGGGCATACTTTCAGGATCAACTCGCTATTCAATTGTAACTGATTTAGCGAGATAAGCTTGCTAACCATTACACCAACTCGAGGTGCCCAGTATGCCTTTGCATAATTGTTATATTCCGTGTTAAACACATAAAACTGTAGCGGACTATGGCGGTGAAGATGTAAAGAAAGCACGGGGGTTAACATTTCCTGCTACCCGGCCCAGCTACATGAGAATGTTGGACTTTAATTAAGTCCAAAGAAAACAAAGAAAACAAACAAGACCGATGATTATATATAAACAAATATATGTATTAACAAGTTACAAACACATGGACAGTTACATTGAGGTTGTATGGTGAGTATTATGTGTGTGTATTGGGGTGAGTGTTCGTACGTACGTGTATTGGTATTGTTCTTAGCGCGTTCCCAGAATTTGGGAAACGCTGTATCTGTGAGAGCTCACATATGCGAGGTGGTATAAGGCCCAAGGCCAGAGGAAAAAAAAAGAGATCGAGGCAAAGATCTACCCAGTATTTATAGCCAGGGGAGAGAGACAGCTGGTGAAGCGTTAAGGAAGTAAAGGAGGAGCTAACACCGACAAACCAAGTGGATACTAGAAGAAAGGTTTATTGTACACAGCAACTACAATAGGAAATACGGTGCAGTTACCATCCTGGGTAAGACGATGAACGACGTCCAACTGCAATTTCTCTGATCAGCAGGTTTTGAGGAGCGTAGAACCACCTCTTAATTGCTGGTTTTCCCAGGTTCACCTGTAAAAATAGGTTCTAATGCCAGAAATACTTTGTAATAAAAAATTACCAGCAAAAATTAAAATTTACGGTGAAAAATATAATATTAGAGTTAGATTTTGATCTAGTGCGAACAAAATATTACCAAGTGAGGAATTTAATAGAAAAAAAAAAAATTTACAAAAAATAAAACCGTCCAAGATTAAAATTTCCTAAAAGAAGTTGGATTGTACACAAAAATACGAGTATTTGAAAAATGGTTCAAATATATATATGTATACAAACACATTTTTTTTTACCAAACTATCGCTATGTATCTATTTCAAAGTTTTGTTGGCATTAAATGACTCACTGAGGTGATATGGCATAAAACAACCAACCAACGGTACAGTTATACACACAGTCCAATCTAGTAGAGAGCGCTACTAACTAGAAGGTCGGACGCACTTGCGTCATCTTGCTCTCATCTTCCCTCTCTGTCCTAGTTAGTAGACTTTATAGGTACTTACTACTTATAATGTAATCATTCATGGGGGTGGCTGGTTATTCCATTGCATCAATAATCGAATGATATTATTTTTTTTTCATAATTAATCTCCAGCACTCACTCCCCCAAATCACCCTATACCATAACAGACCCGGTACTATAATTAAATATTGGAACCACTTATTCCACATCGTTCACTCAAATTCGTGATTTGGTGATAGGAATAATGTTTCGTTTGGTAGGGTCAGTGGCTGTGGTGAGCTAAGTTTCAAAATTAAGGCAAATGATGACCATCCTTCCCCAATCCCCTTTTTAGGCCTTGTGCCACATTTTCTGTTTTTACGGAAATAAATATCCTCAAACTAGAGATTTTTCTTCTCACATTCACTCTTCTCTTAGAAACAAAAAATCTACATTGGACTCACCTCTCCACAATACATATATATATTTGATACAATATATATATATATATATATATATATATATACACAGTGTAACCCGGATATAAGAGAAACCCTGATATAAGAGAGATTTTCTCTGGTCCCAAATTAGAGCCTGTGTTAATGTATATAAAATAGACCAAACCCGGATATAAGAGAAACCCGGATATAAGAGACTTCTTCTCCGGTCCCGACAACTCTCTTATATCCGGGTTACACTGTATATATATGCTTTTCCCCCCATAACCGACTTTTCTACGTGTTCAACTTCCGTAATAGTTTTTCTTCATGGTGATGCATACTCCTGAGCCTTGCTCATCTAAGTTGATTTTTCACATATATGTTCAGCTGTCAACTTTCGATCAGTTTTCGTTGCTACTATAACGTGAGGCCTATCACCCGTTTCACGTGTTTAGAAAATGTGTGACATAAATAAATATCGATGTTGGACCTCACCTGACCTGATGTCTACGTGAAGTGGGGGAGTCCCGAAATAGTGAGGTAGACATCACGCTAGAGTAGCACTCATTTTTTTCTCTTTCTTTTGCTCTCAATAATCAAGTGTTTATCTTCAGCAGCAGTTGTCACTTTTGTTGCTCCAGATCTTTTTTTCTGTCAACATCTGCGCAAGTTTCTAACTGCCTTTGTAATGAATATTGCATCGCGTCTCTAAAATCATTAAATTTTTGGCAATCTTTGATATAAAATTTAAATGTGTGCCCTTACCTCAATGCTTAGCGGTTTTTTTTTTTCAACGCGCTCAAGTCTCTCCAGAATTAATAAAAAATTAAAACAGAATACGAAAATACTGTCATAATGGAACAATCTATTTTTTTTTCTTCAGATGCAGCTACATAAGGTTTATTTACATCATTAGTCACTGCTGAGTTAAGTTTTAATTTATTTGTAAATTTTGGTAATCACAAAAAATATCTACGTTATGGTTAATAGTGAAAACAAAATATAATGTTTCTCATAAAAAAATATTCATAATTTAGCAAAATATACTGTGGAGAAACAAACCTATCCTTTTGTAGTAAAAGGAAATTGGGAAAAGACGAAAAATAAAAGCAAAAACACATTAGGTACTAAAATTTTATCTTTTACTTAAAAAGAATACAAAATTACCTCATTTTAAGTTTTTTTTTTTTTTAAAGAAATGCAGATTAGCTCCAAATGTTTTGTAGGTAGAATATATATGAGTATATATGCTGTTTCACTCTGAAGAAGTGTATTAAAAAACACTAGATTTATGGCGTTACATTTTAACTTAAATTGTTACAAAATGTAAATTTTGGGCACCCATCGAGGATCGAACTCACTACTAAATCGTAATCGTCAAAACTGAGAACCACAGTAAGCTCCTAGCAACCTGTTATTATTTACTAAGCTTTGACAAAAGGCCACAAACATTGTTATATTTAACGCCCCGCTGACCAAGTGAGTCGTATGTGGCACAAGGCTGGGTTTATCATGGGTTCTTCGAGCCCGTAGGCTCGGCCAAAAATATTCCCCTCGTATAAACGGGTTCAGGGCCTGTCTACATACACGGACGAAACCCTGCACTTCGGCAAAGCTTCGTCCGGGTTCCTCTCTGCAGAGGCAAAGAGTTTGACAGTAATGAACGGTCTATATCAACGTTCTCAATAATTATCCAAGCGTAGGTTAGATGCGGCACAAGGCCCAAAGTATGGGGCACCCACTGAGGATCGAACTCACTACTCAGTCGTAATTGTTCTAGCAAAACAAGCTTGCTAACCATTACACTGCCTCGAGGTGCCCACGGCCACAAACATTGTGCCTACAACGTGGATCGAACTCCCTATTTAATAACACGAAGTCAAACCATCATTACCAATGGACTAGAAAGAGAATAACAATTAGATGACCGTGTATACATGGCATACCGAAACCTATGTGTGAAGACCTGAACTGATGGAACATAATACGGGAGCTCATCTGAATATTTGCCATAGAAAAAACGATTGAGTAACGAGAGACTAAACAAGTTTAGTGAGTGGGAAAGGAGAAATTTGTTCTTCCCCACTTTTTTAAAACATTCAAAATGATAATAAACAAGGTATTAAGCTCTTATTCCGACAATTATTTTGGAAAAAACATTCATTTTCTGAATATTTTTTATTTGTTTTTAACTAAGGAATTGTTCTCATTGAAGTACACGAGCTGTGACTAACACCTCTACAACACGTATGAGTTGACAACTGGATTCGTTTGCAAGCTGAGAAACACATAAAAAGAATCAAGACCGACGTATAAACACTTCATTAGCTGATTATTGAACTTTATTATCTAAACGTGTTTATTCGTCCTAGTCTGAAAAAAGACACTTTCGAAAAAAAAGGTTACTGAGATACAAGGTACTAAGTATGATTTAATATAACTAAAAAAAGAAAACAGAAGGAAACAATGAAGTAACAGAAATTAATTGGACAGATGATTATGATTGACATTGCAATTATACTTGTGAAGATCAAAGTTGACTGGAAACAAATGACCGGGCGAAAGTTACACAAGTGAGAAATGCATAAGAAAGTGCTAGATCACTTTTGGTTACATATAGGCATTTAACCTTTAAAATGATGAGACCTAGCTGCCAAACTAGTACTGCACTCAAATTCGTAAAGTCTAGTTACTGTTGCGTGAGTATGATGACCGTGTTTGGGGTTGGAAAACACGTGTCTCCTAGTATATTTCTCCCACAACAAAAATGGCGGACTCGTAATGTGATCCCGGGTAATAAAATGTCAAAGTAACAGCAAAACAGCAAATATATATATATATATATATATATATATATATATATATATATATAAACAAACGACAATTTATGTATTAACATGTTATACATAGACAATTGAAGATTGTTGCGTGCTGCAAATTAATGAATATGAATGAAGAAAACATTTAAATTAGTGATGTGTGTGAGCGTGTGTGTGTGAAGTGGTGTAGAAAGAGTCCGAAAAATAGTAATGGAAAGTGCTGGCGTGCATATGTGTGTGTGTGTGTGTGTGTGTGTGTGTGTGTGTGCGCGCGTGTGTACGCGCGTTTACCGAGGTGTTGGCTGCAGTTCTCCACGTGTCAACCGATATTTTACCGTCCCGCGGTGAAATGAGGAAAAAAAAAGAGATTGACAATGTAAGCACAGTGGTGTAATGGATAGCGGCACCTTTTCCATAAATATTTTCACGCAGATAATCGGAGAGCCGAGTTCGAATTCCAGTCAAATCCATTCCATTCACTTACTTACCTTGGGAAAGGTGTGAATCCTCTTCATTTCTTCCCCCAATAGTTATGGGTAAATAGCAGGACAGACCGGATTCTATAGTCTTGGATATCAACTGGTCTAACGCAGAAAGACATATCAAACTAAAGCGGGAAAAAATATGCCTCGTCAGTCATGTATCGAAAGATGCCTGATCGCCTAGGTGGGTATCACGCATGGCACATCTCATTTATTGACTGAGTGACTGACTATGAGTTAGGAGCGTGCCTTGTTAAGTGTCTGTGTGTGTGTGTGTGTGTGTGTGGGTGGGGGTAACCCCACAGGACGAAAAAGAAAATAATTAACTTGAAAATATTTATGGAAAAGACACAGGAATCTAAGTTACGATGCCAGGTCACGACCAATAACATTGGATATTCTTCTTTGTATTTTTTCAAGAATCTCTGAATCCATTGCAAAAAGTACAGACTAAATATGGCAGCTAAATTCAATGCGTGGGCGAACAGTAAGCATGTAATTGTTTAAGATAGATTCTGATGCGAAAAATTGTCTACCTTGACACAGTAACTCAACTTTCCTAGTAACATCCCTAGCAATTCATTAAATATAATTGTTCACGTCATGTGAGCGTGAAATGTTAGTCACTCTCTTGGAGGTTAGCATCAGCCATACTGATGAAAGACAAAAAAGTTTCTTTCAGACGATTAAGACGCGCTGTGTAGCTAAGTTACAGCGGTGGAAAAGTAACTTAAGCCGATAACATTTCAGATTCTTCTTTGAATACTGGAACATGTATAATACGCATTTTTTCTAAAAAATAATATGCAAAATCAGGAGTGCGTATTATGCACAGCTAAAAAATTCCTTAAAACTTTGCCATAAAATAAAATAAGAATTATCATAAAACTAAATTAGAATATTATATTATGTGTAAAAAAAGAGTAGGGAACATTGGCCGTAATGAAATTAGAGAGGTAGAATTTTTAGGGTTTCATTATTAAACAAAAGTGGCATATTATGCTTGAGTATAAGCATTTTCCCTCATTTTCAACACATTTTTGATGTGCGTATTATGGATGAAGGCGTATTATTCATGGGAAATTAAGGTACATAGCAGAAGCGTATTATCAGGCAATTGTAAATTGTCATAAACTGTATTTTCAAAAGTTTGAGGCCACACTGGTAATTTTTTAAATTGGCTCCAAAATTAGTTGTTTCGTACTTTAAATAACAGGAAATTATTATACAGGTTTAAAAAAGTGAGACATGATAGTTTTTATTAGAAACTGTATTGTGATAAAGGAGAAATATGAATAAATTTTACTCTCCCCAAAATATCCTCCTATAGCCTTGATTGCTGCAGCACAAATTTTTGATATTCATTGAAAAAAATTCTCAAAGTTTGATAATTGATTCCATTCCTTTTTCAATGACTCTTACAGCACTTTTTCATATTTTTTTTTACTCTTCTGTTATGCTAATTTTGCAAGTGGCTTCAAAATTTTGAACTGTAGTTTAGATTAATAAAACTGACATATGATTTTCATTTTGTTTCTGCACGGTTTCTTTATATCTAGGGATGTTCTCTATATTAGTTACAGTTTAATAACCGCTAAGTATGGAACACAATAATTATCGACCTTACTACAAATTATTAATTATTAATACGAATAGATATTCTGTCTCGATGGCTTCTTTTTCATCTTCTTGTTCCTTGTATCTGATTTCTACCTGATCTTGGCGATATGAACCTTTACAACATTCTATCCGATTGTCTGTCTGAATTTCTGGGATGATCTTTACGCTATTTATATCCGGGGTATTGTTCGCATCTTTATCGTTATTATGACAACGTTTCGACATTTGTGCCGTTGGTGACATAAGGCCGAGCAGTGTGTTCTTAGATTCTGTGGGAACGGGCGAGCAGTAATTGAGTAGTACGTAAAATAAATACTAGATGAGACATGGGCAGTTGAACTAGAACAGTCTACCCACGCAGACTAAATAAAGGGTTCAGTTCAGAATTCCCTGTAGATAAAGATACCCCTGATGAAGACAGGAGAACAAGAACGACCGAAACGTTGTGACAACAACAGCAAAGTTTGCTATCCTTCATTTATCTTATATATTTGTCTTCCTTCTATACACCCTTCCTTATTCTTTCATCTTTTATCAAAGATGTGTTAGATAAGGTGCTTTCTGTTTCGCATATAACTTTTTTGCATTAGTTATGACCTGTGAGTATAAAATTCTCCAAGCCTTTTTTCTCATTATGTATCCCAGAAATATCAGCTGTCTCCTTCTCATTCTAAGAATAATAGTCATTTCTCTCTGACAACTGAATTAATATTTAACCCATATAAATGGGGGAAGTATGTTTAATATATTTCTTGATTGAGTAGAATGCGAAACAACTTAGACTGGGATTTGAACTCGATATGCCGATTTCATTTTCGGAGGTGGTAACCGTTACACTGACCATACGTTGTATAAGAGTAAGCAACTGGCTTGTTTTTTTGTTTATTTTCTGCAACAAAATAATAACGTACCTCTATAGGTAAAATAAATAACAAAGAGATATATGTACAAAATAAACTAGAAACGGAATCGAAAATTAAAGTAACAGGTCCTTGAAGCAAGCAATGTTCAAGATTATAAAAATCATTCTGTTAAAAAGAAAAAAAAAAAACCTTAAGTAGATTCCTGGGAAAACAACAGCGCAGTTACAGGTAAAATATGGTAAAGTAAGACAACGAATTCACAACCACCATATAAGAAATAATATATATATATATATATATATATATATATATATATATATATATATATAAGCAGAAATCTTAAGTTGAGGATATTTCTCGAAGCGATTTTCAGCTGTGATGATTCAAACCAGCCCCACCTGTGCATCTCAAGAGTTGAGGATAAGTTGAACGAAAAGGTGGTCTTTTCGCTGATATCAGAAATTTCTAAATAAACAAATCGCCACTCATATATTCAGAATAATATAGGAATATAGGAATATATATATATATATATATATATATATATATATATATATATATATATATATATATAATGTAATATTAAACTATAACTGTAACTACAAATTACAGAAATTTCCATTATAGCAAGCCTTAATGAATTAAGGTATATCTAAAATGTATCAATGTGATTTGCAACCCAATCACTATCTGTCTTTTTATATTTTTATTCCAAACAAGGCAATAAAGCCATTCCGACGCACGAGATTACTGAACGATATGAGAAAAAACTACTATAGAGAGAGTGTAATAAAAAATAAAAATTAAAAACATAGAAGATAACGCCTGCCATTGCATCTATACATATATAAAAAAAAATGGCAATTTAATTTTAACAATATGAGGATGAATCGGACGGAATTTTTGGTACAACTTGAAAGAATATAGTTATGATAATACAACTCATGACATGTTAATATATGAATTATCACTATAATAGCACAATGTAAAAACATGGCCATAGCAACAGAACAATATAAATGTGATATAAAAAAACAACTAGAACAATATGAAAACATATCTATATCGGTATTTATATGACAATATAACTAATGTCAATATAACAATATAAATTTATCATCTTTGTTGCCATATTCACGACGCTTCGACTATTGGACGCTCAGGCTTTCGTCAGTTGATTGAAATTTTGGACCCAACCCGTTTATTTCGTCCACTGGTTCATATTGTTCTAGTTCAACATTCCATGCCTCTTCCGGATATCTTAGTATCAGTTATCTAACTTTTAACGCAACTTGTTTCTTTTTTTTTTTTTTTTTTTTTAGCATCAGCTGTGGCTAATTTCACAATTTACTGGATTAAAAACAACGCTTTTATCCTCTGGGCCAAGTGTCCTCAAGGAGAGTCCGAACAATGTACATAATTAAAATACCTCATCTTTGAAATATAGACAGATCCTGAAGAAAGCCAGAGCATACAACGACCGAAAAGTCGTGAATATAACAATAAAGATGAGGAAAACAGTTTGACTAATGTAAACAATATGCGGCACCATTTAGAGTTGCTAGAAGGAGACAAGAAAAAGGAAAGAAAAAAAAGGCGAAAATTAAAATTAGGTGATAAGAAGCCATCAGGAAAAGGAAACTAAGCGGTGTTATTTTTCTTACAAGGAAAAGTGGTAAAATCTTTATTTCCCATTGTCGAGAAGGTAAAGAAAAGGAAGATACTGGAATTAATCTGATTTAGGTTACGGGGCGGGTGGAAATTCCAGGTTGGCCAAATAACCTCAGAGACAGAATTCTAAATAGATAAACATTTAAATGTGTCGCAGGAATGCCCATTTGAGACTTCCACAGAATTCTAAAAAGAGATAAAATTAAATAGGTCATCCCTGACCGAAAACAAAAATGTCCGTTGATCACACAAGGTTGCGAAAACAAAAAGACCAAACCATTGGTTATCTAAGGGAAAATCGTTTGAAAAAGGCATCTGTTTTGTGTTGAAATTCGGCTATGACAGCGAACCTATTTTATCGGGTCAGAAATTGGCACCAAGAATGAAAATACGTCTAATTGACCACCCACTTGTTTGGCGAAGGTCCCGGGTGATAAAGTCCAAATGACATTTGGCTAAGATAAGAAACCAGGGGTTCACTGTCGGGCAGAAGGAAAGAAAGAGAAAAAAAAGAAAAAAAAAGAGAAAGGAAGATAATTTTTTTTCTTTGAGCAAGATTTTTTAAAACGAGGCTAGTCTAGCCCACCCACGCTGCTGAGCGCCCATTGGCTGAGTTAAACCTGGTGGCCGGAGTATTGGGCGGAGGTGATCATGTGAGGTATTGCTTTTATACATTTCGAATTTGGTTAATACATTTTACATTCTTTTTCACAATTTCAAGTGTTATACTATTTCTGGTCAAATGTTCCATTTGATTCAATATTTCTGATCAGATCGTGAAATGAATGTTGTCCCGAATGATCAATCTTCAAGATTTTTATCCCGACACATCGGTTGTTACATACATAGTTATTTTATTTAACGATCAGAGAAAATCGACATAAGGGGTCTGATAAAAAAAAAATATTCAAGGCATAAGTAAAGCCTCGGTAATCGAATAGAATTGAAGAAAATTATGATCTCATGAAAGTGATTCAGATTCCCGATTACATTCATAGGAGAATGACAAAATGCATCCACTGCAAAAGTGGATCTATTTACGAAGCAGCACATCGGTCTTTAACTTGGTTTTCAATGAATAATTTTAGTTCTCTAAGTGAGGCTGCCTACCAAGGCAAGCAATCCAAGTTCCCTCTGTTTTTTTTTTAATAATAGCAAGGAAACGAAAGTGGATCTATCAGAATTTACATCAAAATTTGAAATCAGTTTATGTGCCATTGAACACCAATTATTTTTTACAGTAAGGTTCACGCTGTACAAGGCCCGGTGGCCACTCGATTTGGTTTGTTTTACGGTACATCAACTTCAAAGGGTTATCTAATACCCACAATATTTTTATTGTTGGTAATATTTTCCCCAAAATGTATTGTCGGTAATATTTTTTCAAAAATGTATTACTAGTAATATTTTTTTTCAAAAATGTATTCCTGGTAATATTTTTTTTTCAAAAATGTGTATTACTGGTAATAGTTTTTTTTTTTCAAATGTATATTGCTGGTAATATTTTTTAAAAATGTATTGCTGGTAATAATTTTTTAAAAGTATTTCTGGTATTAAAACCTATTTTTCCACTTTCATAGTGTTTCAACCCCAGTCTAGACGTTAACTATTTGCCCGGAGCTGGGACCATAACAGGTGCTAGCACCCCTGGTCAAGGGTGGACCTCGGAATACCAGCAATTAAGAGGTGGTTCCACGCTCCTCAAACCAGACCTCCGAAATTGCTGCACCTAGTATTCCAAAATGGTCACCTATCTAGGTACTGACCAGGCTCAACTTTGCTTAACTTCGGTGATTATAAGGGGACCGGTATTTTAACGTGCTGTGGTGGTAAGTCGATTAATAAGGGGCTAAGAATTATTGCAAATAAAGGCGAATATATATCTCAAAAATTGTACTTTGTTTTTATGATAAACAAAAAAAAAACGAAATTCATTTATAATAACCTAATAGATAAGATTAGTATTAAGTGCTTTAAAAAACTTTGCAAAATAATGTATAGTCCCTATCTAGAAAAGAAACAAGAGATTTTTTTTTTAATTTGGAATTCTTCGAATTTAGATATTATCTACATTTGGGGAACCTGATGTTAACCTCCAGGAAAGTGATTCATTGCGCATTCTCCGGCTCACGTTCTCTGCTGATACGACGTGGAAAGTTTAGATTGAATCAATTGCTGGATCAGCTGCTAAAAATGTCGCTTGACTATTTCCGGCGAAACATTTTTTCTCTCCAGAATCTATCTTACATACCTAGAAATCTACTTTAGGTCTATGCTTAGAATATAGCTGCCACATTTGTCCCGGTTTCCCTGCTATTTACGCTAAGATCCTTGATAAGATCCAAAGAAGAATCAACAATATCATCGGTCTTGATCTGGCAGCTCAGCTCCAGTCACTTTCCCTATGACTTATCTATAAATACTTTCATGGTAATTATTCGTATATGATCTTCGCTATGGTATCTAGATTTTTGAAAACTGGCATCGAGATCTCATCAATTGACAATTGACCTGATTAGATGTAGCCGTAAGTTCTATGGTGAGAATTTCTTCTCTCGTACTTCACGCTGATGACACTTGCTTCCAGTTCAATGTTTTCCAACCAACATTGCTGTGGGAAAATATAAATGCACCGCTACTCTCCTGCTGATTATTCATTTCTCTTTCTGCTCAGCATTATTGTTTCTGTTCCCAATTCTTCCTGCCCTGTAAGCCCCCACCTTTGTTTTATTGGCATTACTACCAAACATGTGGTGGTAATGATTAAGTGACAAACCAAAAACTCTTGCAAAATAAGTGAAACGCCTTCTGTCTTAATTCCTGCGATGAGGATTTATCATTATTTCCTTTATTAACAGTAGGACTAATATACTCAATTCAACTTTTCCGACATTGTGATCTTCGGCCTGATTCACGTGTATATCGGCCCAGGTAACTGTCAGAAACTTTCGAACTGAAGCCTTTATTCAATCTAATGGAGTAAATTTTTTCATTCCACTGTCCAGCTTAAGAGATAGCTTTTTTCCGGGCCTTTTTTTTTTAATATTTCTCAGTTATTCCAAATTCCTTTGGTGGGTTAATTTAGTGATATATTAATAGTGAGTTCAGTTGTTGCCCCTGTTATTGCAGATACGTTCAGACTTAGTAGAAACAGGACAAATGAAAACTGAACGATTGACGATGTTTCTAGAACTGGACAAAAGAATAAGAACAATTTAACCTAGTATATGGAATAAAATGCTTAATTCAAAATTCCTTGGTAGTTATCCTCATAGGTAGGCATACGCAGAAGGCCGACGAGAAAATAGCCTAAACGTTCCGATGCTATTTCGTACAGTCACTGAAAATCAACGGCAGGTAAACATTCCCTTTTCTTTACAAATATTGCAAATCAAATTTCATCTAAAAGTGTCAGAAAACCTAAATTACAATTATTTATACGTGCATTAACGTCGTCATACGGCCTCACTGGAAAAATATTTTGAGTAATTTTCCTAACTGTAAAACGTGATGTGCTCTTCATATGTGAGATTACAGAGTGACTTATTCGTGATGTATACACGACCTTTGCATACATAGCAAGATCACGATTTATATCAACAAATTTCACATCACGAAAAGAAATCTTTTGTTATATATAAATATGTGTGTATGTGTGTGTGTGTGTGTGTGTGTGTGTGTGTGTGTGTGTAATCATTTCTAATGTATTTTAAACTTCGAAAAACAACCACTGAAACAGATTTCGTAAGAATATACATCTGCTTCATGATGACAATTTTTGCTCACAAAATTTTGTTTTATTATTTCAAAATATTGAAACTGTCTCCTGAGATAAAAGGAAGAAATTTCGATTCTCTTGCGTGCTAATGCCCGTATACAAGTTATCTGCGGTTGCTTCTAGCGAAAAACTCCAAAAAGTTAAAGAAAGTTTGCTTAATGAAAAAGGAAATTTCCTTTGAGATTTTTAGAAGATACGTGTTTTGATTTCATTTCCTTGTCAAGAAAACACTTTGCTTTGAAAATCCGCTTTATTCCTTAGACCTTCTGAACGACCAATTAAGATATATTTGCAGGCGGACATTAAAAATCCGAAAATTATAAAACGTATCAAGAATTTATAAATAAATATATTACACAATACAAAGCCCAAGAGCCACACAAGGTAGAGGGTTACTGAATGAGGTTGTTCGATGAACGTCAGAGGAGGAGGTAAGAAGTGAAGTTTATGAGGATATGTAGGAGAGATAACAGTTAACGAAAGATTTGACGAGATTAATTGTAGTTATCGTAAAGACATACTTACGAGAACCTGTTTTTAAAAAAGTAACGGGTCTTTCGAGAATGGACTATTATTAATTTTACTTTTATTATCATTTCTTCACTACAAATTTTTTTTATTATTATTATTTTTATTGAAGAAAAATATATATTTAATCTAAACAGGAGGTACCCTTGATCCTTAAACGTATTTTAATAACAGCTGTCGTTTTTAGTTAAATTTCTTATTTTCAAAATAAGTTTTTGATTATTACAATTAAATATTTAACAAAGCACCAGTTTTGCAAATAAAACATATTGAGACGAAATTCAAACCTATACCGTTAATCAAATATGTACATTCAAATCAATAACTGATGATTGCATAGAGCATGAAACTCCGAATTGTATCGTCGGCATGGGATATTATGCATATTTATATATATATATATATATAAATATAAACGAGAAAAAAAGATACATAGGTATATCCGCCGGTGATTGGAAGCAGCGTCTATACAACCATAGACGCTCATTTAGATATAGATGCCTCAGTAGACAGACTTTCTTATCCAAACACTACTGGGAACTGGTAGATAAGGGATTAAACCCAATTTTGAAATGGGGATACCTATCAAGAGCCAGAACACCTAATAACTTCCGCGATCGGTGTGATCTGTGCATGGCGGAAAAAAAATCTTCATTATCAAAGATAAGAATCGAGATGAGCTGCTGAATCTTCGTAATGAGATATTCTCTAAATGTAGACATAAGAAACGATTCAAAACATGAACACCGTTTTGTAACATGTTGTCACTTATGTCAGTTCCATCTTAGTCCAATAACAGCGGGCATGGCATTTTAATGGAATGACTATTATATTTATTATGTTTATCTTTATATGTATCATTGTGTACGTTTATATGATATATATATATATATATATATATATATATATATATATATATATATATATATATATATATATATATATATATATATATATATGTAATATTTATAAATGTTACTTATTTAGATTTTTAAAATTTAAATTTTGATTTTATATATATATATTTATATATATATATGTGTGTGTGTGTGTGTGTGTGTATGTATATATATATATGTATATATATATATGTATATGTATGTATGTGTATATGTGTATATGTGTATATGTATATATGTATGTATATATATGTAAGTGTGTATATATGTATGTATGGAGGTGTTTATGTATGTATGTGTATATGTATATGTGTGTGTATGTGTGCATATGTATATATGTATATATGTATGTGTGTATGTGTATATATACATGTGTATGTGTATGTGTGTGTATGTGTATGTGTATATATATATATGTATGTGCGTATGTATGTGTATATATGTGTGTATATATATATATATATATGTGTGTGTGTGTGTGTGTGTGTGTGTATGTGTATGTATGTGTATGTGGATATATATGTGTGTATAATTAGTTGTGTGTGTATGTGTGTATATAGGTGTACATATGTAGGGGTGTGTATATAGGTATATGTATGTGTATGTATGGATGTACATGTATGTGTATATATGTATATTTATGTATACGTATATGGATGTATGTATGTTTAGATGGATGGACATATATGTAGATGGACGTATATGTAGATGTATATATATATATGTGTGTGTGTATGTTTTGGTATGTATGTACTCATATATATTTGTATATGGGAGTATATGTACGTAGATATATGTGTATATAATGTTAGACGGATAGATATAGGGATACATTGTCTATTTGTTTAAATAATTATATAGAAATGTAAGGTTTTAGGTATATATGTTTATGTGCACTTATGCGTATGTCCGTATGTATGTGGGTAAATGTGTGTATATATATGAAGGACTGGATGCGGATGGATGTATGTGTATATATATGTATGTATATGTTTGTATTTTTGTTATATATTTTTTTATTTATATATATATATTATATATATATATATATATATATATATATATATATATATGTATGTGTATATATATATATATATATATATATATATATATATATATATATATATATATATATATATATATATATATATGGTATGTATATGCATGTGTGCATGTGTATATGTGTATATGTATGTAAAAATTTGTGTATATGGATATAGATGAATATGAATGTGTATGTGTGGATATATTTTTATATTTTTATATATGTGTATATAGGGTATATATATGTGTTTATGTGGGTAGATATATTTGTGCCTATGTGTATGTATATACATGGATATATTATTTTGTATATTTGCATGTGTTTTTGAACATAGAAATATAGGTCCTTGCTGGATTAGATAATCGTTATATTTATCCTCATATATTTATATTTGATTTGTAACCTGTAGTCGATATTAAATTTGTCAAATTTTCTCATTTACAAATGCGGCAATTTTAATTAAACCCAATTTTACTTTCCTTCGTCCCATTCTCTCTCCCCAATGTCTCAACATTCATTTTTAATGTCTTAATTAAACCCCTTCCACCCATCTTCCAAAAAAAATTCTCTCTGTTAAGGTTTAATCTCCTCCTCCTCTCTCTTACACTTCTCTCTAAATTCTGTTTTTTATTTCCGGAGTTCTTTTTTTTTTCTTTTTCTGTTTTTTTTGAATTTGTAAGTCTGATGAATTGGATCGTATTTACGATTCCAATGGAATAAATTATGACCATGGAATATTAGTGTTTAATCCTTTTTTTTTATTATATATATATATATATATATATATATATATATATATATATATATATATATTTTATATAAGACTCGATGAAGTCCTGAAGTATGAAACGTGTCACATATAAAGGTTTTTCAATTTGACATGCAATTTATATACTGTTATATATATATAAAAATATATAGGGTTGTTTTCTTATATCTGTCAGTCACACACACACACACACACACACATACATATATATATATATATATATATATATATATATATATATATAATCGACTTCCCCGGCGAATTCGACGTATGAGGTCAAATGTAGGAAACAAACAACCCGACACACACATGAAATTTTGGCCCTTTGGTGACGGCTTCTTGCAGGACCATCCACACAATTTTGAAAAATAATACAATAAAAAAATATAAATATACAAGGTCCCCAAATTTTCATCTGCAGGTTTTATTTTCAGAGTTGTCCTTCTTGACCATTGCCATCAAGGCAATATATATATATATATATATATATATATATATATATATATATATATATATACTAGTTTTATTTCCATGAGATAATAGTCCACCCACAAAATGTTTTATATGTAAAAATTACTAAACTGAGATTCTTTTTGCAGGTTTTCAGATAAGAGGTTTAACAATCTAGACACCGTTTTCTCGTAAGAATCACTGAAAAATCTTTGGCTTATTCTGCTGGAAAGAGCCCAATTAAAAATCCCATTATAACTTCCAATTGTATCATCCTCAACTATATCTTCAATTGGGAGAAGAAAAAGATCATTCAGGCTTTCAGTAATGCTAACAAACAATTCATATTTGGTAACCCTCTTCAAAATCCATTCAAGAAACTTCAAGAGAACAGAGTATAAGTTTAAAAAATAGTGAGCAGTAGAGAGAAAAACTTAATCAGGTGATCATAAAAGCAAGGCGAATCATTATTTCCACTTAGAGCTAAATATATTCTTATTGTTCAAAGTCTAATAGAGTTATGAAAACCTAAGAGAATTCCAGTAAGATATATTTAATCATTTCAACGACACACCGGCTCGAAGCTTAATTTAACAATTAGACAATTTTGGTGTTACATGATATGGACAGTTTTGCTGTTACTCCTACACACACACACACACACACATATATATATTAAATTGTGTTAATTTGCCATAAGAAATGTAAAAATTTTTTTAATATTATTTTAAAAATGGCCAAAACCACAAGTGTTTTGTTTTTTGTAAACAATCATCAGGCAGCCTGATGCTTGTGGCAAACAGTTCAATTGGGAATAGTTACTAAATATTCATTGGCGGCCTGTTTTCAAATTTTCAAAACACACACACACACGAATATATATTATATATATATATATATATATATTATCTTATATATATATATATATATGATATATATATATATATATGCTAAAATATGTGTATTTTGTGTTTGTGTGTATGTGTGTGTGAATTTCAATTAGGTTTCCAGAATTTTTATCTCAAGAACCGGTGTTTTGCTTCTCTGGCAGCGGTGAAGCACGCTTTGAACTCTGTGGCCTATGCATTCATCATGTTTCGCGTATTAGCTATTCGAACAAGTATGCTTCCTATAACATAGCGCCATCCAGCTTTCCCAAGCTCGCTTGATTCTCTGACTTCTGGCTTTTCCCAAAGCAAAAATCGCCGTTGAAAATGAGATTTATTTATATTCTGTGAAAAGATTAAAAGAAACATCCAACAGCAGATGCCAATCCCCAAATAGATGGCAGACTTTTGCTTGGATACATTAAAGGCACGCTGAGATAAATGTTCCAAGTTTCAATGAACTTTACTTGATATGATATATCCTTAACATGCAATTTTTTTCGATAAGATACATACACACACAAAAATATATATATATATATATATATATATATATATATATATATATATATATATATATATATATATATTATCGTAAAAAAAAGAACAGTAAGATATATAAATTGATGTTCTTATTCATATTTTTATTTTTATTTTTACAAAACACTGTTGAATGTAAATTTACAGAGCATTAATATAATAAATTAAATGATTTTAAATATGTTTCGTTCGCTACAAAATAATAACCATGTTTCAAAAACCGAAGCTAAAAACTTCAAATTAATTATATCATTAGATTAAAAGCATTAGTTCTGTTTCATCTTCTAGCGAATTTTGGAATAACTTATTTTTATATTTAATCAGTTTTAAACGCACATACAATTCATAATTTTTTGTCTCCAAGGATACAGAGAAATTCAAGCATTTAGACAGGGGCGGTAGCGTATTCATTTTTATTAACTATTTTTGTATCAATTTTGAGTTATGTTCGAACAAGAGGTTAAGTCTAGATATTTTAGGGGTGCATTTTTCAACGAATTTTGACATCCGTTCAACGCATGTGCGTTTAAAACTCAGTAAATTTAAAAATAAGATATTGCAAAAATTTGCTTGAAAATTAAATAGAACTCATGCTATCAATTTAATTAAATAATTAAATTTGAAGATTTTAGTTTCTGTTTTAGAAACATGGTAATTCCTGCGTAGCGAACGAACCATATTTAAAGTAATTAATATATATATATATATATATATATATATATATCTTTATTATAATATTTTTATTATAATAGATTATAATAATAACTATTTACATCGATACACAAAAGCTTTCATATTTTGAATACTATGATTGTACTTTCTCTGCGACGGTAAACCAAATCAGTAGCTCTTTTGGCAATTTAACGTAGGGAAAAGTATAAGGTCAGAATTAAAAATATACTTGTGGGTGTGTCTAGATTAACCAATTAAAAATCAAATCTACGTTAAAATAGAAAAATAACGTCAGAAGGGGAGGTGGGTGGGTTACTTTTTCTCTTGTCAAGATAAACTGACGCGTGTAAATGTAATCCAACGATGGTTGGAAACGTGGCAGCGACAAATGTATTATGGATGCACCTAAGTATGATGACCCGAGTTGTTGAAGTAGACATATCGTTACCAGGATCAAATTTATTTTTTTATATATTATGGAAGTATCTTAAAGCGACCAGTAGGTAAAATTAAAAATGTGGAACATCTATATACGATGCTCAGTATACTGAATAAACGGTAAAACATTGCAATATTTGAATAAATATTGGGGGACTATTATATACTAATAAAATAATGGCTATACAATTGTAATACGTACTTATTCATGAAAAATATTTTTCACTATATTTTAACTAGTTTAAGGCATAAGATTGAAAATGCCGGTATAACACCTTTAATTCATTTCTTTGGTTTAACAAAGATTTTTTGTTAGCAAATTTTATAATATATAATTTTTCTTGTAAACACAGGGAACATAGATCATGTAAGGATGTACAATTTCTAATTTTTTTCTTCTTATAATTGAAAAAAAATTACTTAAAACATATTATTACTAAAACTTTACTTTTCGTCGCTACGCATATTTGAGTAGGTGCTGTTTTTTATTCATTAAAGAGTATATTTATTTATGTTCGTCTCCTGGGCTGAATATTCAAGAAATCTTATTAAATAAATATATGCGCTCTCCGGCAGGATTAGAACCTACGTACCCCTGGTCCGGTGAAACCCTCGTGATATCCAATGGGAGTCAGACTCTCGGTAAGCAAAGTTGAATAGTACCATTAAACGCAAATATACATATCTGCTCAGTTGCGTATCCTGACGTAAACAAAGCAATTAATAGGAAGGGATAGATTTTTGTTTATTAATCGGATAGGTTAAATGTTATTTTTAGGGGATACCCATATTTGAGTAGACGTCCGGTTTATTTAATAAACATTATATTTATATTCCTCCAATGGACTGAATATTTAAGAAATCTTTTTAAAGGAAAATATGCGCTCTTCAACAGGATACGAACCTGCATCCCTTGCATTATTTAACTTGATCCTCGATGCACTTCGTCTAAACCACGTCCGATCGAACAACAGTTTATGTGTGACTGCTTGGGAATGTGTTAGGTGTGCGAGTAATGTAATGGATACTGGCTTGGAATTATTAATCGGACAGCTGAGTTCCAAATCCGGTTGGGTTCGTTATATTCATTTGTATGGAAATACCCTTGGGAAAGGTATGAATTCACCACTTCTCCTTAAACTACGTGTTATTTAGTATCACTATACTACCTTTATGTTCTCCCACCACAAATTCTTAGAAATCAAATTACATTTTAATGCTTTGAATAAATAAAAATATATATCTATTTCTCTATTTCTCTGTCATTTTCTCTCTCTCTCTCTCTCTCTCTATATATATATATATATATATATATATATATATATATATATATATATATATGAAAAAATATGCTCTTAAGGTGTGCTATATTTATGGGATAAATGCTCAGTGTCAGAGATAGAGCGTGTGTAAATATAAAACTGAGAACATTGAAGTCAACACTTAGAGTCGTCAGGCTGTTTCATGCTAGACACAATCGTGAGGCCTGACGATTGCGTCTAGCATGAATCAGCCCTTCATATATATATATATATATATATATATATATATATATATATATATATATAAACTTACAGCTTCACCTTGCAGGTATTATCCAACTCACAGGAAAGAAGAAAAAAGATACTATATGCATATCGTCAAAATAAATGCACCGACATCGAAAATGTAATTTTGAGAAGATCGAACGGTTTTACGAGTATATCAATAAATGAACGAAATCATCTGTGTGTGCGTGTGCGTGTGTGTGCGCGCTTTTGTGTGGGTGGGTGTTTCGTCTAAAGTGGCAGATGAGATCCTAAATCTTCATTTTTATCCTTTCAGTGGTTGGTCGATCATAGTTTTCCAGATCTGTTGTAGCTTTTGCTTCTCTAAGCAATGTTTTGTCGTTTTATTAGGTACGCGTTCTGGTTTTCATGCCCACAAATTCTTTCCTTACGGCAATGGAATGTTCCCCCACACCTATTGCTATCCATAAGCCCGGTGAGGATCAACTTCTCAAAGCCTATTTTCATCCTGTGTTCTCTCAAATTCCAGACCCCCCCCTTAGAACTTCCTCATCAGTCATATAAACCGGCCATGCTATTCTCAGTGTTCTCCTCTTGCTCTTATTCTCCTCTTCGTCTGCAAGAAAATAGCTCAGTATTCACTTGTATACTGATTGAGTGATTTGTGTTGTTTATGGTTTATCAACCTTTAGTGAGTCATTTAAATCCGGAATGTATTTTGGTCTGTAAGAATAATTGTAGTTTTTTTCTGAGCGAATAATGTATTAAGAACTTATGGGATAATAACAATGAATACTTGAGATATAACTGATACTCTTTAACCCATAGTGGGGAGCAGAATAGATGTATTCATTCTTTTCCCAATGGAATTTCCACGTAAGTGAATATAATGAACCCGACTGGAATTCGAACTCGCTCACCAATTTGTCATTCAGAGCCGATATCATTAAACCGCTCGCACATACTCACTCGGGCAAACCGAAGTTAAGAAATGGTGAGCTTGGCCATTTGCTATAACTTGGTTATGCGATTGATGTAATGGATATCAATACGGAATTGAAAATCGGAGTGTGATGCTATTTGTTGTTACCGCGGTAAAATAAAACCTAAGAAAGTTTTCTTATCAACAGAAAGTGTCATGTGCTGAGAGACATTGAAACAGGAAGGGTTAATACCAAAAATCCATGGGAAGAATTGAGGTTTTAATTCACACATAAACGACTTGAATTGTATGCCGAGCAGGTTTTATAATGGAAAAATGACCCAGACTTAGAGGGCAATGATGATTGACATGTGTTCTACGCAGCTGAAAATCAAAGTTGTAAAGCAAAAATTTCAGTTTTTGTAAACAACGAATTTGGAGTTGATTCTACTGGTCAAAAGTTGAGTTGAAATACCAGGAGGGGGGTGGATAAGACAGCCACGCTCACTGAGGAGATTTAGTGAGAGGTAATAATATGATAAGGTGGAGAGAAGGAATTCCCCAAAGTTATGATATAAGTCAGAGGTGATTCACTGAAATGTTCCTACCTCGCCATACACACACATTTTTGGCAAATGTCCATAAATACAAATGCACAAAGAGAATTGAGTAGAAGTGTGGCAAAAGAGATGGAGATGAGACCAGAGCCAGGAGAGAGGCTCACATTATTATCTGTCAACCTCAGCCTCTGATTTCAGCCTTGTGCCAAACTTTACCAACAACAGCAAAGCAGATTTTGCCAAGTCCAAAATGATAATATCAATTCCAATTTAGATGCCGGTTGGGCTGATAATTAATTGCATGCGAAGTCTGATATAAACTAATTATTCTACGGAGGACTGATATAAAAAAAAACATTTAATTTGTTCAATTTATTCGAGTGTTATACTTAATACTTAAGATAACATCAAATCAAATAAGAAATACAAAATGATGGCCATGACAAGACATATAAATGTGATGCTATTTGTTGTTACCATGGTAAAATAAAACCTACGAAAGGTTTCTTATCAAAAGAAAGTGTTATGTGCTGAGAGACATTGAAGCGAGAAGGGGTAATACTGAAAATCTGTGGGAAGAATTGAGGATTTAATTCACACATAAACGACTTGAATTGTATGTCGAGAAATTTGAACAATGGAAAAGTAACCCAGACTTAAGGGGATTATGTTGATTAACAGACAGTTGCAAATGCAAGCTGTAAAACGAAAATTTCATTTGTCGTAAACAACGAATTTGGAGTTGATTCCTCTGGTCGAAATTTGAGTTGAAATATCAGGAGGGAGTAGATAAGTCGCACATGCTCACTGAGAAGATTTAGTGAGAGAGTGGGAAAAGGGAATTCTCCAGAATTATCAAATTCTCTTTCTTCACCATTTTGGGCGAATGTCCATAAATACGAATGCGCGAAGTGAATTCGGCAGACATGTGACAGACGAGAGACGAGACGGCAGAGAACTCGTTCCTGCCTCCGTTTCTGATACACCACGCTGAAGGGAACCCGCCCCGACATCAGCTTTGTGCCGAAGTTTACCAAAATAGCAACCTAAACTTTACCAAGCAAACAATAATCACTTACGATTTAGACGCAGGTTGGGCTAATAATTAATTGCATGCAAACTCTGATATAACAAATTATTGTACAAAGGACGGATATAAACCAGTATTTAATTTTGTTCAGTTTGTTTGAGTGTTATATTTTTCTATACGTCTTCGCCCCTACTTAGACCCGTCCAACACGAAGATGCCTGCAACTATTCGATCTTGGCCTTCTTATGACCAAACTTAAATCACAACGTGGGATAAGGTTAACTCGGGATTGAAGCGGTCACTTCAGCGACTAGCCGCGGTGTTAGAAGTTTGGATGGCAGGGTAGGGTGTTGTACGATTACAGGAGAATAAACATCCAATTCCAGTTTTGGGTGGTCGTATTCAATTACGCAAAAACCATTGAAGGAGGTTTAAATTCACCTCTTTCCCCTAGATATGGGTTAATTATTTGAACATGTATCAGTAAAAATCAATATTATCAGCAAAATCCCTGTTTTGAGTAACCTGCGTTAATGTGTTGCTAAATCATAAAAAATAAAATGAAATATATATATATATATATATATATATATATATATATATATATATATATATATATATATTTCGATAAACGTGTAATCAATTTCTTATTCATGAACTAAAAACAAATACAAATTTAATTATTTGAATTGGCGAAAATCCATGGTTTTCAAAACAATTAAATAATTATTTGAATTGTATTTGTTTGGGATTGTGAATAGTTCATGAATTATATATATATATATATATATATATATATATATATATATATATATATATATATATAACCTCAGAACACTCAGAATTCATTATCATCAGACATCTCCCGTTATTGCAATGCACCTTCGGGTTTCAGTGTTTCATTTGCTGTCATAAACTCCAAACAGAATAAATAAGCAAATACGAGACTCATAAATCATTAAATTGATTTCAAAAGCGCTACAAACTTCAGTCAATCAATTATGTGCCATGTGTGATACACGTTAAGGCGATCAGTTATCTTTCGATAGATGAGTGACGAGGCAGTTTTTTTTTGTTTTTTTTTACCCGCAGTAGGTTGGCATTTCTTTCTGTTGTAGACCAGTTATCATTCCAGGCTATAGAACACGGTCTGTCCTGCTATTTGCCCATAGCTGTGGGGAGAAGAGGATTCATATCTTGAATCCATTAGATTCATTTACATGCAAAGGTATGGAACCCTTCTTCTTCCTCCAGGTATGGGTAAATAGCAGGACAGACCGGGTTATATAGCCTTGGATGGTAACTGGTGTACCACAGAAAGAAATGGTAACCTATTGCGGGAAAAAACAAATTTGCCTCGTCAGAAATGTACCGAAAGATACATGATCGCCTAAGCGTGTATTACAGTCTTACATAACTGACTATTATAAATTTCCTTCATTATAAAGCTAGCGATGGCTTTACTTTTAAGTATGATTAATTTTATTGTTATCAAATTCTTATATGGAAACATGCGTAAAACATCAATTGAAAAATAACAGAACAGATCAAGAAATAGATTAAATATATCTGAGTGTCTGCGTATCATGATAATCAGTCATTGTGAGTGTAATTTTAATTTCATAAGCCTTGATAAAATGTTTTTGTTAAGTCTACCTATATTAAAAGTTTTCGTTTTACATCAGCATTTCTATGAAAGATTTTTTAGAAAAAGATGATAGCAGGTATCGTGAATACAGTACTTGTAAGCTGTCGATATTTGATCAAAAACACAATGTTGTGTGTCATTGTTCTCATTGAAATATACGGTGACATCTTTTCCCCGCAAAATTTTTTACAATCAGATATTTTACCCGAAAATATATTTTTAAAATATCGAACCTGTTTTATTTAACATAAATATGCTGCATAAAATAATATTATTTCAATTCTATTTATTCATTGAATCATTTACAAATTGAACGATATACCGACAAATATATATATATATATATATATATATATATATATATATATATATATATATATATATATATATATATATATATATTTTACTACAAAAAATAGCCTTTTAGTTTCAACACTTTTTGTGATGGTGTTGAATGTAGAGTAAAGTTTTTTTTTTTTTTACTCTTTATTCTACATTCAACATCATCTCTTCATAAGATACCGGCTGAAATAAAACGACTATTTTGTAAATGATTTTATAACATATTTCTGTTATTTTTTTTTTAAAATATATATATATATATATATATATATATATATATATATATATATGGGGGTCTTTTTGCATGTTGAACAAGCACAAATGTTCCTGAATTAAGGATTTGGCTAGCTGCCCTAGTAGACGAGTATCCTCGAATACGAGTGACCAGCTATCATTAGTGCGTGATGAATATATATATATATATATATATATATATATATATATATATATATATATATATATATATATATATGAAGAGCAAGAAGGACGTAATTTTACAAGATCAGAATTTTATGGCTAGATTTCTTCCTACTAGGCAAACAAGTGAACTAATTAGACCTGAATCAAATTCGAACTGGCTTCAAATGCATCGTACAATACTTTCTAGTGTTTTAAGGATAAAGCAAAGTGTAATTAAAGGGAACAAACCTGAGGAAAGTGGAGGATTTATATTCTCTCCCTCCTTTTTCAACCTCTCCTACAAGAACAATGTAAGGGAGCTGGAGGCCATAACAGGATCTAGGTTAGATGTGCGTAAACCTTATATCATGCGTATATTACTGATAGCAAAGTGTAGATGTCAACATCAAATAAACACAGATATTTAAATATCTGCAATGTGTGGTAATAGAAAACGGAAAATGCTACATCGAAATCTAAAAGATGTTGGATTAGCTAAAATTACATTCCCCATTCTAAATGCATTACGGAATAGGAAATTTTCTTTAGAAACAAAGAAAATAGTGCGGAATTATTCTGTGATATTAATTCGCTTGTTTGTCAGTAACTTCTAGACAATCTACGTAGAAGACTACGTGGGAACTGTAGAAAAAGAAATATAGTTCACCTGAAAATTCCATGAGAATTCAATGCGAGTGAGAAATTCTTACGAAAAATGCTTGCAAAAAGAACAGTTATACTCAGAATTAGAAGTTAACACAGGTTTTTCAGCACAAAATGAGAAGGAAATCCCGAATAACCTTAAACTGACGAGACATATCGAGAACTAGAAAAATAGTAGAAAGCAACGGGCCACCTACCAAAAGACATTTTGTTAATAGATAACGGAATAGAAGGCGGGAAGATTTACAAAGAGAGAATCACTGCTAAGGGCAAAATGTGTTAGGAATCCGTGGAAGGCTATGATCGCCATCATCATGAAAGAGGAAAACATAGAACTAGCAATAAAGTTTTGACTTTTAAGAAATAACTTATGACGCCTTTTCCTGGTTTCGTCATGCATTTGTGTAAATAAAGTTTACCTTTTGGTTTCTGAGGATCTCAAAAAGCGTATTTTCATCATGTTATATCTACTTTCAGGTGCTTCAAAAAAACGTCTTAACAATCGTGGGGTTGGAATTATTTTTCGGAATACAGAATAATGCAAGTGTTGGAAAACTCAGTGTGTTAAAAAGTGTGAATTAAAAACGCTTCGTGTAGTCGGAAAATTTCCTCAAATGGAAACAATATTAGATACCGAAAAGTGTGAATAAATATACGTGATAATTGTCTTTACTACTGTACTGTACTGATGCGGCATTCACCCTGGGCGGATTGAGCCGGCTTCTTCCTGTTATGAGAAGAAGATTCTTGGGATAAATTACAGAAGTAGGGTACCCAGGCCTACTCGAATAACGTTCTTGCTTGCCGCGGAGTTCCCACAGACGCAGAGACAGGAACGACCAGAAGCCGCCGGTTACCGATGCAGACGCTCCTTGGATTTTCACCAGAGCCCTTGTTAGCCGACATGTGTGTCAGACCTGTCCGCCTTGGGTGGCCCTACCAGGAACGAAGTTCCGGGCGGCATAGCTCTGACACTACCGTTTACACCCCCCACCGACTGTGAGGTAAGGGTTGGACTTTGGGGGCTTACAGTACCAAGTGTTCCCAAGCGGTCCCCCATCTAAGTGCTGACCTGGCTCTACGATGCTTAACTTCAGTGATCAAACGAGAACCCGTGTTTCAGCGTGATTTGACCGTAAGCATAATTGTCTTTCACCCAAGAATACCCTACATTAAGACCAATATAACGTACAAAACTTAGAAGAAAATTCCGATATTAAATATGCCAAAGAACCCGCTATAAATTACAGATTCATCAAAATTCTGATATTAAATATATGTTTATGAAAACCTTTATTAATAACGGCTTTCTTTCTATAACATATTAACATTTATAGTCCGAAAAATACGAACTAACCCATTGGTGGGTTAGCAAATTATCAATTTCGTTTATTTAATTTTTGTAAAACAAATAAAATTATAAGATGTTGGAGCCGAAGATCCAACCATTGTCTAAGATGCTGATTTCTTAGAAGATTCTAATGAAATTGAAAGAATTTCATAATCCATATTTTGCAATATATTACTTTTAAAAATGTTCTCCACACATAATAAATATCTACAGGGTACGATAGGTAAATTGTTGCTATTTTATATTTTTAATTTTGCGCATGCGCCTTGTTTGTTTCGGGTTTGTCAACTGCACGGTATAGTTGGCCATTGTCTGTGCTAATAAGAGCATGATGACGCAATTCACTCAGCCAGAAATTTGGAAACAACATGCTGTACTGCTTGGAGTTCGTAGCGGCAGCTCCAATACGAACATTTCAGTGTGTTTGAGTGTCAATACGAGGACAGCGCAGAGGATTCAGAAAGAGTTAAATGGGTCTAATGGTGATTACGAAGGTATTTGGAGTGATCACTAATGATGGTGACATTATACCTCCATCCATCATCCCACATGACCACAGATTCAACACGGAGGCCAACATCTTGCCTTGAGGAGATAATGCTGTCCTGTGTCAAGAGGGTGGCTGCTGGAATAACCTATGTCTGGCAACAGAAAGAGTGATTAATAAGCTAATGCATTTTTGAGTAAGTTTTTGTTTCATTTTATATTCGTAATTTTGCCCTAGACGTGAAAAATCTATGGTTATTCTAATAAAGGCTTCAATCTGTTTTATTATTTAAAACTATCATAATCATAGGGAATGTATTTATCAATGACTGTTTCACGACAATGAGAAACCATCTTCAGTGGTTATTGGACAGGACCTGCATTCCTGTCTCATTGAAAGTTTCACTCCTGTACAGCACGCATGTACGGTGTCTATGTATTATGTTCATCCCGTGAACTACGAACAAAATATAAAAGAGACAGATTGTAATAATGATATGTAATCATTTTTATTTACATTATTCGGACTATTGTCCTCATCTTTGTCGCCATATTTATTACAACATTTCGGCCGTTGTACGCTCCGGCCTTCTTCAGGTGGATGAAATGTCGAACTGAACCCTTTATTTCGCTCACTGGGGTAGACTGTTCTAGTTCCAGGTGCCATGTTTAATGGATGTCAGTTATCAATTATCTACTGTTAATTTCGCTCTGAAAGTTCTCCACTGCCTTATCCGGGTATTGAAGTCACACTCTTTGGTTCCTGTCACATGATCTAACTAACGCCTTTACCCACTGTGCCATGTGTCCTTGTGGACATCTGTGTATGAGTTTCTGGGTATCATAATCCTAATGTCTTACCATTTTTTACCAGTGATCATATTGCAATTTTTGCTTTTATAGACATATAATCATTTTTGTTTGTGTATTTAGACAGTAAATTCTCTTTTAGGCATATCTGATTGAAGAAATTACAAACATTACACTGCTTAATGTTATCATTCATATTTACAAATATTTCAACTTCACGAATATTTTTCTGTATAGTTCAATCAGGCATACGTAAAAAATCATTTTATGCAAATGTTACCTAAGATATGATAATTATTTGAAGACTTCCACAAGGATATAATAGGTTGCGAAACGATGATCTAAGACATCTCTGATCTCTTGACGTATTCAATTTTGTTCGTTTATAATTTAACGCTTCATTGCTTTTCATTAAAAAAAAATAATTTCGTTGTTTTTTTTTCCATCTATTTTGGTGTATAATTGCATCGTTGTGATGTGAAGATCATTTCTTTTTCTGTAAACCTTAATCTAAACTGGAGAGGGTTGATCTCCGCCCCGTATACATTGCTCAAGATGTGCATGAATGAATACCTAACGCAATATTCCGAGAGATCTGGTACGCTGTTCAATTACCCTGTAGACCTCCAGCCGCACCCTGCCATGGGACTCATGATGATAAAGAGGAGGGGATGATGCTGATACAACTATCTACAATAATTCTATCTAAATTCTGGAACAATCTAAAACATGAATTCTTTAATAATAAGTTAGTTTATAAAAATCAAGGCTATCAAAAATCATACCGACAATAATTTGAAGAATACATAAAATAAAAGTGTTGCTTGGATTATAGAATCGATCATTTGCGTATATTTCGTAAGACGGGGTGTTGTAAGCTTTGATCTGCGGGTGATGTCATAGAAAATGACTCGGAATTGTTGACCGGAGAGCCGAGGTCTATTTGGGATCGTTATATTCACTGAGGCGTAAATACCTTGGGAAAGGCATGAACCCACTTCTACACTTCCAGTTATGGATTAATTATTAAGATTTGTATCACTAAATCATTTTCTGCATAAAACATCTTAAAACTATTTAAAACTATTTAAAACTATTTTCAGCCTTTAACCCTAGAAAATTAAGCATCAGTTAAAGTTACACCACTACTAACGATGGATATATCCTACCCGATTTTAAAAATATCAAAATTATTAAATATAAATCTTTGTTTGAAATATTTTACATGCAGGCACTTCAAACTTTGTACATTAATAGGGACTGAAAAACATATTATTTAGGTAAGAAAATCAGGTACTGAATATTGTAATTAAAAATAGGAAAATTTGCGCTGCGTACTATATACCAATGGTTAGTGTTCTAGGGTTGAACAACATTATTATTTTATGTATTCTTCAAATTATCGTTGTTTAGATTAGAGGATCGATCATTTGCGTTGCGTATATTTCGTAAGCTTTGATCTGCGCGTGGTGTCATGGATAATGGCTCGGAATTGTTATATTCACTTACGCGCATATACCTTGGGAAAGGCATGAACACGCTTCTACTCCTCTAGTTATGGGTTAATTATTAGGATTTTTATCACTAAATCATTTTCTGCAAAAACAAATCCTACACTCTAAAACTATCTTCTGCCTTTAAATGACCTGCAAAGGATTGTAAGCCGTAGAAACCGAATTAATCAATCAATAAATTCCATAGTAGGTTCAATATCATTGATTATCATGTGTGGGGCGCCGTTGAGCGAAATACCAACAAAACTCCTTGTCACACCAAAGATGAATTGAAGGCAAGGATTATGACAGCGCTCGTGACTGTGAACAATGAGACCGCCAAGAAGAGTTGCAGGAGATTCCGAAGTCGTCTGGCGGCCGTGGTTAAAACCAGTGGCGATTTTATTAAACATATTTACTCTTTAGTATTTTAAGATATTTTTTTCTGTAATTTTCGTAAATATGTCTGTTAAAGTGAAATGTCAGTGTTATTTTCATTTTAGCATAATTTAGACGACGATTTATCCATCGCAACATGTATATATTTGGAATATTCTTTGGGAAGGCCAGAGAGTGTAACTGTCATCACGTGAGAATAAAGTCACGTAGATGAGCAGAGCCTTCAAAATATATGGTGTTTTATTGTTTAAAAGAATACGTGTTAATATTTTGTCTTTGTGAAATGTATTTTTCGTATAGCAGCTCGGATCGTATCGGGCATTATTTTCTTTCTGAAAGAAAACATCTGACGTTAATAACAATACCACGATATACTTAGACCCTCTCCATATAATAATAAATTTACAAAGATCAGAATAGTCAAAAGAAATCGTGAGATATCTCAAAATATTTTTATCTGTTTTGCAAGTCAAAATGGGGACTAAAAAAAGGAAAGAATTGGTGGTTTGTAATAATATTTCCTAGCTATAACCACGAAACATGTATTTCTATAAAAATGAATTTGTTTTATTTAAAAATAGGTCGTTTAGTTCACAGAAGACTTGCAAATGTAATCTATGTTAAATGACAATAGATGAAATTCACAGACGAAACATTCAAGAAGAGAAATCATGGGAAACAGTTATGTCAGAGCGGATAATTCCAACCTGTGCATCATGTTCATTCAAAGTATCTTCACAGCACTGCAGAACTTATTCCGGATATTGCCTGAACCAACCGACAGTTAATGTTCCATTCAGTAAGAGTCTGATGCTTTCATATTTACTTTAAAGATTTGGTTACTGCCAATATTGATTTAATTTCGTTTTCTTTTGGAAATCATTTCTCCAGAATTTTCGTAAACGCAGATAAAATTTAAAAATATCATTTTAATAACATTATTTAGAAATTCAATTCCCAACGATTTCTTTTTTTAATATATAATTTTCTTTCAGTACACTTTTATCTATCTATCTATCTATCTATCTATCTATATATATATATATATATATATATATATATATATAGCCTGACGAATGCTTATATTCGTAAAACAGCCTGTCGACTTTTTATATTTGCATACATAATTTTCATTTCGATTTCTTTATATATATATATATATATATATATATATATATATATATATATATATATATATATATAATAATTATTTATAAAAAAAAAAAAATTATAACATAAATATGTTATAAAATCACTACAAAAATAGACATTTTGTTTCAACATCCTCGGTGTCTTATCAAGTGATGATGTTGAAGATAAAATAAATGGTTTTAAAAGTTTATATATATATATATATATATATATAGCCTGACGATTGCTTGTATTCGTGAAACAGATTGTCCCTTCTGGGTATTGTCTTCATTGTCGGTTTTATATTTGCGTACAAATGATATTGAGCAATTTCTTTCTCTCTCTCTCTCTCTCTCTCTCTCTCTCTCTGTATATATATATATATATATATATATATATACACACATACATACATATATATATATAATTATTTATTCGAAAATTATAACATAAATCTTACTTATTATAAAACGCAGATTGTGTGTGTGTGTGTGTGTGTGTGTGTGTCTGTCTGTTCGTTTATATATGGGATCGTATTTCCTATATTTTTCAACCGATTTCAACAAAACTTCACAGGACTACGTAAAATTACCCGGCGGTGGTTCTGACAGCGCCCAAAATTGGAAAAACACAATTGTTTTTGCACAAAATTAATTTGAAAGCACAGGTAAGGGTATCGTATTTTACAAATAAGTAACATTAGAGAAAAAAAAAATGGATCCGGAAGAGGGATCATCATTTCGACTTAAAAGTAAAAAGAGTGTTTTGGTTCAAAGTGTAGTCCAATAGTGTTATATAAACTTCAAATTATTCCAGTAAAATATTATAGTCATTTCTAAAATTCAAAGGCTGACAGCTTCATCTAGCAGTTCAAAATAGTTTTTTTATTAGAAATCACTTAATTTATTATAAATCATTTCTTTACTTTTGCAGATATTTAATATGATGCTTGAATATTTTGTTTTTTCCTTCGATGATATTGTGATAAGTTTTGATACGTCATAGTGACTTTATTTCCTTGTATGGCTTGAAACGAGTAAATCTCTCTCTCGCTATATATATATATATATATATATATATATATATATATATATATATATATATATATATATATAATGGGTACAGAAAATTATGTCTAAGTAAAAATATAGTAATTTGAGGCAGTGTAGTCTAGTCATGATTAGATTGATGGCGGACAAACTGGCTTGTTTTTTTTGTTTTCTTTTGTCGTTTTTTATTATTTCATTCCAAATAAAATGTTAAAGTCACTAGACGCTCATAGGAAGAGGAAGGACTATGAAATACCGTGATTGAAAGAGAAACATGATAATTGACTCTGCATATAGATTTTTGTAGAGCGTGATTGACTGCGAGGCAAAAATCCGGAATTTTTTTTTCAAATTCCAGATGTGCGAGATAAGAAA
Organism: Acanthosepion pharaonis; assembly: GCA_903632075.3. Classification (NCBI taxonomy): domain Eukaryota; kingdom Metazoa; phylum Mollusca; class Cephalopoda; order Sepiida; family Sepiidae; genus Acanthosepion; species Acanthosepion pharaonis. The sequence goes on from CAHIKZ030002161.1 coordinate 69,753, forward strand.
TTATTTGCATCCGAAATTCACTCACACCCCGCAATTTTAACAGTAAAATTCTGAGACATATCTACCAGTCTAGTACAGCGATTAAATTTGTGATAAGTAGGTATTTAAGAGAGCTCATTATTACAATTAGCATGAAGATATTGATTGAAAATACAAAGGGAAGATACTTTGAGGCCGTAGGAAATTTAGTGAAGCGAGAATCTCAAGAACATTGCATATTATTCTTTCAAATTTATCAAGATTCTCTAAATGTACAGCAGGAGCGCCAGACAAGATGTTACAGCAATATTCAAAGCGAAGTCGACTTATAAATATGCATAATAGATTCTTTCGAGACAAATTGTTTAGAAGGACAAAATAAACCAACTTAACTAACAACAGACCTAGATTCAATATAATCTTTCTACTTCATGTCAGCAGATAAGATTAGTGCGACATTTTATTACATACAGACATGTAACGTTTTTAAAGCCTTTCACCCCAAGCAAGATGTGAGCGCAACTAACACGCAAGAGGTTCCAGAGAGTGAGAGCAAGAGTAAAGAGGCATCAAAAAGGAAAGGGAAACAGAAGGACGAGGAACAAGATCAAGGCACCAGAAGATGTCGATTGACACTACATTTGAATATTTGAAGATTATAGCTATCAGGGAATGAAGTAAGAGGAAAGGGAGTTCCACAGACAGGAAGTACGAAACATGAAGATATTAAAATGGGAGAGACGGTTATATTTAACCGTTTCGACAGTGAAAGGGTGGGACTGAGATGCCGACCTAGAGGCACGTTTAAATTCATGCAAATTGGGATTTAGTGAAAATAGCTCATCGAAGCAGTTACCGTGAAATGATCTGTAGAAAAGACAGAGGGAAGCGACAGCACGTCTGTGAGAGAACGACTTTAAATGAGATGCAAGATCAGGGCCAACTACATTGCATATGAGTCTCTGGATAGCTGACGGGGACTCCAGATCATATATGACGGCAATATTCCATGCAAGTGCGAATTGTTGATTTACAAATCTGAAGGATGGACTCGGGATAGAAAAACTCCCTGGCGCGACATAGAGAACCAACTTTCCTTGCGGTAGATGAAGCTATTGATTCAATGTAATTGTTCTATCGCAGGTCAGCGGACATTATGAGACCAAGTAGTCGCAAAGAAGTGCTCTCGTGGAGTTGAGCATCAGATATTTTAATCGGTGGAAGGGAGGGTTCTCTGTGGTGGGTAATAGTGATCATTTTTTTTTTTGAGGCATTAAAGTTAACAAGCCATTTCCAGCCCCAGTCAACAAACGATGGGGTGGGGGCTTTTCGAGACGAACGTCCAGGTTATTTTCTTTCAGAGATATCTGATTTCCTATTGAGGTAAGAGTAAATAATAGTGTCGTCTGCATAGAGGCCTACTTGTGAACTGATGACATCATGATGATCGTTAATGGAGATCAGAAACGGTGTAGGACCCAGGATAGAGCCCTTGGTGAACACAAGTGTTCATGTGAAAAGAAATGGAGGAGAACTCGTTTAGGACGTCATTCATTTCACGGTTTGACAGGAATGATTGTGTTAATTCAAATAATCGTCCTGTAATGCTGTATTCCTGAAACTTACGAAGAAGGCTGGCATGCCAAACCCTATCAAGCGCTTTAGAGATATCATATATAACGGTTCGAGCTTCTCTATTTTTATGAATTGCTTGGTAGACACATTCAGTTATAGCAGTGAGTACGTCAGCGGTAGATCGGGCAAAGAGGAAACCATATTCCTTGTCAGATAGCAGATCATGGGATGTAGGATGCTTAACTAGTTTGGTGTTAATTAAAGCCTCGAAGACTTTACCGAAGTGTGGAAGGTGACTGAAAAGACAGTAGTTAGATGGATCAGAATGGTCTCCAGAGTTCTTAAAGACAAGAGATAAGAACTTCTAATAGGTTGGAAAGCAAGACTCGGTGAAGCAGTAGTTATATATTATAAGAATTAATTTGGAAGTTTTTTTTTTTCTTGGTGTGATTAAATATTCTTGACTGAATATTGAACAATGATAAAAGCTAGCAGTAATTTGCGTCCCTTGGAAAACTTAACTCATATCAATGGAACTGTGTGTTGCCTGGATATCCTAAAGACGAAACAGTATCAAAAGTCTAGTTATTCTGCCACTTCCTTTTTTTTCTATATGCCATATTAATATTTTATTATTATAGTATAATACATTCAAACATGTATAAACCGCTACATAAATGCATTCATGTTTCGATATGTATCATCACATCTCATCAGGTGTTTATAAGAGTATACTGGGAATTCTGATGATTTAGAAGAATGTTTAATCTTCTTTGAATTGCTATCTGGCTGTATGTTTTTTAACACAATATATTTGGTCGATACACTCTCCGATCTTTCTACTATTACCTTCGGTTCAGCAAACCGTAATGATTAAGTGAATAATGCCAGTACATAATTTGCAGAGGCCTACCGCTATTAGGAAAGCCAGAAGCGGAGAAGCATGAAACATAATGACGAAAAAAGTGGAGTATATGGAGTATTATGATATTAGATCATAATAGTAGAAATATAATTTTTTTTTTCACGCTTTCAGGCATTATAATTTTTTTAGGTTTATATTATTATTTTTGGTTTTTAATTTTCAAAGATATTCAGTAATTTTGTTAAACAAGCAACTGCATTACATATATCGAAAATCATTGAATGGGAAAATCATAATTCAAGTGCATAAAGAGAAAGCAACCCTGGAATTTTACCTTTCTGAAATATAAATATATATATATATATATATATATATATATATATATATATATATATATATATATATCTGTCACGTTTCATATCCTTTTTATAAAAGCTAAATAGATTGATGTACCGAGACAGCAGGTCCCTTGGGTACATGATAAATTCTGATTAAATTATCGTGTGTGTGTTTGTATTTGTTGAATAATATGCCTTTGAAACCAACTAAGATAGTAATTTAGATAAGTAAATGACCCATAAAGACATACTCCCACACACACATATACAGAGAGAGAGAGAGAGAGAGAGAGAGAGAGAGAGAGAGAAAAGTGAGAGAGAGAGAAAGAATGAAAGTGTGTAGATATAGAGAGAAATTCCATCATTATATGCCTTGGCAAATGATGCGTTTTACGTCGACTTAAAAGATTAATTCATCCAAATTAAGTATCGTTGCCCTTAGGAATGAAAAACAAAAGATTTGCATCTATATTTTTATATTCACATTTGACTGCTTATCAGTTCTCGCTAACATGCTAAGAAATATCACAAGAATAAAGTCTTAGAACTAACGCACAACGATGAATTAAACGGGAGAATGAAAACGAGAAAAACATTTAGGGTAAAATACTATAAGTATTAAAATAACATAAACTAACATAATCATTAAAATAACATGAGTATTAAATTAACAAAATAACATCAGCATCAAAATAACATAGAATAACATTAACTAACATAGGCATTAAAGTAACATGAGCATCATATTAACATAAAATAACAAGCGTTAAAATAACATCGAATAACATTAAATAACGTAGGCATTAAAGAAAGATGAGCATTAAATTAACATAAAATAAGCATAAACATTAAAAATAACAATAAATAAAACAGCATAAAAAAAACATAAATTATTATAATAACATAAAATAACATAAGTATTTAAATAACATAAAATAATATAATATTAAAATAACATAACATAATCATTAAAATAACATAAAATAAAATAACATAAAATCAAATAAACATTAAAATACCATAAAGTAACATAAATAACATAAGTATGAAAATAACATAAAATAACATAAATAACATAATTAAAATAACATAATATAACATAGACATTAAAATAAAATAGGTTTTAGCTTACCGGCCTCCTACGCAATCTTTCATAGATACAGTATTTCAGGACGATTATTTGACTTAATGCAATTATTTCTGTCAAACCGTGTAATGATTCTTCTCCAGATCCTTTCTCACGAACGCAGCTCCTAGACTGTTCCTTATATTCATTAACGATACGATCTTCCCGATGAAACCAGTTCCTTAGAAGGCATCTATGCAGACGACACTACTATTTACTCCTGCCTAAATAGCAAATCTGGTATCATTGACAAAACTAACCTGGCCTTTGGTCTTGAAAAGGACCTCCAATCGACTCCAGTTGACTGGGGCAGGAAATAGCTGGTTAACTTTAATGCCTCAAAAACAAAACAGCTCTCTATTACCGACCACAGAAAAAACACCCTGCCTCTCATTAGAATGTCTGATGCTCAACTCCTCGAGAGCACTTCTTTGAGACTACTTGGTCTCAAACTGTCCGCTGACCTGAGATGGAACAATTTCATTGAATCAATGGCTTCATTTACCACAAGGTAAGTTGGTTCTCTATATAGTGCCTGAAAACTCTTCTCGCCCGAGTCCACCCTTCAAATCTATAAATCAAAAATTCGCCCTTGCATGGAATATTGCTTTTATATATGATCTGGATCCCCTGCTCTTCGTCTTAGGGTCCTCGGCAAAATCCGGAGACGGATATGCAATGGAGTTTGCCCTGATCTGGCATCTCGTTTACAGTCGCTCTCTCACAGATAGCGATATTCACGGTAACTGCTCCAATAAGCTATTTTCATTAGTTCCTAAACTGCATTAATTTAAACGTGCCACTATATGGGCATCTCAATCCCACCCTTTCTCTATTAAAACGGTTATATGCAGCCGTCTCTTCTACTCCAATAGCTTCATGTCAGCACTTCCCGTCTGTGCAACTCCTTTCCTCTTACTTGCTTCCCTGATAGCTATAATCTTCATCTGTTCAAATTTAATGTCTCCAGATGCATTGATCTATTTCCCGCCCTTCTCTTCTCCTTTCCCCTTTCACACCTCATTACACTTGCTCCATCTCTCTGTAACCCTTTGCGTGCCAGTGGCACACACGCTTTACTTGGGGAGAAAAAGAAACATAAAATAACATAAGCATTAAGATAACATAAAATAACATAAACATTAAAATAACATAAAATCACATGAGCATTAAAATAACATAAAATAACATAAGCATTAAAATAACATAAAATAACATAAGCATAAAAATAACATAAAATCACATGAACATTAAAATAATATATAGTAACATAAATAACACAAGGATTAAATTAACTTAAAATAACATGAAAAATAACACTTTAAAATAACATGATTACATAAACATTAAAATAACATAAAATAACATAAACATTAAAATAACATAAAATCACATGAGCATTAAAATAACATAAAATAACATAAGCATTAAAATAACATAAAATAACATAAGCATTAAAATAACATAAAATCACATGAGCATTAAAATAACCTAAAATCACATGAGCATTAAAATAACATAAAATAACATGAGCATTAAAATAACATAAAATAACATGAGCATTAAAATAACATAAAATAACATAAGCATTAAAATAACATAAAATCACATGAACATTAAAATAATATATAGTAACATAAATAACACAAGGATTAAATTAACATAAAATAACATGAATAACATAACCTTTAAAATAACATGATTACATAAACATTAAAATAACATAAAATAACATAAACATTAAAATAACATAAAATAACAAAATAACATTAGCATTAAAATAATATAAAATAACATAAGGATTAAAATAACATAAAATAGCATAAGCATTAAAATAACATAAAATAACATAATCATTAAAATAACATGATAACATAAGGATACTTAGATTCATTGCTTGTGTAGTGTTAACGGCGTGCAAAGGGAAATAGGTTAGGTGAGTTCAAGTTTTGTCCCAGATCCTGAGGAGTCTTACAAAAAAAATAGAACATGGTGTGAGACAAGGATGTGTAATCTCACGGGACCTTTTTAATCTATGTAGTACGACTATTCTGAGAGAAGGTCTACCATGATTCATTATTTGTGGACACAATCTGAAAATGAATTATGCAGATGTCACAGTTTTGATAGCAGCCACAGAAAGAAAAGTACAGAAACTTCTACAGAACGTAGTAAAGGAACGCGAGAAGAAAGGACTAACGATAAATTGTAAGGAAGGCAGACTGTATGTTGGCCACGAGGAAGATCCCGACATACGAAGTAAGAATTGGAAATGTCGAAATCAAGCAAGTATGAATCTTCAAAAATAAGAAAATGTTCTAAAAAAGCGTTAAAAATATGTCAACGAATTAAATAGTGAAAAGTGCCTTCCAAAATCTAAGCAAGGAATTGTCAACGTCAACATTTTGTTAGAAAGGAAGAAAATAATACTAAATTCATATGTAATATCAACTGGAATAAAATAAGCAGCTGAAAATTCTACAGTTGATGAAACTGTCTACGATTCGAATTACGTATTGGCTATACCAAACTTAAGATATCTGGGAAGTATTTTAAAAGAAGACGAAAATAATACGACACCGAAATCCGAAAGCGAATTGGGATAGCGAAAGAAGTAGGAAAATTTCGTTTGAAACAAAGAAATGAGTACTCTACTATTATGTAATCTCACACAATCTATTTACAAATGAAGAAGGACGATGCCCAAGAAAATGTTTTACCACAGGATATGGACTGAACATGCGAAAAACGGCAATGTATTAGAGAAAATGAAAGTACATTTTATACTAAATATAACAAACAGACATGAACTTTCTATAGCACTTAATAAGGCAAAAGAGTTTGGAAAATTTAAATTCCAAAGTTTGGTAAATCACAGAGAATAAAAATAACGGAATATGTGGAGATACATAACACCCTCCAATCTGAAACGAGATGGCATTTGAAGGATAATAGTATTTTAAGTTTCTTTAAAGATAGTTAACATTTTACAAATCCCAGGAAGATATAAGGTTGCGCAGATATTGTAGCCCAGCAAACTTTTGTACAATGTACATTGAATTGAGAATTATATTCATTTCTTTTCACATCGGTTATTCAATAGCAAGGGCGTATGGCCCCCCTCCAGTCTTGAGTTGTATATATGGAACACAGATGGCATAATTTTAGCCTGCAACTGTCCTAGCGATATATTTATCTCCAGATAACCTGATTCAGTGTGCTTTATCGTTCGGCCACACAGAATGATACAGAAAACATGATTCTATAGTCCATTTTTTAAGGCTACACATCCTCTTCACCCAGATTATTCTCACAACAGATTCATTAAAAGATCGTTTCCGTTAGAAAGGGTAATTTAGTTTTGATCTCTGACGGAGAAAGCATTTTCTTTACAAAGATTTCACCAATGGGATGCATAGTTGAAATATTTAAAAAATCCATCCATTAATTTTTTAAATGCACATACACACACGCATTTTTATTGTTTTATATATATATATATATATATATATATATATATATATATATATATAAACATATATATAAAATCAATATAAAATCACTTGAAGGATGAACAATTCCAAGAAATTTGAAGTCGGGAAAACAACATCAAAATTTACATTTATAGTTCAGTAATCTTTTCTTCTCTCTCACTCTCTCTTTCTCTCTCTCTCTCTCTCTCTCTCTCTCTATATATATATATATATATATATATATATATATATATATATATATAGCAATAATCCGTTAATAAAGTATTATAATTGATCCACAAGGAGGGGTCAGTGTATTTATTATTACAGAGCGTATATATATATTTCTTGAAATTGTTCATCCTTCAAGTGATTTGTTTTTTTGAATATGCTTCGATCTATCCATCAAACCCTATGTTTGCAACTTTTACTATATATAAACTTTTACTATATATATATATATATATATATATATATATATATATATATATATATGTGTGTGTGTGTGTGTGTATGTGAATGTAACATATGATTCATTAAAATCATATAACATTTTTCTTGTATCATTTTGATCATAAATTCTATTTTTCAGAAGTTTCAGGCTTCGGCGTTCGTCGTGAAAAAAAGGTTATGCAGGTAGATCTTTTGCACATATTGAAATAAGCAAATGGAGTTAGAACTCATCACTGACCAAGGTTTGTGCCACAGGTTTAGCCAAGTATCATATTTCCCAAGTTTGACAACCACAATATTCCCCATATCTTGATTCATAGCCACTTTTTCTTCTTCCAAAATCAAATTCCACTTGATAAAATAAGAATTTATGACGGGGAGAAATCCAGTTGAAAGCGTCAAGGCAGCTGCTCTTTATCCCAAAAAAGGAGTTGCAAGAATGCTTCCAATAATGGAAACGATATAGGATAAAGTCTGTAGCTTCAGATGTTGACTAATTTGTAGGCGATTAAATACCGAATTGATATGTGTTGCAGTTTTCTTTTTATAGCACCAGACGCGATACGTTTTGATCACACATCTAATTCTAGTTTTGCTACATAAAATTCGTTAAGTGATGTTAATTGTCGTCTTTTTACATAATTAAATTAGTTATTTTAAAGACATTATATTCTGTTTGATCATACATCTTTTTTTTTCAATAATGTAATTAATATTTGTTGTTTTACAATTTTGTCGTCAGATTAACCAAATCGGAAATGTGTTGCTTTTATCTATTCAAACTATATAGCGTTCTTATTTGTCGTCTTTTGGAGTAGTTGATGTGTATCAAAAGTCTGGACATAATCACGGAGAAACTGTGATATCTGAGTTCCCTAGATATATTTATCGGTGATAGTCTCGTTTTATCCTCTGAAAAATCTTTAGACATTAACTTGTTGGAGAAAGATATGCCATGAAAATTAACGTGGAGGATAAACCGAGTGAAATAAGGATTTAACTCTGTTTTCCAACACAAGAACTATAATGAAGCCAACATGTAGAGAATAAATGTAATTATATTCCGTATTATTTGCGAGATACATCTTCCCGCGTATCATGAAATAAAAACGGGATGAAAAGAAACATGTTCAGGCCGGGGATAAGTTACTTTCTAATGCGTAGTTTGAAGCCTATTCGCATATGGATTCATTACTATCACTGTGTATATCAACAATGTCTCGTTCTCCTCTATCGCCAAATTCACGAAACAATGATTAACTGATTAAGAGGGTGCCGTAGTTTTTGATATTTCTTTAAGTACATTCGACCTCATGCACGATCATCTTCATGGATGATAAGGCATAATATTTTTTTTAAGTTGCAGATTGAAGATTTTAATAGATTAATAATAAAAAATATAAGTTAAGATACCTGTCTTACATGTTTTAACAATAATTTTTAAATTAACAGAACGCGTTTCATGAGGTTTTACAAAAAAACAAAAAAAAAACAAAAAAACGGATCTATGAATTAAATTGATTTGTCTGCTCAATTCACTCATGAAGATGTACCTAGATGAGATTGAAATTACTTGGGTTAAATAAAAGAAATATCCAAAATTACGGTCGGTGTCATTCTTACTCAGTTTTGTAACAGCAATTGATCCTTGAATTTTAGAGGATTAAATAAAAATAAATAGCCATATGCCAAGATTATTCAACTAAATATGCTTGAATGAAGATATCTTCCATATATATATATATATATATATATATATATATATATATATATATATATATATATATATATAGAGAGAGAGAGAGAGAGAGAGAGAGATGAAATGGACGAAGTCCGACAATTATTTTAAGACATGTTTATGTTTATGCGTTCTTTTTATAGATAAAATATTTAAGTAAATGCTATGTTTACAATAAACAGTATTAACAACATTTAGAACGTATAAACAAAAAATGTCTTAAAATAATTGTCGAACTTTGTCTATTTCATGTGTGAGGCCATTTGTTTACATTTGGATACGCATCCAGCAGATATGAATGTATGAGAGAAAATCATGGAGAATTGTGGTTTAAAAACTGTAAAATCGACCTTGCTAACCAAAACGGTCCTCTTTGCCTCAGTCGGTAACAGCACGTCAGGCTATATGACGGTTCCGTATAGCATACAGATTCGATTCCTGACGCATATTTTCTATGAAAATTTCTCGGACATCTAGGTCGGTAAATGATGTTAATACTGTTTATTATAAACAGAACATTTACTTAAATATTTTTATCTATAAAACAACGTATAGACATAAAAAATGCCTTAATACACACACACACACACACACACACACACACACACACACACATATATATATAAATATATATATATATATTATAGGAATTGTTCGGGTGAGCTTGTCTCTAAGGTATCTAGACTTTTTTACAATTACAAGGGAGTTGCAGACTAGCGTCAAGATTTCGCTAATTTACATTTGAGTTGGCTAAATGTAATAGTAAATTCTGTGTTAACAGTTTTCTCGCACTTCTCACTCGGACAACGCCCTGCAGGTCACCTTTCATCTTCAAAAATATTAATGCAATGTCAATCCTAATCTCGAGTCCTCTTGGTTACCCTTCTTTTTTCTCACTTAATAATAATTCTGTTATCTAATTTTTCCACACCCAGTAACCTCTCGTGTCTTAATGGCTTTACTGCCTTGCATGGGGTGAAGATTATAAATAAATATATCAATATATATATATATATATATAGATATGGATCTCAAAGAAGGGGAGAGAAACGTATCTTTGTTTCTCTCTTATTCGTTGTGCATGTATGTGTAGAAAAGTATAAAACACACATTTTTTTATGTGAAGAATTTTATATTTGTATTAATATATATATATATATTATGGGTGTGTGTGTGTGTGTGTGTGTGTGTGTGTGTGTGTGTGTGTGTGTGTGTGTGTGTGTGTGTGTGTGTAGTAATGGTACATTATGGTAATGTGTATGGAATTTTCAGGAGGTTATAGATCCAGGGAGATATTTATGTCAAAAGACAGAACAAAATTATTATTAATTAAAGAATATTAAGCACTTAAAATCCCATAGGTAATAATTTTTATTTCATGAGAGCTCTAAAAAACAGCAGCTATCAATCTTCAAGGCCAACAAACAAATCCCAATTGAAACGGAAAAAAAATATTCCGGTTTAAAAACAAGAGATATTGCTATCTTCTTTAGAGAGTTGGGGGACAGGCAGAGAATGGTGACCAATTTTGACACACTGGCCTCATGTCATTTGTGGATAGTGGAAGAGTTTAAAGTGTGAATCTGATATAATTCAGTCTGTTTCTGTTAACGGTCCAAACATTAAATTCTGACATATTTCATTCAACAAATTATTTGGAAATAGTATTAAAAGAGAACATTTTTAACGATTTCGAAATTAGCGAAAAAAATTTCATAAGCTTTTTTTATAATTAGCCAAGAAATTTAAATTAAAATACCTAAGAAATTTGAATTAAATGATTATTAATTATATTCAGAGAAGCAGGTTTATATCTAGAGTATCTTATATGTATTTATTAATATTTCGCAGGATATGAATGTACTTTAAACTGAAGAAAAGTTAGATCGGAGTTAATTTCCTATATTTCTTTCAAGAAATTTAGTAAATAATATTAAAAAAAAAGTGTCTGGTTGAGAACATTTTTACTTTTTTGTCGAAATTAGCGAATTTTTTTTTGTTTAAATTGAATGTAAATTAGTATAGGATTTTGCATAATCAAACCAGAAATTTAAGTTAAAAAAGCGAAAACCAAAAATCGATTTCAACACAAATCAATTTCAATACAAATTTTAAACTAAAAACTCCCTCAATTTTCATCAAACTTCACCTAATTGTCGCCAAAATAAGGTGATTATTTAACAATCATTTAACTATATAATTGAGTCCACCCATATATTGAAAACCCGCGTAAATAGCGAAAATGGCGGTTTTTACCCTGTTTCCTATTTTACGTTGACCATTTCACTAATTTTCATCAAACTTAACAATTGCTTCATAAATGTATCCTCTTTTACATTCCTGGTAGCACACTGACAAATTGAATTTCAAAGACTCCAAAATAATTGTGGTCTGAAGTGGGTTTTCATTTAACCCTTCATGTCTTCGACTAACTTCGATTGCATAAATACAGACACCTCCTGTTATACCAGTAACTGCAGTAATTCAAAATGTTTTTTTAATGAAAGTAATTGAAGATAAACTCTGTTACATCTAAACATGATGCTGTTTTTGCTCCATTCTAATTGAACGCTTTTTCCCATCGACTAACTTGGTATGACTACTAGAACCAAGTATTAATTATAGCAGTTAAGAATAATAATTCGTGTTTTTTTTTAATTATTATTCAGTGTTTTTTTTTGTCTTGTGTTCTGTAACACTCAATAACATCTTGCGTCTTAAGGGCATTATTAAAATCATTTAGATCTCTATTAAAACCTTTTTTCTTTCTTCCTTCAAACTATGGTATTATGCCCGACAAAATCTGCGTATATATCAATTGAAACACATCCAATAACTCAAAGCTACTGTTTTCCAAGCTGTAAAGAAAATTAGGACGGGTTCTAATCTTTTCTCTTAAATTAGGATTCTATATTAAGCTTTGTTTTTATTACTTTTCAGGTGCTTATTTATTCTTTTAAAGGTTAAGCCGATGAAACAGTGCTGATGGCTATCTTTTGCTTTAATAAACAGAACAAGAAAGATTCTCAAAGGTTAACATTTGAGACTCTCTAGTATACTTTTGTATTTTTAATTATCTTAATGCATGATTATGTTAAACGTGTCCTGTTGTCTTCCTACGGAAGAGTTCGATGCAATTATCTGCTTAACAGCATATTGTCAGCGGCAAATGGATACGACGGACGTGTGCTAAAGACAAGATTTCCTTAATAGATTGATTCAATTTCAAAACTCGCGTTCTATAACTACTAACGGTAATCTTTTTTGAGGATCAAGTATCAACTCGTACAATGGAACGGGTTTCGAGGTGATTAGATATTTGTAAAGAAAGTGTTCAACTTTAAAAGAAAGACATCACAGTAGTTAATAAACTAATAAATTCAAAAGACTTAACTCACAATCGACTTCAACTTCCTAACCATCAGAAATCTATTTTCCTGAAAAAAATTTATGAAAATATTTTATAAATTTCAAAGTTAAAATAGCACTGGCTTCACGATCAATGATTGTTAAATGCTTCCTTATAAGGAAATTGTCAATATTATCATAATCATTGGAGACTAAGAGAACATATACTACACTTCGATTTATCCTGATAGCCAGGAAGTGAAGAAAAGAGTAACTCAAGTAGCACTTCCGGCTCGGTCAATGAATGTAGAATGTTTCCTTATAAAGAAACGGCTAATATTACCATAACAATTATTATACGTGAATTTTCTTCAATGCCCAAACGTAGAAACGAACATCTGCATAAATTAGAATGACAAGTTTCAATATTTTTATAATTTAATTGCTTGTTTTGTTTTTTAATTTTCCGTTCAACAGTACGCATGCGATAGAATTGCTTTTACTTCTAACAGAAATTACACGATGAACAATCTTTTAGAAATATAAGGAGAGAGGGAGAAAGCGGGAGCCGGCACTTTCTAATTAGTTTCTCCGTCATCTTTTGTTTCTCCTTTAAAAATTTAAATATGGAATGGACTCAATCAATTCCATTTTGGACCGACTCTTTCGATAAAGCCAGAAGACATGGATTATATGTTTTACCATTTGCTACAGCATCTATTTGGTTATTTTTTCTTTTTTCGTGTTATCATAGTCTAACCAAGTCAATCTCTGCATATTTATTTTTCTTTCAAATTTAAATCCTTTCTTATTGTTGCCTTCTCCGCCATTGCTCGCTTTCCCCAGCAAATCGATTTCACCAGCCCACATTCCTCGCCAAGTTAACCACAGTATTTCCATTCCGATCACTTGTCAGAATATTGCACTTTCTACGTTCATTCTGTTAACGCAAGCAAACATTTGAGCCGGGGATTAAACAACGTAACCAGTCGAGAATTTTTTTTCCGTTTGTTTTTACTCTGGCGAACACTGGCTTGTACTGTTACTTGTATAAGACGTGATAATGCAATCACCGTAGTTACATCTATCCATTCGCTCCCTCGACCTTTAATAGCGTATTAAAACGTACTTATGCCAAAGAACGCGTGTATCTTCGCTTGACTAATGGCACCGTGTGTTTCGTTCGCTCGGATTAGGCGCATTAGATTTTGTAAAATAAATAAAAAACCTAATCACTCTACAAGAATAAAAAAGAACAATGCCATCAGGAGGAGAATGGTATTTAAATGTATTACTTTCGTGTTGATGTTCTTTAAAAGATTTCACTTGTCAAAATGCTAGATTCTTGGTCACTTTTTTTAAGTTCACCATTTGATATACGTTGAATCTAATGCAGGCATAATTCGTAATCGCCTGGAAGAATTAAATAAAGTAATAACTCGTAGAGACCAAGATAGAAATGTAATAACAAAAGTACGCAAACGTAGCCTTTAAGAAAGCTTCATTCAACTCAGAATGCAATGTTCGCGTCTAGTGTCATTTTAGAGTCCAAGTAAACAGAAATAGCTCTCTCAAAGAGGAGAGCAAGAAAACAAGGGGAGGCAACTCTTAATCATTCATAACAAGAGATACGAATGTGCATTTATTAAAATAGATCTAAAATAGATCTCTAAAAGTAAACTCTTTTTATAGACAAAAGATATGATCTGTCTATATTTCTGATGCAAATAATGTGCATAATACCTTTGTCACCATATTTATTACAAAGTTTCGGCCTTTCAGTATCTGTCTATCTTTATGAGATGAGGTATTATGTACAAGATTTACATTCTTCGGACTATTGTCCTCATCTTTGTCGCCATATTTATTACAACGTTTCGGCCTTTCAGTATCTGTCGATATTTCTGAGATGAGGTATAATGTACATTATTTACATTCCTCGGACTATTGTCCTCATCTCTGTCGCCATATTTATTACAACGTTTTGGCCTTTCAGTATCTGGTCTATATTTCTGAGATGAGGTATTATGTATAATTATTTAAATTATTCGGACTATTGTCCCTCATCTTTGTCGCCATATTTATTACAACGTTTCGGCCTTTCAGTATCTGTCTATATTTCTGAGATGAGGTATAATGTACATTATTTACACTATTCGGACTATTGTCATCATCTTTGTCGCCATATTTATTACAACGTTTCGGCCTTTCAGTATCTAGTATATATATATGTGTGTTACTAAACCTTTGCATACATACATATATATATATATATATATATATATATATATATATATAGATAGATAGATAGATAGATAGATAGATAGATAGATAGAATTGGATATTTGTATATTTTCATGAAATAGCTTATAATCGCGTGTATTTACATGGATCGTCTGTACTTACTATTATTATTACTATCATGATATATATATATATATATATATGTGGTAAAGTAAAAATGCTAATAAGAAACGTATATCAATCTAACATTTTTCATTTTCATTAAAGCATCGTCAGAGATTGAGAGAATACAAGCAAACAGACAGAAAACACCGGTATTTCGAATGATTTTTGGGAGAGTTCTCATTGGTCAGACAAGTGTCACGTGTATTAAAATGGTGGATAATTCTATGTGTAATGTAGGTTTGTGAAAATTCTTTTATCTCTGAAATATACTTGAAAATACTTCTGTTTTCTTTTTTATTTTCTCTGCCATCCAGACGAATTTTTAGCAAGGAACATGTTATATTTTCTTCCAATCGACATTTGATCTGAATTTGATCTATATATATATATATATATATATATATATATATATATATATATATATATGTATATGAATAGATATATATATATATATATATTCATATATATATATATATATATATATATATATATATATATATATATATATATATATATATATAAGTTAAAGATCAAATTCAGATCAAATGTCGATTGGAAGAAGAATATAACATGTTTCCCTTTGCTTTAAAGATTTATTTAAATATATTCTTATTTGCAACATGTACTATCTGTTTTTGCTACTATTGTATTTCAGAAAACAGAATGAATTATCAAATTTCAAAGGATTAATAACAAAAGAAAAATAAGCATTCACTTATCTGCTTATGAGGCAGAGTTATGTGGAAATGCCTAAACCCTTCACTAGACTTGACTCTAAAAATTTGACAATAAACATAACACGGAAATATTCTACAAAAAATTATTTATATAAATATAAATCGACGATTATTTTTTTCTTCATACACTCATCCAGTCGGATTGAATCCTCATAAAAAAAAGCTCATCTAGTCCTATGGCATTGACAGAAGACATGTTCGATAAAAACTCATTCGACGCCGCTTCACCCAACATTCCTCTCCCTTCTGTCTTCATTTTTATCCGTTTCTTGACTCCCAGTGCCACCAACTTTTCCTTTCCTTTTTTTCCGTGTGTCTTTTTTAAATCAATTTATCTCCTGTGTTTGGTGCATTTAAGAAAACCTACTGCAAAAATAATTTTAATTTTATAGCTGAAAAATTCAAATGTGATTGTTTTCTTTTAAAAAATTAATTATTTATATTGCCTTGCAGGCTGTGTTATTATGCTCAAACATTGACCTCTCTACAAGGAGTTTTACCTGGGTATTCACATTTTAGCAACTCTTCGGGATTATCGACATAGCCAAAGGATTATACATGTTTTCCAACGATTTTACCTAACTATCCTGGGGTAAATTCTTTGGAAAATATGGCGTCGGTAAATCAAATACTAAGTGGGTATTTCTGCTGTCTCTTTGCAGTGAATTCGACAATTTTGAAACAACCAACTAGTTTTAAAACTACATGGCGATATGTTAGTTCAGGGCACGACCATCTCATTGACCATCGTTCGTGGTCGGGATCGCCATCATATAAACCTGACGCGATCACATGCAATCGATCAATGTTGATCAGACCATAAAATTATTTGCTCATATGTGGCAATGCATTTGAAGTAGCCTGTTAGAAATAATCGAGAAAAACTGCCAAAGAAGTTAGACAGGACAAAGCTGTAAAACAGGAAAACATAAGACTCTTTTCAAACATTGATCTAGATAATGGTAATGAATCGGCAGGGTCTGTATGACTAGGCAAAAGAAACACTTCAGTGTTCAGCGAAAACATCAAGACTGGTTTGATTCAAACGAACCTGAAATTAAATCTCTCCTTGAAAACATGCATAAATATCATCATGCCTGGATGGCAGACAAAGCAGGCCTATCAAAGAAACAGGACAAGGGAAAGTCTGAAGTAAAATTGTGAGAGAAGGAGGTGGCTGCTGACAGATGTGACTTGAAATCATTCTACCAAATCTCGAAGGTTAGTTTTGGTTCGAATTCCCGCGGTCTATCACCAATCTTTCCTTCAGATACCACTCTTTAACAGACAAAAGCCACATTAGCAAACGCTGGACAGAACAGTTCTCCACGGTCCTAAATCAGGATTCGTTTGTTGATGCTGAATTAGTAAACAATCTTCCGTGGGGACCTGTTGTACAAAGCCTAACGCTTCAATCTTCGAACTCAAAAAAGCAATCAACCAACGCTTGAATAGAAAACCCACCAGTTAAGATGGAATCAAACCTGAAATATACAAATGTGGCACCAATCTTTTGATAAGACAATTTTTGAAATTTTAGACCTTGTGTGGGAAAAGTGCCACAGCAGTATAAGGATGGTTCAATTGTCCATTTGTATAAGCGCAAGTGGAACAGGTGTGAGTGCAACAAGCATAGAGGAATATCTCTTGTTTTGGTTGCTGGCAAAATCCTTTCTCGTATCATCCTGAATAGGCTTAACGAATTTGTCTCATAATCAGCATTATCAGAGACTCAGTGCAGTATTTGATCCAGTAGAGGAACCGTGGATATGATCTTTTGTCTCCGGCTGGCTCAAGAGAAGGAACGACAACAAAACAAGAATCTATTCGTTGTTTTTGTAGACTTCACATGAGCTTTCGATCATTTATCTCGAACATATCTTTGGAAAGTTTTGTCAAAATGAAATGTCCCAGAAAAATCTTCCATATTATTATCTCATGAAGGAATGAAAACTTGTGTAAGATCGGGAAGTGATCAATCTGTCGTCTTTCACTTCTCCACCGCTACAAGCAATGTTAATTTCTTGCATCACTTCTCTTTAAACTTTTCTTTGCTATGCTTGAAAAGGCATACTCTGACTTAAGTGAAAGAGTAAATGTTGAATTCAGAACAAGTGGATGTCTATACAATCAGAAACGTTTTAAAACACAATCGAAACTTGGTCTGCAGCTGGTACGCGATCTGATGATGCTGCTCTATTAGCATACAGTCTAGAAGACATTCAAACCACCCTTGAGAAATTCTCTGAAAGAACGAATGCATTTGAACTCACTATCAACATAAAGAAGACTGAGATATTATACCAGCCAGTACCAGGCAATCCATCTCTCATAAATCCTTCCGTATTCATTGATGGTATGGCTCTAAAAACTGTTGAGACATTTACATATCTTGGATCAACAGTTTCTTCTGATGGAAAAATGGACAGAGAAATCCAATCCGGAATAGTCAAAGCCAGAACAGAATTCGGTAATCTTAAACATAGGTTATGGAACACCAAAGACGTGTCGCTCAGAGTAATTATCGACATATAGGGATTAGTCTTTCTCTCAACCCTTTTCTATGATGCTGAAACTTGGACCATGTACCGCAAGCACATAAATCAACTTGACGCCATTCATATGCGCTGTCTTTGTGCCATATGTGATATAAAATGGGATGACATGGGCAAAACTGAAGAAATATAACAACCATTCTAGCAAAAATACAATTTAGGCGGGCTAGTCATGTTGTGAGATTGGGTGAGCATAGGCTTCAATAAAAAAAAAAGTGCTGTCTGGACAACTACCAAACTACAAGCGTTCAGTTGGACGTTCACTCTTCCGTTACAAAGACAAATTGAAAGGCAACTTGAAACGTCTCAACTTTGATCTGAAAACCTGGCTAGACTAAGCATCGGACGTAAAAGTGTGGCGTAAAACAAGTTTCATTAAGTTAAAGGGTTTTGAATACAGTAGAATGAAGCACCGTAATCAGTTTCGTCAAGCTATGAAGCAGAGACGCCATCAAAATTCTGTTTTAATAAATTTCATCTGACAATGTGGCTTTGTAGCCCGTACTAAGGCAGGGTTACTATCGCATTTGAAAAAGCGCAAATGTCTTTCATTTACCTGATTTTCTCCACAATAGCCCCTGCTAGAATGCATTAAGTGCAAAACGAAAGGCACCATCTACTGCTGACACTCATTTATAGTTTACGATAGGAGATCCATCATATATATATATATATATATATATATATATATATATATGTGTATATATATATATATATATATATATATATATATATATATATATATATATATATATATATATATATATATATTATGAGTTGTTTCGTATGGGCAAATAAAAACTTCCTTTAATGATGAATATTTGTTTCTGATGCGTCGTAAGCATCTCGTCAGGTGAGGAACCAAAATGTTATATATATATATATATATGTGTGTGTGTGTGTGTGTGTGCACATATATAGAAAAATAGGAAAGAACACGTTAGATAAATAATATAATATATATATATATATATATATATATATATATATATATATATTTAATAAGTATACAAGTCTCAGACACAACGCTATCTTCAGGCCCTGGCTACTGACTGCAGATTTTATACTAGAGAATATAATCTATAATCAGCACTTCAAAATTGCATTGTGCATGCAAATCCGAGTCGTGCTATATATAATACATCCTTAATAGTTCTCTTGTATTATATACAGCATAGTTTTACTACTACTGACGCTATATGTGCGATATATATATATATATGTGTGTGTGTGTGTGTGTGTGTGCGTGTGCTTTTTTTAATAACAGGCTTTATCTACATTCTTCCACATATTATCATCGTAATATGAATTGTTCACTTATGACAGTTGTTCTCTCTAGAATCCTTCTTGCACATTTATGGATTTACAGTTCATCCCTGTATCAAATTTACCTGCCATATCTGGTCTGGTGCGCCTTCTCGACACTTTTGAACAAATCCAAAATAGCTTCTTTAACATTATCGGTCCTAACATAACATCTCGTCTTCAATCACTTTTCGATCTACCCACCGTAGCTTTCCTCTGCCTATTTTTATAAAACTGTTTATGAGAATTATTCTAAAGAGCTTTCTTGCTTTTGGTACCATCAGTCTATGCGTAGAGCAGGTTAAGTGTCCTTTATACGAAATCCTTGTAACTGGAAGAGCTTTGGTTTTCTGATTTTTCCGGATTTTGAAATACAGACTATTGATTGGGAATGGAAGCCAAAAATAAACACGGTATCTATTTACATTTCATATTAAAGATATTGTTTTTAATTTGGTATTCCGGTTAAATGATACTCAAAGTGCATTAGACAGGAAGCTAAGTCTTTTCATTTTTTCTGTTGAAATCGCTATATGTAATCTTCTTCCGCTTTTATGGTCGATGGAAGAAGCTTCCAATTTTGCTGAAACTACAATTTTTCAAAAATTTAAAAGCAACACCAGTCATCATATCATGCTTTTCTGGATCCTATTCTTTCACATGTTTCTGCTAACGTTTTCGCATTTAATTTCAAGTGAAACCCTTGCATCATAGTAGCATTATCTCCTTCCTTGCGAGAAACGATATCGAAAACCAAACTTCAAACATGTCTGAGTAAAAGTTAAACACCCTTAGCGTCACATCTGCTATGAAGTCACGTACTATTAGTATTTCTCCAATATACCTCTTCATACACATCGATAAAAAATGTTAAATATACTTATCTGAATGTAATTTAATTTGATACGTTTACAAGAAATATAATTATTCTTAGGTTCTCGTTTAAAAAAATGGTCACGTTTAATACAAAATTTAATCATTTAAAATTAGATCGTTTGAAACTGTCATATTGGATCATCAGCGTAGTGATTAAATTGTAGTAATTTTTCTTTAACAGTTATAATAGAATAAATAAATCTTTGAAGGTAGAAGAATTTAGTAATTACTATTATTAATACTACTACTACTACTATTACTACTGCTAATAATAATAATAATAATAACTGCGTAATTTTACATTCTAAAAATCAATAAATTCTTTGGGAAAATTGTTTTAAAAGACTGTACTGAGTGAACAGTAAACTATTAGGTGTTTCGAGAATGAAGAAATATTTTTTTTAAATATTACGGCGGATAGTAATCATTCAAAACGTTTGCAAAACGTTTTAGACTTTCCTTGATAGTAAAATCGAAAAAATAAGTTTCACTAATCGAAAGAACATGACTTTGCATAATAATGAGTTATTTTGAATGACGAAGAAGATTTTGAAATTCGTAATAAAATTTCCAGACGGAAGTGCTGCATAAAATTTACATGGTAGAATTAATAAATTTAAGTTTAAAAAAAAAAAAAAAAAAAAAACAAAAAGAAACAAAACACTGACTTTGGAAAAATCTAGTCTGAAGAATTCGTATTCTTCTGAAAAATAAATTTGGATTTTATTTACCATAAAATCACTTGTCTTCGACATTTACTAGCGATTGTGCTAACCCTGCTTTTATCACGCCTCTTAATGCTCAGTTCCTAAATTGTCCACCAAATTTTTAACAACGACCACAGTATTTAAAGAATTTTAAAATTTTAGTGGTTATATTTTATGTATCTGCAATATAACCTGTTCCCCATAAAAGCTGGCGTTATTGTAAAAGCTCTTCACGTGTAGATATTTAAGTTTTGTGACGGTGGAAGAGCATTATGATCATCATTGTCATAAAATTACAACCATTGGAACGTCCGGCCTTTTTAAATCTTTACCATAATTGTCAATGTCCTGAAAGTTTAAAAAAAAACTTGAACCACTTATTTAATTCAGTGAGATATATTACTGTGCTATTATTTCGGGCAAGGGAAATAACTCGTGTAGATAATTCAGTGATGTTGAAAATGCTTTTGAGCCGGTGAATCTTGTGCGTTTTAGCAAAGACAATCCTTCTTTGAACATTGTACACTGGCGCTACAGAATCACAAACAAAAACAATGTAGCAAATAACAGAAACTTCGTCACTGGATGACTAGCAACAACCGCAACAACTAAATTGGGTAGCAAATCTAACTCGGAGAGAAAATAATAACATAATCAAAATGTTGATTTTCCACACTACTTCAAATAAAAGGTTAGGAAGGAAACCTCTATCAGTACTGGAAAGAGTGATAACAGCTACTGGGCTTGAGAAGAGAAACTAATGACTTAATCAAAGATGTTGACATTCCACACTACTTCAAACAAAAGGTTAGGAAGGAAACCTCCATCAATATTTGAAAGAGCGATAACGGATACGAGACTTGAGAAATTTATTTTGGTTAATTTGCAGTGTAACACACGCACTCAGTTCGCATTAAAAATGATCAGAATTCCTACATTTATGTGTAATTGTACATGCTCCATTCGAATCTGGCTTGATAAATTTGATAAAATCTACTGTTTTGGAGTTATCGACAGTGAAATTTTGGACTCATTCGCGTCGCGGGAAGCCATTACGGGCGCTATTTATATACATTCGATGGGGAATAGCTATCAGTAAAGGTATCATTGCGCAAACTAAGCGTGTCTCCATAAATAGTTCTCGTGCACAGTAATTTCCACAAATTTAGACAGGAAAGATGAGTTTCGAACTTAGCTTTCCGCAGAATTCCACGTTTAGCTTTCCGCAGTGAATGTATGCAAACAACGCGAGTAATGGCGGCCGACAACGTTCGATTGAATGCTAATTTCACTGTCGATAATTCCAAAACGATAGATTTTATCAAACTGATCAAGCCAGATTTGAATGGAGCATTTACAATTACACATGAATGTAAGTATTTTGCTAATTTTTAATGCGAACTGAATGAGGATGTTACACTGCAAATTAACCACGATTTTGTTAATTCTCAGTTTCATAATCGGGATGTTTATATTTCCCATTACTTAAGTCAAACGTTTAGGAATGAATCCTTTATCAATATTGGAAAACGCGGTAACTCCAGAAACTTATTTTCCTGAAAAAAATATTTTAAGAGAAAGATTTTATAAATGTTAACAGGCATCAATATTGTCTGCTTGGACAATGAATGCCAAATGTTTGTTTGTAGGGAAAACGTCAACATTAACTTTACTCTCTAATTCATAATTTATTTTTTGGTTGGTGGAGGGATATACGAATTTTACTGGCAGATTCATGAACCGAAGCCTGGAATTGAACTTCCGACCCAACTGAACAGCATTAATTTAAGTTAATCGTAGCGCGCTTCAACGAACAATCAACTGGTGAAGATAAGAAAAAAAAAGAAAATTTTACCAGGAAAATGTATTTGCCAGCGAGATTATCGATGGTTAATTATTTAAGTTTTTGTTGCATCCACAATTTTGTATTTAATGAATTCGTATTTTTGTGAAAAATAAGTTTGGATTTTAATTTAAAGAAAACCACTTGACTAAATATTTATTGTCGATGTGACGTCTTTGCCGCGGCGTCAGCTGTTCGCTCCTCGCTGCTCCAAGTGTGACGTTCTAACCCTTTGGTTAGATGAATAGCAGCCTCGTCGTTCCCAACTCGCTTCCAACGCCTGGTTACTAGGGTAACTGCACTGATCTTCGGTCTGCCTACCCACGTTGTGATTAGATCTTAGACAGACGGGATCAAACAGGGATTGGGGCCGTATGCAAGCTGAGTTCAACGGGGGTGATAACACACAAGAAAAAAAAAAAAACTCACAAGGTCAAAAATTATTGAAGAAAAAAGGTAACAACTTTTTATATCTAAATGTTCGTTACACAAGATTATTCCTACCCCCCGACCTGTTTTGTGGACTGTGGCACCAAGCTTCTACCATACAACTTTAAGGCTTCGAGTTGCCTGCTCTCTAGAAATTTGCATTTCGGGGTGTGGATTGGTTTCGACACTGGGCGCTGATCTCTACCGTGTCGTTCACGGCTGATTTTTTCTCGTCGTCGGTGGCTGTAACTAACTCTCTCCTCAGAGTCTGAACTATTGTTCACTCATCTCTGCCGTCAGTGCGCGAACTAACTTCTTCTCTTCGGCTTCGGTTGGACGAGATTATTCACTTCGGCTTGAGTTGGACGAATTTCTCTTCTTCGGCTTGGGTTGGGCGAATTTCTTCACTTCGACTTGGGTTGAACGAATTTCTCTTCTTAGGCCAAACGGCTGCTTCACTTCGGCTTCTCTTGCCGCAAAGGGGACTAATGAACAGGGCCCGCTGTCCGCGCTGCAACTCCAACTTAACTTCTTCTTCCGAGGCGCAACCCCAACTTAACTTCTTCTTCCGAAGCGCAACCCCAACTCCAACTTCGTCCGAGGCGCAACCCAACTTTCTCTTCAGCTTCTCTTGCCCGCAAGGGGGCGAATGAACCGGGCCCGCCGCCCGCGCTCAAGCTCCCTCGCTGTCCGCGGCGTAACTGCAACTTAACTTCTTCTTCCGAGGCGCAACCCCAACTCAAACCTCGTCCGAGGCGCAACCCCAACTTTTCTCTTCAGCTTCTCTTGTCCGCAAGGGGCGAATGAACCGGGCCCGCCGCCCGCGCTCAGCTCCCCTCGCTGTCCGCGGCGTAACTGCAACTTAACTTCTTCTTCCGAGGCGCAACCCCAACTTAACTTCTGTCTCTTCGGCTTCTCTTGCCCGAAGGGGGGAGAATGAACCGGGCCCGCCGCCCGCGCTCAAGCTCCCTCGCTGTCCGCGGCACAACTGCAACTTTCTCTTCAGAGTCTGAATTATTGTTCACTCATCTCCGTCGTCAGTGCGTGAATTAACTTCTTCTCTTCGGCTTCTATTGGACGAGCTTCTTCACTTCGGCTTGGGTTGGATGAATTTCTCTTCTTAGGCTTGGTTTGGACGAATTTCTCTTCTTAGGCCAAACGGACCGGTCTTTCTTGCCCGCAAAGGGGGCGAATGAACCGGGCCTGCCGCCCGCGCTCAAACTCCCTCACCATCCGAGGCGCAGCTCCAACTGATTTCTGTCGATTGGGGTCCTGCTTTTATTGAGGCAGTCAAAAACTGGGGTGGTTCTGTCGGCGTGAGGGTTTTCTTGATAATTCTAAAGATGTATTATTTCTGATTAGGGATTTTCCATTCTCGGCAACTTACTTTCACTCCTACTTCCTTACTGTGCCTCTGGGGGAGGCGTATACCCGTTTCCCCTGGTCCCTCGTATGTCAGGTGACCGCTCTCGACCAATGGTCGGGCATCTTTCCTCCTCCCTCGCACATCACGTGACCGCCCTCGGCCAATGAGACTCTGGTCGGGTGTCTCTCCTCCTCCCTCATGTATCATGTGACTGTCCTCGGCTAATGAGACTCTGGTCGGTATCTTTCCTCCTTCCTTCGTGACGTCTCTAATCGGGCGTGGACAATCCGTGGCTTTGTTCTGGGGGAAGAAACACCTTGCTAAAAAAAACAAAATTTAAATTGTCCTTTCCGTACGAAATCGAATGACGCTATCGGTTTCTTGACACGCGGTATCTGTCAAAACAGCCTATCGCTAATTGGATGCGATCTAAGAAAGGAATTTTCCTAGACTGCGTGGCGTTCTCGCGAGCTAATACAAATATTTCACCTTTTTCTTTCGCTCGGAGCTTGTTAACAAAAATCTTAATTATCTCAAAAAAACATTTTCACCTTGGGTGGTTTTTTCAACTTTAGAATTATCTGGCTTTCGTGTATTAATGTTTTGTTTTCATATCCACTTCCCCATCTGTTACCTATCATCTCAATGACATCCTTTTCATTTGTTACTTATCAATATTTTTTTTTCCCCTAAAATTTTATTTCTTCAGCCAAATTGATAACAAACTCCCATCCTCCGCGGACACGAAAGTAGGTCGGTGTTTGACCTGATATTTTTGACATCTGATATGTGCCAGTCGAGCATGTGTGTTTTCGCTTACGACCTGGTTTCGTATTATATTTTTTTTTCTTTTTCTTTTTTTTTCCATTGTCTCTAAACTCTATTTCTTCAACCAAATATAACAAACTTCCATTTTTCGTGGATTTCGGTCAGGTACTATGACCTAGATATCTTTTGACACCTGTTATGTGTCAGCTGAGCGTGTGTGCTTATGACCGGTCTGCGTATTATATTTTTTTCTTTCTTTTTTTTCCTTCTTCTCTTTTTTCCCCCAGATCTCCCGAACGCAATTAGAGAATTATTCTCAACTCTGAAATATTCTTCATTTCTAAATAACTATCGAATGGTTAGCAAACCGAAAAAAATAAATCATATATTTATGAATATCTCCTTTCAGTTTTCCAATCATGCATGGTGCCACATCGATCTTTTAAAGTGCTTGTTCACATATGTAAACGTTCATTTTTCAAAGTTGGTCAACCCAATTTTTCACCTTTATTTCGTTCTAATTTGTTGTTTTCTTTTCACAGATTTCTCTGTTTTTCTCTTATGTACGGTATCCCTTCACGACATAGGAAATCATCGCTCTCCACAACTTCCTATACTTTGTGACTCAAAGCAATGTTTTTCCCCTGAATCTGCCTCGAAAATCTTTGCTCTGTCAGCCCTTTACACATTAGGTATTCTACACGTGGTTTTCCCTGCCCACTTTTTTCTTCATTATGTCCTGTGTGTGTTAAATTTGCCAAGTCGTCTTTCTCCTTATTTGTCCCAGATATTGGAACTGCCGCTTTCTGAAACCAAAGAGAAGTGTTCTTTTCGTCTTATTCCCAAAATCACTCCGTAGAATTACATTTGTTATCTGGTTTACCCTTCAACCGTGAGGAAATTGTGACGCAAACAATACCGTATAAATAATTAGATATTGCACAAGAATTCCGTCCGTCGGCTGCTGCTTCAAAATACGCCGACTATACCTCTGCAGAGAGGTACCCCCCCCCAATGTGGCTTCCTGGGTATGACGATAAACTACATCCGGCCGCAAGGTCTCTAATCAGGAGATTTTGAGAAGCGTGGAACCGCCTCTTAATTGTTGGTGTACCCGGTTCCAACCTGATACGGTCTGGTAGCACCTGTTAGATTTCTTGCTATGGGCAAATAGTTAACACTTAAACTGGGGTTAAAGCACTATGAAAGTTTAAAAATGCTTCTCCCACACCACTCACCATGTTATGAGTTATTTATTAAGACTTGTAACACTAAACCATTATTTTCTGACTTTAAATGATGCCTTCAGCGGTGGAGGGTCGTATTAAAAAAATGGAGAATTGTTTTTTTTTTTTCATTGCAAATTACTGAATATGCCATATCCTAGTATTCTACAAAAAATAGAGTTGATTACAATATTTCAAGCTCAGTATTGGTTGATAATTCGTAACCATGGAATGATATAAGTTAACACAAAGCGCAAATTTGTCTGCGGAATATAATTACATTATTTTTACATAATTGTAATGAAATAATTAAGTGTTTTTTTTATCAAAAACATTTTATTTTTGGTAATATAAATAATTAAAATATTTCTTTTTTAAGGCTTTATTTTATAAATGAATTAAGATCATTCTAAACTTCAGATTTTTACCATTTTCCATCTATAGGAGTGGAAGAAAGAGATCTAAAACAATAATGGAAAGGACAGGCAATAAAGTGTAAACGAAATCGCTCCAGTTTGTTCAATTTAGGAAACTTAGTATTATAGCCACAGTATTATAAAATGCTACCAAAAACGGAGAAGAAAATGAAAAATACTTAACAACAAATCGAATATAGTATCAAAATTTATATTATTTTTAATTATTTTTATGTAACGAAATAAAGGGTTCCCCAACTAATGTTCTGGATTTTTCTAAGCAGATATTTATATGTCCAATCCAGGTGTCTTTCAAGAAGAACAGATAATGTTTCTGAGCCATAAAATAGGACAGGTTCAATCAATATTAGAAATGTTTGCACTTTTAAGAAGGATGGAAGGTTCGAAGCCATATCTTTTGAAGTTTCTTACAGTCATCACATGCAATCTTCACAAAATTCTAAATTTGTTTTCGTTTTTAGACGCACCGTTCGGTATTACAGTACGTTTTTGAGTTTTGGGTTCACATCCTCCATCCATTGTTAAAATCTTTCCAGATATTTAAAATTATGTACATTGATTTTGGCATCTTCTGTTTTCATCATTGTTCGTTTTTTTTTAAATCTTGCTGACAGTCTTCATACAATTTTATTTGAATCGTTAGCAGCTCACTTTCAAATTACATCTGTATTTTTTGTATCATCACTCATTTCAAAATGAAAAAAGAAATTCTATTTATACCTTTATAAGCGTTCTTTATCTGGCTTCCGAATTAGAAATCGGTTGAACAAATGTGACAAAAAAAAAAAAAAGATTCAGGCCCAGTGTTTCAATACTTGTGCTATGCGGACAAGTAAAGTAATTGGCGCATAAATCCTACGCCGCGTTTCAAATTAAACCAGACTTCTGTACACAAAATGCTTTCTAAATGAATGCCGTTGTTTCTTACATTATTGTTTGTCCACCTTCAAATGTTAGCCAGAACAATGTCTGTATTAGAATCGCTAGAAAACTCATTCTGGTAGGAAACAAGAAATGTTGATGGCGACTTAATAGGGGAAGACGAAGCGGCGTCGCAGAAGGGCAAAACGATATGGTAATTTCGTTTTCTCCATGCTGAGAACGTGACAATGCCCATTTGCCGACGTTATTCGGAGGGAGAGTCGAGATTTTGTGGATGATCGATGGGCAAGAACAAATTTTCAGGACGGTGCTGGGAAAGGCAATTTGCCAACTCGTATAATCTGCACTCAAAAATCCCTGGTCGACAACTATATTTATTTTTGCAGGATTTCAGGGGAGCTTGGCAAGATTGCAAAAATATGGTTACGCTTCCTCGCAGCTGTCAATCTCTCTTACTCTAAAAGGTTTGATGAAGATGCACTTTCCATACTTCCGCATTAACATATATATGCAAAAAACCGGGCGCATACTGTCGAGCAACGATAATGAAACTTAAAAAAATAGACAATAGCACTTTACGTTCGATCCTTTTTGGGAACCATTCTTATTGTAGAAATTTTATGCTAACAGTTTCTTTTCTCTCACTTATTGCTCGGGGGACTCCTATTACACTGTTCTCACTCCTTAGAAAAGTTTCTGTATTGAACACATCCACGCCCTGTAAGTATTGCATCTCGGAGGCTTTACTACATTAGAGTGAACTCGATTATATATATATATATATATATATATATATATATATATATATATATACATTTGAAAGTCAACACTTAGGGTCGAGAAGCTTTTTCATGCTAGATGCAATCGTCAGGCAACCCAGCATTTAGCATCTTGCATCTTATATATATATATATACCGAGGCCAGCGCAACCGACAGGAGATAACTGTTAAATGAAATCCATTAAACAAGGCAAGTGGAACAAGAACAGTCTAGCCCAGTGAGCGAAATAAAGGGTTCAATTCGACATTCCAACCACTTGAAGAAGGCCGGAGTGTACAGCGGCCGAAACGTTGTAATAAATATTGTGATTAACGTGAGGGCAATAGTCCGAATATTGTAAATAGTGTACATAATACCTCATCTCAGAAATATAGACAAGTACTGAAAGGCCGAAACGTTGTAATAAATATGGCGACAAAGATGAGGACAATAGTCCGAATAATGTAAATAGTTTACATAATACCTCATCTCAGCAATATAGACAGATACTGAAATGCCGAAACGTTGTAATAAATATGGCGACAAATTTGAGGACAATAGTCCAAATAATGTAAATAGTGTACACAATACCTCATCTCAGAAATATAGACAGATATAGAAGAAACCTGTTGCCAATATTCCGAGAGTTTGAAAAAATGCATTTTGGAGAGTACCATAAAACCATTGGATAAACCTTATCAACTACGTTTTGAAGGGAAATGAAATCATATCGAAATATATGACAATATATCAATTTATTTATATTCTGGTGGTAGTGATGAGAAGATTAATTATGTGCTTTGTTTCTCAGATGCAAAATCTGTATTCCCGGAGTTTACCCTGCGGTTATATCCACGTATGAAAACATAGTCTATGCAGTTTAATAACACAAAAATAATATACCTTCAGCCATTATTTCAGGACACAAAAATAATATACCTTCCTTTGAGAATCACATTCCTGATAATGCCAATGGCATTGGGTTAGGGTAAGTTAGGTATGTGGCTATAACGATATGTCAACACATGCAGGATCGTTGAATGCAGAAGTCAGTCCCTCTTTTTTAATTTGAAACTAATTTTCTTTCAGAATATATATATATAAATATATAAGTCTTATAATTTTGTTACGTGAAACGTTACTTTAGACGCTTTGCTATATTTTAAACAGTGTTAAGAACACCAGATCAAACTTAGTTTTCTCCTACAAGGTTCGAATGTTGCCGGAAAGTATATGTTCTTTATTCTTCGTTTTTATTCTTATATTTTCTTTGTTATTCTTTTTCGAATAGGCAGACCGATAGGCGTAATACAGACAGTTTAAAATGAAAACTTCGGAGTAGAAACAAATTAATGTATTCTTTATATAATTCTCATATGAAGAAATTGTTGTAATGTTAGCTTTCGTACATCAATTAACCTAAATAACATTCCCTAAATAAATATAATAATAATCAAAAATTTTATATAATAGTTGACATCTTCATATACATAGTATATTTTATAGACATAAAAAAAAAATATATATATAATTAAAAAGGCTCAAACACAAATATTCCATGGTTATAATTTATTACATTGGAATCGTAATCACGATCCCATTCCTCAGACCTCAGTTGTTGATCTATCCCTTTACTCAAGCACACGAAGGAGGCTAAATGCCTTTTTTTACACTTGCTTTACATCTGTCCTGCGTGTATCAGAGTTTACAAGCCCTCTTTTCTCATTATGGTCCGAATAGCTTAACCAGTTGAACTCAGGCAAAAGTAGCCGATCTATATCGACCCTTCTTACTAAAATTCTATTCAGATAATCTGGTTACCTGGTTAGACGGCCTGAGACGACCACATAAGTACCAACGTATGTCGGAGTATAAATTAGTCTTGTCTATATAGTGATATTCCAAGCGTGGCTTGGATGTAGCACAAGGCCGAAAGTAAGGGCTACCCAGTGAGGATTGAACTCACTACTCACTCGTAATTGTTGTAACGAGACAAGCATGTTAACCATTACATCACCTCGAGTTACCCCCTCGTCTATGTTATATACCCAAAGCTATTTTAATTCCACATTTCTATTAATATTGACTTTTCTTAATTCGATTGTTATGAGCTTGCCC
This sequence comes from Acanthosepion pharaonis, assembly GCA_903632075.3. NCBI lineage: Eukaryota > Metazoa > Mollusca > Cephalopoda > Sepiida > Sepiidae > Acanthosepion > Acanthosepion pharaonis. The sequence continues at coordinate 101,066 of CAHIKZ030002161.1, forward strand.
TAGTCGACAAATTAGAAATAATGGCTGAACACATTCAACAGTAATTAGCTATTTCCATGTCTCCAGAAACGGACTAAATCTCGTTCAATTAATCCAGCTCTTGGATTAAAGTAAAAGTATTAAATGTTATTCATACTAAAAGCTTATACTTTTTTGATTTTTTAATTTTTATTTTTTCGCTTTTTTGTTAGTTCTAAATGTGAAACGAAGAGCATATATACTGGTCTTGGTGGATATATTCCAGCCTTGTACATTTTATATATGAAGCTATAAATTGCCGAGCCTAAAAGTTTTCATAGCCACGGCTGTGTTTTGCCATGGATGTTCACTCCAGTCTCTTACGCAGGCACTCATATAAATAATACGTATTTTCGATTAGTTTTTATTTATTTATTTATTTAATAAGCCTTCTTAAAGGCAGAACGCAAAAATGTTTAATTTCTTTGTAATAATCTGTTTTTGTGTGTGTGTGTGTGTGCACGTGTGTTTTTTTTTTTACCAGATAACATATATTTTTCCCTTACTTTTCTTTTTGAGCCCTTTAAAAGAACTTTAGTGATTTTGAAATATAGGGAATTATATTATGTTTTTTTAAATTTGATAAGAAAATCATCGATGTTGTTTTTTATCCATTATGGTTTGTGGTATTTCTAAACGAATATTATAAATTTAAATCATGTTTTGATGTTGTCTTGACGTTGCTGCTAAAATCATATGTAAAGCCGCTTGCAGCGTTAAGTAGACCTGGGCCTGAATTTTTTTAATGATTCTATTCAATACATTAATTCCTAAGCTGAAAGATGGTTTATTTGCTTTTTTTATGATTATGGCTTCATATGTTTGTAGATTTTTTGTGCAATTTACGTTCTATTATATTTTCTGATGTCTACAAGTCTCTATCTAATATTGATTCACACCGCCATTTACCAAACAATAGTGACACAAAATCTCATCCTCTTATTTTATGTCCAGTGAGATTTCAGGACGTAGACGAACATTGATCACCACAACTTCATGTCTTTTGTCGCTCTGAATAATTTTCTAGCTTTTGCCATCCAGTTTGGTCACTGTTTTCCATTCCGTTATTTGATATTAAAAATATTCTATTTGCAATGTTTTTCCTTTTTTTGTTATTTTCTCAACCCAAACAAAGCAGTAAAGTTACTAAGACGCAAGAACTTACTGGGTGTTAAAGAATAAAAAAAAACATTATTAATAAACGAGAACAAGAGTATTTAACAAGCTAGAGGATGACGAATGAAACTGTGTTTAAGTTTTTTTTTTTTAAATCAGTTGGCTGAAAATCAAGAAGCCAGTACAGACTTCCACAGGCTAGAAGTGCAAAGAAAGACACTGATATAGAAGATATACGGTTACATCTAGCCATTTCACCAGTAACATGTTAAGACTTTGTTGTCAATCTAATTGTATAATGTCTACGTAACATTGCCAGGGACTACTTCTCATTGAAACGTCCTATATGCCCACATAAGCTTTGTACAATAAACTTCATTTAATACCGATGAAATAATATATATTATGTAAATACATGTTTCTGTTAATTTATGAAAAGTGTTAGGCTTAGCCAAACTTTGATGTCAAATATCTAAAAAAAATACAAAGTGTGCATCTAGGAATTTTTTTTTTTTTTATGTGACGATTCATTTAAATAAACTTGTCAAATAGCTGTTTTTCTCCCCACTCTCTCGATCGCTCTCACTCTCTCTCTCACGCACACATACACACACACTGCTTGCTCTCATTAATTGAAACCATTCTCGCAGCACAGCCAACGTGAAACACATATTTTTATCTTCTATGTTTCCTCATTGATAACGGTCGCTACAAGCGCTTTGCGTATTGGTTAACGATCAAATGTAAACGTTGTTAACACAACGTTGAAAATCTGACTCTCAGTTGCAAAAAACATCGGAAGAGACTAATACGTCTACACAAAAATAATATCCTGTCTGTTGGCAAAAGCTGTTGGCGGCACTAGGGGTGGCAGTACAGCCTTAGCCACCGAAACTGTGTTACCTCCCCTGGTTGGCAACTGACGAGGACAGGGTATCGCACGTGCTTTCACAAGTTCTATCTAGAAAACAGCCTTTGTTAAATTCTCTAGACTATTTTTCGTCATTAGGTATCGTAGACATTTCAATTGCCTCTTCTTTATTCTAACTACATGTATCTCTTGGTAAAATTTTTTTTTACACTTCCGTTGACATTCATCTGTAGACTCACAACTTTGTTTAATGAGTTATTTTTAAGCATTTCGTTCCAACCAAGGTGGGAGTGCTACTAGCACGCAAGGGGGTTACAGAGAGTGAGAGCAAGAGTAAAGAGGGGTGTTGGAGGAAAGGATATAGAGAAGGACAGGGATCAGGATCAATGCATCGGTAGATGTCGATTGACATTACATTTGAATATTTGAAGATTATAGGTATCAGGGAAGCAACTAAGAGGAAGGGAGTTCCACTGTCGGGAAGGGCGAAATAAGAAGCTGTTGGGGTAGAAGTCTACTTTTAACACTTTCGACAATGAAAGTGTGGGACTAAGATGCTAACCTAGTAACACGCTTAAATATATGCTGTTTGGGTACCAGTGAAAGTATCTCGTCAGAAAGTTGCCATGAAATATTTGTAGAAAAGTTAGAGGGAAGCCACCACACGTCTGTGAGAAAGTGACTGTAGAGAAGATGCCAGATCAGGACCTATAACATTGCATATATGTTACGGTGTCTTACCCATAATAAATAATAAATATGGACTATTCCACTTTTGAACAGACTGCTCGGTTCAACTCTCTGCGCCTCATAAAAGGAGGCTACGCCGAAGGGCGGAGTCTCCTTGGGGAGGTTAACTGGCCTAGAAACAGTCGGGTTCAAATAGGCTATTTTTTGGCGACTAATGGTTCGGGAAACCCACGTTAAAAAGAAGAACGGGCCACATGATCGTGGGGGAACCTGAATAAGGAGTTATTTGAACGCCGAAGGGCTCTGTCTCCTTCGGGAGGAAAAGGAGGCTACGCCGAAGGGCGGAGTTTATTCGGGGTCTAAATGGCCCTGGACCCGTTCATACGGGGAAAGCCTAATGGCTCGGGAATGCCCACGTTAAAAAGGCCTTGTGCCACATGACACCCTCGTGGGGGGTGACTGAATATTGTCAGTCGTTCACCTTTTTGAACTGACTGTTCGGTTAAACTCTCTTCCTACGGGGGAGGAACCCGAAGGAGGCTACGCCGAAGGGCGGAGTCTCCTTCGGGAAGTTAAACTCGGCCCTGAACCTGTTTATACGGGTTCAAATGGCTGATTTTTGGCCGAGCCTAATGGCTCGGGAATGCCCACGTTAAAAAGGCCTTGTGCCACATGACACCCTCGTGGGGGGGTGACTGAATATCGTCAGTCGTTCACTTTTGAACCGACTGCACGGTTCAACTCTCTTCCGGACGGGCGAGAGGAACCGAAGGAGGCTACGCCGAAGGGCGGAGTCTCCTTCTGGGGAGTTAATCCGGCCCAGAACCCGTTTATACGGGTTCAAATGGGCTATTTTTGGCCGAGCCTAATGGCTCGGGAATGCCCACGTTAAAAAGGCCTTGTGCCCATGACACCCTCGTGGGGGACTGAATATCGTCAGTCGTTCGTTTTTTTGAACCGACTTTTCGGTTAAACTCTCTTCCTACGGGCGAGAGGAACCCGAAGGAGGCTACGCCGAAGGGCGGAGTCTCCTTCGGGAGGTAAAACCGGCCCAGAACCCGTTTATACGGGTTCAAATGGGCTATTTTTGGCCGAGCCTAATGGCTCAGGAATGCCCACGTTAAAAAGGCCTTGTGCCACATGACACCCTCGTGGGGGGGTGACTGAATATCGTCAGTCGTTCACTTTCTGAGCGACTGTTCGGTTAAACTATGCGGGTCCAAATGGGCTGGAGGAACCTAATGAAGGAGGCTACGCCGAAGGGCGGAGTCTCCTTCGGGGAGGTGAAATTGTCAGGCCCAGAACCCCGAACGGGTTCAAATGGGCTATTTTGGCCGAGCCTAATGGCTGGCCCGGGAATGCCCACGGGTTAAAAAGGCCTTGTGCCCATGACACCCCGTGACACCCTCGGGGGGTGACTGAATACGTCAGGTTCACTTTTTGAACTGACTGCACGGTTCAACTCTCTGTCTCCGGACGGAGGAACCCGAAGGAGGCCGCCGAAGGGCGGAGTCTCCTTCGGGGAGAACTCGGCCCAGAACCCGTTTATAAAAAGGTTATTTTTTGGCCGAGCCTAATGGCTCGGGAATGCCCACGTTAAAAAGGCCTTTGTGCCACATGACACCCTCGTGGGGGTGACTGAATATTGTCAGTCGTTCACTTTTGAACCGACTGCACGGTTAAACTCTCTTCCTACGGGCGGGAGGAACCCGAAGGAGGCTACGCCGAAGGGCGGAGTCTCCTTCGGGGAGGTAAACTCGGCCCAGAACCCGTTTATACGGGTTCAAATGGGCTATTTTTTGGCCGAGCCTAATGGCTCGGGAATGCCCACGTTAAAAAGGCCTTGTGCCACATGACACCCTCGTGGGGGTGACTGAATATCGTCAGTCGTTCACTTTCTGAGCGACTGTTCGGTTTAACTCTCTTCCCGAACGGGCGGGAGGAACCCGAAGGAGGCTACGCCGAAGGGCGGAGTCTCCTTCGGGAGGTAAACCGGCCCTGAACCCGTTTATACGGGTTCAAAAGCGGGGAATGTTTTTGGGCCGAGCCTAATGGCTCGGGAATGCCCACGTTAAAAAGGCCTTGTGCCACATGACACCCTCGTGGGGGTGACTGAATATTGTCAGTCGTTCACTTTTTTGAACCGACTGTTCGGTTAAACTCTCTTCCTACGGGCGGAGGAACCCGAAGGAGGCTACGCCGAAGGGCGGAGTCTCCTTCGGGAGGTAAATCTCGGCCCAGAACCCGTTTATACGGGTTCAAATGGGCTATTTTGGCCGAAAAGCCTAATGGCTCAGGAATGCCCACGTTAAAAGGCCTTGTGCCACATGACACCCTCGTGGGGGTGACTGAAAAGTCGTTCCTTGACTGTTCACGGTTAAACTCTCTTCCGGGCGAGAGGAACCCGAAGGGGCTACGCCGAAGGGCGGAGTCTCCTTCGGTCAGGTGAACCCGTTTATACGGGTTCACTTTTTGGCCGAGCCTAATGGCGGAATGCCCACGTTGTTCGGTTTAACGTCTCTTCACTTTCTGAACTGACTGAAGGAGGGTTCAACTCTCTTCCTACGGGGAGGAACCCGAAGGAGGCTACGCCGAAGGGCGGAGTCTCCTTCGGGACTGAATATTGTCAGTCGTTAAAACCGGCCCAGAACCCGTTTATACGGGTTCAAATGGGCTATTTTTGGCCGAGCCTAATGGCTCGGGGAATGCCCACGTTAAAAAGGCCTTGTGCCACATGACACCCTCGTGGGGGGGTGACTGAATATTGTCAGTCGTTCACTTTTTTGAACCGACTGTTCGGTTAAACTCTCTTCCTACGGGCGGGAGGAACCCGAAGGAGGCTACGCCGAAGGGCGGAGTCTCCTTCGGGAGGTTAAATCGGCCCAGAACCCGTTTATGCGGGTTCAAATGGGCTGATTTCGTCAGTTTTTTGAACAGGCCGAGCCTAATGGCTCGGAATGCCCACGTTAAAAAGGCCTTGTGCCACATGACACCCTCGTGGGGGTGACTGAATATTGTCAGTCGTTCACTTTCTGAGCGACTGTTCGGTTGAATCTCTTTTCTTTTACGGGCGGGAGGAACCTGTCTCCGGGAGGCTACGCCGAAGGGCGGAGTCTCCTTCGGGGAGGTAAAACCGGCCCTGAACCCGTTTATACGGGTTCAAATGGGCTATTTTTTGGCCGAGCCTATGGGCGTGCCGAGCCTAATGGCTCGGAATGCCCACGTTAAAAAGGCCTTGTGCCACATGACACCCTCGTGGGGGGTGACTGAATATCGTCAGTCGTTCACTTTTTGAACAGACTGCTCGGTTTAACTCTCTTCCTACGGGCGGGAGGAACCCGAAGGAGGCTACGCCGAAGGGCGGAGTCTCCTTCGGGAGGTAAAACCGGCCCTGAACCCGTTTATACTCGGGGTTCAAATGGGCTATTTTTGGCCGAGCGTAATGGCTCGGGAATGCCCACGTTAAAAAGGCCTTGTGCCTACATGACACCCTCGTGGGGGGGTGACTGAATATGGTCAGTCGTTCACCTCTGAACGACTGTTAAAAACTCTCTTCCTACGGGCGGGAGGAACCCGAGGAGGAGGCTACGCCGAAGGGCGGAGTCTCCTTCGGGGGGAAATGGCTCGGCCCAGAACCCGTTTATACGGGTTCAAATGGGGAGGCTAATTTTGGCCGAGCCTAATGGCTCGGGAATGCCCACGTTAAAAAGGCCTTGTGCCACATGACACCCTCGTGGGGGGTGACTGAATAGTTGTCAGTCGTTCACTTTCTGAAGTGACTGAATGTTCGTTAAACTCTCTTCCTACGGGCGGGAGGAACCCGAAGGAGGCTACGCCGAAGGGCGGTGTCTCTCCTTCGGGGAGGTAAAACCGGCCCTGAACCCGTTTATACGGGTTCAAATGGGCTATTTTTGGCCGAGCCTAATGGCTCCGGGAATGCCCACGTTAAAAAGGCCTTTGCCACGCGGACACCCTCGTGGTGGGGGTGACTGAATATCGTCAGTCGTTCACTTTCTGAAGCGACTGTTCGGTTAAACTCTCTTCCTACGGGCGGGAGGAACCTGAAGGAGGCTACGCCGAAGGGCGAGTCTCCTTCTAAAACCGGCCCTGAACCCGTTTATACGGGGAATTTTTTTTTGGCCGAGCCTAATAAAATGCCCCGTTAAAAAGGCCTTGTGCCACATGACACCCTCGTGGGGGGTGACTGAATATCGTCAGTCGTTCACTTTCTGAAGCGACTGTTCGGTTTAACTCTCTTCCTACGGGCGGGGAGGAACCCGAAGGAGGCTACGCCGAAGCCATCGCCGGGGGTCTCCTTCGGGGAGGTAAACTCGGCCCTGAACCCGTTTATACGGGTTCAAATGGGCTATTTTTTTGGCCGAGCCTAATGGCTCGGGAATGCCCACGTTAAAAAGGCCTTGTGCCACATGACACCCCCTCGTGGGGGTGACTGAATATTGTCAGTCGTTCACCTCTGAACTGACTGTTCGGTTCAACTCTCTTCCTACGGGGCGGGAGGAACCCGAAGGAGGCTACGCCGAAGGGCGGTAGCCTCCTTCGGGAGGTGAAAACTGGCCCTGAACCCGTTTATACGGGTTCAAATGGGAGCTATTTTTTGGCCGAGCCTAATGGCTCGGAAATGCCCACGTTAAAAAGGCCTTGTGCCACATGACGCCCTCGTGGGGGGACGACTAAATATAGTCAGTAGTTCAACTCTGAACCGACTGTTCGGTTTAACTCTCTTCCTACGGGCGGGAGGAACCCGAAGGAGGCTACGCCGAAGGGCGGAGTCTCCTTCGGGGAGGTAAAACCGGCCCTGAACCCGTTTATACGGGTTCAAATGGGCTATTTTTTGGCCGAGCCTAATGGCTTGGGAATTGCCCACGTTAAAAAGGCCTTGTGCCACATGACACCCTCGTGGGGGGGGTGACTGAATATCGTCAGTAGTTCAAGTTTCGACCGACTGATCGGTTGAACTCTCTGCTTTCGAGCAGGGAGAAACCCGTAAGATGCTACGCCAAAGGGCGGATTCTCTTTCGAGGAGGTAAACCGACCCTGAACCCGTTTATACGGGTTCAATGGGCATATTTTTGGCCGAGCCCACGGGCTCGGAGATCCCACGTTAATCCGGCCTTGTACCACATGATGTCCTCGTGGTGGGGGTGACTGAATATCTTCAGTAGTTCAAGTAGAGTCACTAGTTCAAGTCGAGTAAGAGGCAGTCCGAAACAGAGTCGAGATCAGACAATTACTACAAGACATTGGAATAGTGATACTAATCGAGACTACATTGTTCTCTCTACTAAATCTGATTATTCATACAAACCCTTTCTTCTTCTCTGTATATATTCCTGTTTGTAATATGTCTGTGTTATTCCATACCTGTGTTCGAGTTCTTCTTTATTGGTTCTACATTGGACTATCACGGTGGTACAAGGAACCGGACCATAACAATATCTGTTTCTGAATTTTGTCTAGGACCTCGTGATATAACAGCGGGGGCACCAGACCATATATGGCAACAGTATTCAATGCAAGGACAAATGGCTTATTTGTAGATTTGGTCACGAAATTTCAAATGTCTTTTTCTGATTGAAAATATATGCTTATTTGGGTTTTTTTCTATTTTTCAAAGATTTCCTCGTTGTTCATATATCCCCATAATTTGTCCATCTTATATTTTAACCCTCTACATCGAGTGGCTCTTGGACATTTTACAGATTGAAAATCATTGTAAAAAGCCTTTCTACGATATAAATTTGCATTAATCAACGAATGCAAAATGAGGATTTCAAGTAGGCAGGCAAACCTTGGAGTGTTCCATTCACTTTTCAAAATGGTCTTTTAATACTTCTTTGGAGATCACTGTCAGCTGTTCCTTCGCGTTCTGCTTAATGTCGCCCAAGGCGTGTCTCTATCTATTTTAGTTTTAGCTAAAGCTGAAAGTGGATGTCAGCGAAATCGTTAGTGCGGCCTGCAGACCTAACTGAGGCGATGCTAGTGTAAATATGTTTTTAATATATCATTTCTTGTATGTATAAAACATATGTAAATTCGCGCGTTATTCTGAAATGGACATTAATAAATTATCTATCATATGTTCTTGTGTATAATCTTAACGAAAATTAAATAGGAGTTGCGTATTTTACACAAGTACATAATTTCAAAATTTTTACTCAGCTTAAAAAACTTCCTATTTGAAACAGCACAATTGTAAATACACTCAGCACAATAGACAAAAATACCCCAAATAGGCAAGGGTTGATAATAGTTTACAAAATGCTTTTGATATGTAGGTAATCAGTCAGTTATACCCGCTTAGGCGATCATGTATCTTCCCATAATATGATTGACGAGGCAGATGTTTTCATTAGTAGGTTGCCATTTCTCTCTGCGGTAAACCAGTTGCCATCCAAGAACCCTGTATGTCCTGCTATTTACCAATAGCTTGGGGGAGAAGATTCATAACATTCCCAAGAGTTTTATCCCGTAAGAGAATGTAATGGATTCGACTGGATTTCGAACTCGGCTCTCCGATTCCTCAGTTCTAGTTGATATCCATTACTCCAGCGTGTCTCCTCATGTAGACAATAGTAATGTTATAAAATCGATCTTTTTGGTGCTGCTATTAATACCTATAATTTCATTAATAACGGTATTGCTATCGGTATTAACCACATTGTGCACTTTTCTCACGGATTCAAATGTAAAAAGATAAAAATGATCTAATTTATTGCTTAAAATTTTAGTCATATTTGTCATCTCTTGGTAAGTATCAATGAAATTGAAATAACATTAAAAAAATCAATTATTATTCAGTTCGATAAACTACATGCTTTTAAAAAACTTTTTCTATAAAAAGCATAAAACTTTTTCAAGCAAAAACAAAACGTACTATAGAAGAGATAATTTCAAAAAATAATAATTTGTTTCAGAACATGAAACAGGGGTTTTAGTGAAAAAAATTATTCAAAAAAATTATTATAATTCTAAGAAAATATTCATTAAGTTATATATACATATATATATTCATTATTCAATATATCTGTGAATAAAATTCAAGATTAAAAAATAATACATTATTCAAACTATCTTCCTCATCTTTGTCGCCATATTTATTACAACATTTCGGCCATTGTACGCTCCGGCCTTCTTCAAGTGGTTGGAATGTCGAACTGAACCCTTTATTTCGCTCACTAGGGTAGACTGTTCTAGTTCCACGTGCCATGTTAGATGGATGTCAGTTATCAGCTATCTCCTGTTAATTTCCCTCTGAAAGTTCTCCACTGCCTTAACCGGGTATTGAACTCCCACTCTTTGAGTCCTGTCACTGGATCTAACCAACGCCTTTATCCTCTTTGCCATGTGACTTTGCCATGTGCATGAATTTCTGGGTATTATAAACCTAATGTCTTCAGCAACCATTTTTACCAATGTTCATATTGCAATTTTTTTTGCTGTTATTATTTCATTTTTTTACCAGAGCTTATATTGCAAATTGTGTGGCCTAGCATATGCGCAGATTCCTTAAGTTTATGAATTTTCCAATTGTGTTCTTTGTCTATGATCTCAAGCTGATCCCACAGAGGGCGGTGATCTCCCTTTTCTCTCCATATGTGGTCAGTCACGCCTGATTTTTCCACTTCCACTCGTGTTACAGATTTCTGGTGTTCGTGAAACCTTACCTTAAGGGGACGGCCTGTTTCCCCTTTATATTTCTTTCCACAGCTGCAGGGGATGGCGTACACACAGTCTTTAGTCATGTTCTCCTCTATGGGGTGTCTTACTCGGGAGAGATATCTGCGAAGTGTCGTCAAGCTTTTAACCTTAGTAATACAAGAGAAATAAGAGAATCTTTTAGTGAGAAGCAAATTAATCAGATTATTTTTAATTTTGAAATACAGAGTTAAGTATGAAAAACTATTCAGTGAATTTCCAGGAAGATTTGATTTCAGTTTCGTGACGTACAACCCTGCAGCTGAAAACTCCATTTCAGATTATACACTTGTAGGCTTAATTAAAAGTAATACCTCATAGTACTTATCTAGATTTTCTATTGTTTTCAAATACACTTCAAAGATTTTAAATTCCATGTTGACATCAAAAGTTGCCGATAGCCCTTTTCTCAGTGGAATTATCTCTAACACTTCTATTCCTTGCAAATATTCTGCGAGCAGCTGGTCATCATTTGCCATTTTCCCAGCTTCTATTCCGGTTTTATCTTCAGAGCAGCCAATTTCTTTCTTTGGCATATACTTTGCTTTTCTTGCTTATCCAACTGTACACTATTTTTGGAGAAAAAATACTTTTAAAATCCTATCTCCACTTTTCTTAAGAGCATCTTTAGAAGGAGGTGAAAAAAGATCATCAACCTGATTTTTCAAAGTTCTAAGGTCGTGAATGTATTTAAGTAAAACTACGTTCTCTGTTTGTCTGCTCGAGGAATGAAAATCACTCAGGCTTTCTTTTAATTAATTTCATCGTGAGGTATTCTTCCCTGAATTTTTTTTATAATAAACTTGAAAGACACTAAAGCTGTCAGAAGTGTTGAATCTCTTGAACACAGGATTTTAAGAGTTATCTCAAAGGGACGAAGCATATTACTGATATCTTCCAAAATCTTTACCACTCTTTTTGATGTGATTGTCTCAGTGGAATGAATAACTCTCAATGCTTGGGGGATGCAATGTGTCTGCCATGCTTAAAAGACTATTCTCTTTCCCGTTAAGCTGGTATTTTACAGTATCTTGGCACTTCTCGATTCTTAGTAGAATTGTCTAGAAAGTTCAAAATATTGCTTCACTGTTCAATGTTACCGTCGAATCATTTAAATAAATTCTAGTACTGTTTTACAATTCTTCAAGCTGTAAAATAAAGATTTCTATTCATCCGTGATATTTGCATTACAAGCAAATAAAACTTCAAACTACCAACGTGTCCATTGATTAGAGACTTCGTAATACAGGAGAGGCCATGCAAATGTCTATAGTTTGATTACATCTGCGCAAACAGAAACGGTTTTATCCTAACTGCGCAATTTAATGTTGTCCCCATCCTGTAAATCAGATTTTATATGCCAGCATGTATTTGCTTTATGTTCCAATATAAAAAAATGAGGTGGTTAATCATCTGAAACGGAATACATGGAGACAGTCTTGCCGAAAAGTAGTAAAGCAGAGAAATTGACATTCTTACCTGGTGATTGTCTGTCAGCAATCACACAAACAGGGTGGTTGACAGTGTGGCATCAGTGTTCATAATCATCGCGCCTAACGATTTTTTTATGTTATTGAAAAATATCGCATCACTCAGTAATATCTGCTTTTATACGTAGGAGGTTTGGCCTCATTCGATCACTGACTATTTCTAAAGATCAACTTGAGACACCAAATAAAAGAAGAGTTTCCTTTTAATATAGTCATTTATATTGGAGTGTGAAAAGTGTATATCTTTTATGAAAGGAGACATTTGAAAAAATCCGGTACGCAGATTTTATATTTTGGTAAGACCTGATAATGGTACTCTCAATGTTTTGTCTGAGTTATTTTCTCTTTTAATAAGTGTGGCATTCTTGTAGTCGAAGCTATTTCCTTGTATGACTAATGCTTTTGATAAATTGCTATATCTAAGATACTTTTTGTGCCCATAGTTACTTTTTTTTATATATTCCTCAATATTTTATTCCTTATTTTTTATTTCTTTTAATCATTTCACCGCATTGAAGGCGGAAATGTCCACATGATTTTACAGAAAGTGAAAGTGGAAGAAAAGATATGATGACAGAGATGATTTCGGAGAGGACAAATGACGAACGGGATTTAAGAACACAGAAAATGGCGGTTGATATTCTATTTAAATTTTTGAAGATTGTAGTTATCACGGAAGAAAGCTAACCGAAGGGAGTTCCACAGGTAGGAAGTGAGAGAAAAGAAACTGTTGGGGTAGATATGGCGGTTGCATTTAGCTGGTTCAACAGTAATGGGGTGATGCCTAGATGTCAATATAGTATCATTTAAATTCGGGGCACGAGTGAAAAAAGATCATCAGAGCATTTGCAATGAAAATATTTGTAGAAAAGACAGAGAGAAGCCAGGCCACGTTAGTGAGAAACTGAGTGTATTCAGGATCAATTAAATTACAGATCCTTATCTGGATCTTGTGAAGGACATCAAGATGAATGCCAGGAGCACCAGATCAGATATGGTAGCAGTATTCAGTGCATAGACGAATGGTAGATTTGTGAACGTGTAAGATGGAATCTGCAATAGAAGCATCTATTGCAAAGGACATTTGTAGCAGGCTATTTTATTTATAAATACTTCTGAATTATTATTGTCTTAAATATTTTTTGTTCCGATCACATCCATAATACTTTTGTATTTGCTTGTATTGTGTTGGTTGCATAATTATCAAGCGTTATTGTAGGCGAGATATTTGTTAATAATAATTGCTGTTTTTTTTATTTTTTAAATAAAAATATTTTTTTCAGATTATAAAAATGCGTGGTGATAATCATACTCATTTAAAAATGTTATTGTTGAATTGTTATGTTTCTTTTTTTCATAATAAATAGTGTTAAAAAAACGCCTGATAATTATGCACCAATTAATAATTATATTGACTCTATATAAATTGTTCTATATAGTAGATATGAAATATTTAGTCGGTAATATTTTATAAGACTTTTTATCTAGTTTATTTTCATTTTTGTTTCTGTTGTTGCTATTGCTGTTGTTATATATTTTGTAGTTCTAAATTGTTAGCGCCGTGGTTGAAACAATGAATATATTTTATTTTGACAACCTGGCACATTGACAATATCATTCTTGGCGAGATGTGTATTTTCATCCTTATTAATTATTGTGGATGTGTGCATTTGCTGTAAATCCTGACCAACCTTAGTATAAAATCTTAGTATATCTAAAGGCGAATATATTCCCCTTCCCACCAGAGACAGTCCTTGGTCACCTGACAATTGAACGTCTAACGTATATGAAAATTAACGTTATGGGTGGACCTACAAGATATATGGTTTTATAAAGCAAGTCAATAATTTCACAATATTCTGGTATTAGCAAACCGATGTTGTTAACATTTTCAGAAGATGTTGATATGAATAGGAACAATATAACGGGTTAAAATCTGTTCTTTTTAGAAATATTTACAGCAACTTCTTCATAATGTGACAGTTTATTGTAAAGTCGAGTTTAAGAAATAAATACATATAATAGCCTGTATATTGGTCTTTCTTTCTTAACTTCAACTATATAAATACTGGCACGTGCCATGAGAAAGACATACGCTCAAAAGAGAAAAGATATTGCCAAGTTACTGAGTAAGGGTACATTAATTTTGGAAAGAGCAGGACACACACTCATGCATGAACAAACATATAATTAGACAAAGTTTCTCGCCAGAAGTTATTTTATACACACACAGACACACACACATAAACATATTCCGACAGGTATCCTATACGGAACCGTCACTTAGCCTGACGTGCCTTAACCGATCGAGCCACGGAGGATCGTTCGATTAGCAAGGTCGATTTAACTGCTTTTTTAAACTTCAATCTTCCATAAATCTCTCACGTACATTCATATCTGCTCAAAGCGTATCCAAATGTAAACAAATGACGTCACACATTATGAAATGGACAAAGTCCGACAAATATTTTAAGACATTTTTTTTTATGTTTATACATTCTTTTTATAAATACAAATATATAAGTAAATACTGTGTTTTTAATAAAAAGAATTAGACAACCGGCCTGAATGACCGAGAAATGTTCATAGAAATTATTCGTCTTGCGACAGGAATCGAACCTGTATCCAATACGGAACTGTCACGTAGCTTGACGTGCTTTAACCGATCGGGCCAAGTAGGATCGCTCGGTAAACAATGTCGATTTTACTGCTTTTTTAAACTTCAATCTCCCATGAATCTCTCACATACATTCATATTTGCTCAAAGCGTATCCAAATGTAAACAAATGACATGACACGTTATGAAATGGACAAACTCTGACAATTATTTTAAGACATATTTTTTATGTTTATACATTTTTTATAGATTTTTTATAATTTTTATAGATTTTTTTTATAATTGCCGAACTTTATCCATTTTAAAATGTGTGTTTACATTTGAATACTGTTTATCATAAAAACAGAGCATTTACTTAAATATTTGTATCTATAAAAAGAATTTATAAACAAAGAAAAATGTCTTAAAATAATTGTCGGACTTTGTCCATTTCATTATATATATATATAAAGTCCAAAGCAGAAACTGCAATTTTATTGGGTCTGACATGGTAACTCGGCTTCAGTTAACTTCTTCCTACTGTAACGTTCCTGTGCCTTTTCTATAAATAGTTTCATGCTAATTGTTCTTATGAACTTTCCTCTTCGGTATCGCGACTAGTTTGGCAAGTATGTTTCATCATTTCACAATTGAAATAGCTAGATGGAACCGTAAGTTCTATGCTAACAGTTTCTTCTCTCGTGCTTCTCGCCTGTTGAACTCTTTTCTGGTATCTTGCTTCCCACTCAGATATGATCTCCAAAAATGTCAATGCAAAGTCCATCTTTATCTACTGTCTTCTTAATTTCCTTTCATTTATGCAGATAAAAAGTTTGAGGCGAATTCTGGGAATTTTTTAAAGTAGTGTCCATTTTTTTTTTTACTTTAAATAAGAGGAAATTAATATACATGGCTAAAAAGAGGGACGTGATTTTTTATTAGAAATTTTATTATGACAATAAAAATGTATTATAATATTCAATTTTACTCTCAAAAATATCAAAATATCCTCTTTAAGCCTGATTATTGCAGCAAAAATTTGCGGCATTCAATGCAAAATTTTCTGAAATTATAAGTTTGATAATTTATTCCATTCTTTTCTCAATGATGTAAGAGACGTTTTTTCATTTTCATATATATATATATATATATATATATATATATATATATGTGTGTGTGTGTGTGTGTGTGTGTGTGTGTGTGTGTGTTTGCGTATGGGTGTTTTTTTGTCTGCTCGTTCTTTTGAACAGTGAAATTGAAATCGATCTAAGAACAAAAAATTATAATAAAACTGGTTTTCAAAAGGTTAAAGGTTTTCTTTCGGAAAAATTAAATTAAACTAAAGCTTAAGAAATATCTGAAAATTTGTATTTCGAATACAAATAGAGAAAAAATAGGCAAAATCTTTAAAGAAAAGCTAGGCTTTAAGAAAAGAGTTTTGTTTCTTCATTTTAAAATCTTGCTTTAAAGGAAATGCATTTATGATGCTAACATCACGATCCAGAAACAGGGTGTTTTGGGTAGCACGTCTACAGCAGGAACAGCAGAATTATGTTCCATGGGCAAGACAGACTGACGGAGCCAAATTCTCTCCAAGTTTAAATTCAGCGTTTTCCTTCCTAAAGACTGGTTACCAAACACGTTTATAGGCCCCAATGTGTCTTGATGTTTATACATGCCTGGGGTGAGGAGATGGATTCATGCCTTTCCAGAAGTAAGTGAATGTAATGAATTTGACTGGAATTCGAACTCGGCGATGTGATTCCTCAAGCTACTATACATTATTCCACTGTGCCTCTATGCTAAAATATCAACTCATAAAAATATAACGTAAGTTGGTGAAGTACATTGATATTGATTTGTTAACTGCTGAATATAAATACAAACAATATTTTTTTCACATAAA
Source organism: Acanthosepion pharaonis (assembly GCA_903632075.3). Taxonomy (NCBI): domain Eukaryota; kingdom Metazoa; phylum Mollusca; class Cephalopoda; order Sepiida; family Sepiidae; genus Acanthosepion; species Acanthosepion pharaonis. The sequence continues at coordinate 117,469 of CAHIKZ030002161.1, forward strand.
TATACGTTTAAAGTTTTACGAATAGTCTGTCAGTACTTAATATATTGTGAAACTTGATTAATAAAATCAGACATATTGAATGTGTCTGAAGCAGTGGCACACCAGGTTATTTGCTAGATTTACTTCTTCAGAGGTCAATGAGTGGAGAAGAGAAAGGATCGATACTGCAAGGTACAGGTGTCGTCGCAGGAGACCTGTTAGATTCAAAGTCAGAATTCTGGCTTTTAACCTCAGGTTTTATTTCCTAAGTTTTTCCCATGATTGGGAAGAGGCCGCATCATTCCGATTTCTGTCCAAGGCAATCATCCCGATTTAAACAATATACCTCTCATCACATATCAATAGAATGCATCTTGTGTATATGCGTTAAAAGATAATGATTTATTTTTAAAGATCATATTTTAGACTTTAAAACATCTTTTCATTAAGTGCATTTAAAAAGAGTTAGTATTATATTGTTTAGAAAAAAACTATCTAAATATTTCGTGTCATATGTTGCGAAAGCCATTCCTGAGTATATTCTTAAAAAATTGACGTTTTCTTCTTGTTTCACGGAAAACATCGGGTTAGTTTGTTTTTTTGGTTTTTTTTTAAGCTTACGAAACGCCTCTGAGATCATTTTGGTAAAAGTGATGTAATATATGTGTGTGTTTGTGTGTCTGTGTGTGTGTGCATTTGGCAAGTAATCACTTTGAAATACAATATAATTTCATTGAACAAGACTTCCCAGATGCCTTTTTTAACGTTTTTGATAATGTTTATCTTGTCTTCGTACAACTGTCTCCTTTTCTGAAGCTAATGAATGTAAAAATTGTTACTGGTCGAAATCCATTTATACAGACCAAAGATATATAAAGTAAACGTTTTACACATTCATGCATAAATAAAGGCATCTGGTAATTTTATTTTTTATCTTTATTTTTTTTATTTATTGGACTTCATCTTCTTCGTCGATAAATTTTACATGACATTTTTAATAACGTGTCCAAAGTAACTAAGGACTATAGATTCCTACGTTTTCTTTTGGCAATAATCCCAATTGAATACATCGTCCTGGGTAAGACATTAAACTACATCCGCGTCCTGGATAAGACGTTAAACTACATCCGCGTCCTGGGTAAGACGTTAAACTACATCCGCGTCCTGGGTAAAACGTTAAACTACGTCCAGCAGTAAGGCCTCTGATCAGGTGGTTTTGAGGAGCGCGGAACCACTTCTTAGTTGCTGTTGTTCCCAGGTCCACCCTGATGCGGAGTAGCACCTGTTAGGGTCCCAATTATGAGCAAATAGTTAGCTATTACCAGCAATACTTTTTGGGAAAAAAATTATTACCAGTAATACAACTTTTAAAGGAAATATATTACCAGAAACAGATTTTTGACAAAACAAAATATTACCAGCAATAAAAATTTTTGTCGATATTAAATAACACATTGAGATAGTTATGCCGTAAAACAAAATAAACCAAACCAATCTAAACCAAAGAATACATATTCTATTCATACGAATCGATCCTAAAAATGTTGTCGGCATAAAGTAACCCATTCAGGGTGATATGTCGTAAAACAAAATCAACCAAACTAATCTAAACCAAAGAATTCATATTCTATTCATACGTATCTATCCTAAAAATGTTGTCGGGATTAAATAACCCATTGAGGTTGATATGCCATAAAATAAAATGAACCAAACCAAACAAATTGTATACACGAATTCTCAAACAGATGTTGAACCTATAACCGTAAATGAACCTCATAAACCAAATGATTGCAAATACTAGATTATTCCATACTATAAATTCTATCAGAAAGAAAGAAAATAGTTCTGAGCTTCTATGCGATATCCCCCGATACGACAATAAATGCGGGATCATTCTCTTATTGATGAAGAGAAGTGAAACAAAAAGAGATGTGGAATATATATATATATATATATATATATATATATATATATATATATATACACAGTTAAGTGACGAAACGCTTTTGTAATCCGTATGGATAATACCAGGGAGGATGAAATCCTGAGATCTCAATGTTAATTCAGAGCGAATAATTTAGTTTTTTTTTGTTTATTTTTTAAAAAAACAGACCACTTTAAGGCTCCATTGTAATAATTTATTTCACCAGAGACTTTTATTTTTCCTGGAATTTCAAACATCACTACTTTCAAAAGGTGAAACGAAAAATCAAATTAAAATTTATACTTTTGACGGGCAGTATTAAGCTTATATAAGTTGACATAGAAGGTGGTGAAGAATGGTGTGGGAGACATGGTCGAATTTAGAATTTATATATATATATATATATATATATATATATATATATATATATATATATATATATATATATATATAGTTATAGTTGTTCAAAGAGAGAAAAGTATATATTAAAAAGAGAGAAACCACAAATGTTTTTTGTTGTAATGTGGATTTTTAAAAAAAATATATACATTGTGTTTTATTATCTATAATCTTCTTCATGCAAAGAGTGAATATTTCCACATATTATTAAAATGAATTAATTTTCATTATTTTTTTCGATCTTAAACCAGTCCAACAGAAAGGTTTGTATCAGTATCATCCAAAAAAGAGAATGTTTAACATCGAGTAAAATAATAAGTAAGGCTTGCTGGCCGAAATAGCCATTGGGACGAGTTAATTTTGGATTTCTATTCTATTAATGTTTGGATTTCTCTTATATGCTCTTTTTTAATAAATACACTGAGCTATTTATTTTTATATTATTAGGATTCACTTGGACTATATACAAACGGATTATTACACACACACAATATATATATATATATATATATATATATATATATATATATATATATATATAATATATATAATAAAAATAAATAATTTTGTATAAAAAAAAAGAACACATAATAACGCCAAGCAAGACAAATCTTCACTTAGAAATATTATAAAGAAATACACATCTCCTGCTGACAAAAAACAAGAAAATTAAATGAATTAGTTCCACGATCACTACAATCTTAACCTGTTCAAGTCTAGATTTAACCCTTACTTACCACTCCTATCAATATAAACTGCTTCTTAGTGTAACACTCTATCTCGAGTTTCCACCCCACCATGCCTTGTACAGAGTGAATCTCTCCATAAAAAATTATATATATGTATATATCTTTAACTATCAATATTGATAGTAAAATATTAAATAATTTTTTTTGGTGGGGGGGATAATTAAACACTTCAGAAGTCACCTAACGTTAAACATTAACTATGAAATTAAACAAAAATATAAATGAATTCAAATATAAAAATATATGTAATTATTTATAAATGTATGTGTATGTAATTTATGTATGAGTATGTATAGGTACCTGTGTATATCGCTACATGTGTGTCTATGTATGTATTTACGTATGTAAATAAACGTATGTATATATGGGATTTGCATGAATATATATGTGATATATATAAGAAGAAAGCAAAATCTTTAATATTACCCTCGAATATTATTGCATGTCTCTTTAACTGCTCCTTTTATACTCTCTGTTAAATTACAAAAACTTACACTACCCATCAATTTTAATTTCATTTTTCGTTTCATTTCATTTTTGGAAGTGCTATCTGATGATCCGGCGTTCTTTAAAAGGGCTCTGGTAAATATATATATATATATATATATATATATATATATATATATATATATATATATATATAATGTGTGTGTGTCGAAAAATAAATCAGTAGAGAGGACAAATTGAATAAAATAGAGACTCGGAAAATAGTTCGTCATTTGACTTTATCAAGGCAAGTAGTGAAATATTATGGCGTTATATGAAATTGAAAAATTTGAAAAAAGACACTCCTATTTAAGCCTCTTTTTGGATATTAGTAACTTCTCATATTTCCTTTTTTTTTTACTTCTTTTTTTTTTAATAAGAATGTGTTTTTGTTTTCCATGTCGGCAAAAACTAAGTAGTTTATTCCGATTGTCTATTTTATTCAGTTTGTCTTCTCTACAGATATATTATGATAAATTTAACACATTGTCGATATGGAAAACAAAAGTAGACTCTTAGGTAGGTAAAGAGAAAAAAGAAGAAATACAAAGCTACTAATATTCAAAAAGAGGCTTACACAGGAGCGTCTTTGTAAAAGATTTTGAATAACATGTAATTACACATCATACAACATTTCGCTTCTGTTTATCATTACTTGCATTGATAAATTTAAATAACGAAAGGCATCGACAAGGAGAAAGTAGCATTTTCCGATTTTCTATTGCATCTACTTATGTATTGAGCACTGTTTTTTTTTTTTTTAAAATATAAACAAAAAATCTAAGGAACTTCGGATTATTTACCTAACGTGTTCTTTCCTATTTTCTATAACACACACACACACACACATATATATATATATATATATATATATATATATATATATATATATATATATATATATATATATATATATATATATATATATATATGTATATATATATATATATATATATATATATATATATATATATATATATATATATGTGTATATATATGTATATATATATATATATGTATATATATATATATATATATATATATATGTATATATATATATATATATATATATATATGTATATATATATGGAATGTATATATATATATATATATGTGTATATATATATATGTGTATATATATATATATGTATATATATATATGTATGTGTGTATATATATATATATATATATATATATATATATATATATATATGTATATATATATATATATATATATATATATATAGATAATATTAGTGGTAAAATACACATACATATGCAATCATATATCTAAAATATCTAAATATATATACTTATATACATACACATACATATATATTTCTATAAAAAAATAATTCCAAGAGGATAGAATGCAGGTAGAACTCAATATTAGTGTTTAAGCCTTTTTATTATATATATATATATATATATATATATATATATATATATATATATATATATATATATATATATATACAAGGTGTTTCAAAAAGAATACGCCAACATCATTACGCTGTTTTTTCAGGTCTATAGCATTGTAGTGGACTGAGTCAGTGGCTATTTGATAGAGTAGTTATCAAAGTTTGATTGGGTGTTAGTTTCACCACTGTCGTTAGTATAACTTCCGGTGCAGCTGAATTGTGGGAAGATCAATCAAAATGTTGACTCCTCCGCAGAAGGCGTTTTGCGTCCTTGAGTTCGTGAAAACAAACGCCATTGTCACGGTGCAGCGTGCTTTCAGAACAGAATTCGGCATTGATCCGCCCCATCGTGAGAGCATTCGATGGTGGGTTAGAGAGTTTAAAGAGAGTGGGTGCCTATGCAAAGGAAAGAGTCCTGGAAGACCACGTGTTACAGAGGAGCAAGTGGAGAGGACTTCATTTTTCAGCAAGATGGAGTACCGCCTCATTGGCATCTCGGGGTTAGAGCTTATCTGAATGAAAACGTGCCTCAGTGATGGATTGGGAGGAGATGTGCTAAAGACCTTGCTCTCTTTGCTTAGCCTGCCAGATACCCGGACCTCACTGTGTGTGACTTTTTCTTGTGGGGGTATGTTAAAGACCAACTTTATGTTCCAGCACTTCCAGCAAGTATCGATGATTTGAAAAACCGAATAACAGCTGCAATCAACACGTTGGACCGTGACATGCTGAAGTGCGTTTGGGAGGAATTCTCATATCGGCTTGATGTTGTCCGCGCTGCCGGTGGTGGCCACATTGAGCACTTATAAATGAATGAAATGAAACTTGAATGTATATACAACACATGTGTTCATGATAGATGTTTGTAATTTTTTTTCATTTTTGACATATCACGTGATGTTTTTGGCGTATTCTTTTTGAAACACCCTGTATATGAGCATAAGCAAGGATCGTATTGGTTGATTATCTGAAGCTCTATGTAGCTGCATATAGAATCTTACTGTGTTAATCTGGCAAAGGCAAAGTGTACATTTGAGAGGGCCTATATTACGAGGAAAAGGAGACGGAAAAAAAGATACGAAATGTAAAATTTATGATTTAATGAAACCGTAAGCTCTTAAGAATACTAGCCATTGATGTCGTAATTTCTGTCGCAATTACGTTTTTTCATAGGATAAAATTGATAGCCCCATGCCCAACGGGATTTATACCTGTTTCTATTTTACAATATCCGGTGTTCCAAATCTGTCCTACAGGTAAATTCTGACCTGGCTGGACACGGCTTAATTTGGGTGATCAAATGTTTTCGGTAACTTAATCCAAAATTATAATCTAAAAATGTGATTGTATCTGCTAACAGACACACACACACAGGCACATTGTCTCTCACAAACACACACATGTTTAAGCTTATAAAATCATTTAAAATAATCACGTTAATCGTAGGCACTCAATCATGAACACACATCCATGCACATAGATGTATGAAATCTTTAGAATTCTCTGTAACAAAGAAAAAAATATTATCCGCTTCCAGCAGACATTATTATTTAAATGAAAACATCTAATACTGTTTATTGTTTCAGAATTCAAACAATTTTTCACAATTGAAATATCTTACCGTTGGTTTGATTGTTGCTTTTGTTTATTTGGATTATGAAAATGTCAAATTTTCGTTTCTGCCATATTTTTTTTTATCTTGGCATAATCGCGACTAATTGCTTTGCATTCAGAACTACAACTATAAAAGCCTTCACAATGAATTAACGCTCACAGCAGCCAGAAGTCCGTTTCCTGTTCAGTTCAACTTATATTAAATGCTAATTGTTAACGTGTATTTTCTTCGTTGTTACTTTAATCCCCTATTATGTCCCATAAAATTTCATATAAAATACAAATTCTATCTATCTATCTATCTATCTATGTATCTATCTATCTCAGTTTGTTCATATCTATAGATTATCTATTTAAATCTTTTCATATCAATCTGTGTTCATTCATAGCTAACGCGGTAATAGATTTTATCTCTATCAATGTTGTTCGCTATCTATCTATCTATCTATCTCAGTCTGTTCATATCTATCTATCTATCTATCTATCTATCTATCTATCTATCTATATATATATATATATATATATATATATATATATATATATATACACACACACACATACATATATATATATATAATTATTCTCATATATATCTTTCTTTATTCATAAGTAATGCAGTAAAATATTTTATCTCTTTCTATTAATGGCGTTCTCTACCTATCTGCCTATCGATCTTAGTTTGTTATCTATACACCTCCACACATGCACCCCCCCACACACATATATATATATATATATATATATATATATATATATATATATATATATTTCATATATATCTTCTCTTATTCAAAGCTAATGCGGTAAAATATTTTATCTATCTATCTATCTATCTATCTATCTATCTATCTATCTATCTATGTGTGAGTGTGCGTTTTTGAAACCTCTTTTGTCGAATAATATCAACAATTTGTCGCTATGCAATTATTTTCAATTTTCCGAATTAGTTGTTTTATCTAAGTAAATTTACCAAAGTTCATTTTTCACATGAGTATATCTATAAACAACATCCGACAGCAAGCCATCTGATCGGGAGTTTGGACATTTTGAAGAGCGTGGAACCACCTCTTTATTGATATTGTTCCCAGTTCCATCTTGATCTAAGACCCATTAGGGTCCCAGCCATGGGCAAGTAATGGAGACTCCCGATGTAAGAGGAAAATACTATGAAAGTATGAATATCCGTTTTTTCTTTAAAAAATGAAATTACAGACAATAGATATTTGTTGAAAATTTACCCACACGACCTTTTTAAAATAAATTTACCAACAATCTATTTTATGATATAATTGCCAACAATACATTTTATAGCAGAATAAATTTCATCTGTAGTTGAAAGCAAACACTTACCTATATTTAGTTGAAGCCATAAAATTGCGTTCAGAAAATTTAGAGGTGTTGATATGCCGCTAAACAAAATCAACCAAACTAAATCAAGCAAACATTATTTCCTTCGAGAACTTTTGAATTCGTTTTCAATTTTCGTTTGTTAATATAACTATTTATGTATTATAAGCTCACAATAGTTCAGTAAATATCAAAATCGCTTTGCTATACTCTATCTTTAGAATAGCCAGATCTGATCAGAAATAGTTTTTCTCTCATATCTACGTTGAAGCTGCCCAGTTCTCGCTTCACTTCATAGAGTTCACAAGAGTCTAAATGGCCTTTTGACGGATTAATTATTTTCCATCCTACAAAGCTTTTCACGCAGACGAAACGTTCCAAGTGTCTCACTATTCCGTCGCTAGATAATGGCTAGTGTTTTCAGTTTCTGTTGCTCAGACTGCAACAGTCGATTCTTCTCCTCGAGTTTCCGAACCCTCTGTTTTGTAACGTGTTTCTCTTATCCACTGGCCTTTGCCCAGAATGGCTCTCTCTCAAGTCCAGTGCATCCCTCCCTGAACATCTGCCTGCTTTACCAGCACTTCCATTGCAGACATCACGTCTGACACTTTCCACTTTCTTCCTGTCTTCACATCCGGCACATTTTCCCGATATTACAGCATCTTTAGATTCACACTGCATGGACTGCAATCTCAAATTTGCCACCTTGTACTCTAATGGAGTAAGAGGGGACTGAAGCCCCCACCGCGATAGAATCCTTGCAACACCAATCCACTTCCGTACGCATTTACTGATTTTCCTCTCAATTATCTCAACTTGAGCCAGTACCTCCTCATATATAGTAAGCGGCCACATTAGTCTCGGCATCAAACCAAGATGCATACACCAAACGTTAAATTTCTTAGGAATAATTGTATTGGTCTATGCTTCGCAGACCCGTCTCCGCTTGTCGGTGGATTACAACGCCGCGGTGTCGATGTGCCACGGGGAAGTTACCCCACCTCCCAAGGTTCTTCACACCTTGCTCCTGCAATGTTGGCATGTTTTCACCTGCGATGCAAAATACTTCAGAACCTCCCCTTCATAGACAGTGACCTGTTCCGCTTTGGTTTCAACGCCATCTGACCCCACTCTAAAAACTGTACAAATCTCTCCACAATCAGCAGTGCTACTTTCTTATCGACTTGAAATACTGTTAACTCATTCATTTTGACCTCATTCCGCAGGAAGCGTTACTCTGGCTTCAGACATCTTAGTATTACTTTTATCACCATCACAAACAAGACTGGAAAGATGGCACATGCCTCTGCAGTTCCGCATACCTTGTGGTGAACTTCATCGTTGAAAATGTCAGCATTGGTTGAAATTCATATACACACACACACAATAAATACACACACACGCACACAAACACACACACACACACAGATATATATATATATATATATATATATGAAAGTGAACATTGAAGTCAACATTCAGAGGCGAAAGGCTTTTTCATGCTAGACGCAATCGTCAGGCAGCGAATGTTGGATTTTTCCTCGATTATTTATATACATGCTCAATGGTGCATTGTGGGTAATATATTCTGGTGGCGGTTATTTTTGCGGGAGTGGCTTGTTTTATTATTTATTTGTTTGGGTTAATTTATTTTACTTGTTTTTCATTTTATATTATTTATTCTTTTTAGTTTTTGATGTTTTATTGATGTAGTAAAAAAATTGGGAGGGGATTTGCTTAGGTCGCTTATTTATTAGTTTTTTTTTTTGTCTCGGAAGATAATTAAAGCTATTTATTCGTCCAATGTTTAGATTGTAGTAGTCTGTTCTGTTATTTGGGTTGGGGGCAGTTTAATTAATTAATTAATTCATTTATTTCGATTGATTATTTTTTTACTTGTTTTGCTTATTTATGCTTATTTTTATTAGTTCTAACGGTTATTTTAGCGGGGTGATTTGTTAATTTGTTCATTTATTTATTTATTTATGTAGATTAATTTTTATTTGTTTATTTATTTACTAATTTTTTATTTTGTATATTTTTCTTTATTCTGTTTGTTTTCGGTTTTTGAGTAACGTAATAATGTTTTTTTTTATTGTTATATAGCAGTTAAAGCTATTTTACGTCCAATTTTTGGATTGGTTGTTGTAATCCATTCTAACGGTTATTTTGGTGGGATTGGTTGTTGTAATCCATTCTAACGGTTATTTTGGTGGGATTGGTTTGTTAATTTGTTTATTATTATTCACTTTATTGATTTATTTGGGTTGATTATTTTTACTTGTTTTTTGTGTATTTTTATCTTTTTAGTTGATTATTTTTTCTTGATATTTGTATATATTTTGTGTATTTTTCTTTGGGTCGATTATTTTTACTTGTTTTTGTGTATTTTTATTTATTCCATTTCGTCTATTCTAACGGGAAAGGTTTGTTAATTTGCTTATTATTGTTTGAGCTAATTCATTTTACTTGTTTTTTATATTATTTTTTCATTTGTATCTATGCATTTAAGTTTTGGATTTTTAAGTCACGTAGTAAAATTTTATTTTCATGTCTACATTTTGAGATGTGCTCAGATCGTTTATTTAGTAATTTATTTTGGTCTGGGAAAGGTAATAATGGCTATTTTTGCCTCCAAGCAAAGTTTGAAGGATTTTGATTGATTATTGTAGGCTGAACATCTTTTCTTTATTTCCCATGGTACTTTTGGTGTGATTTGTATTTTGTTTGAACATGACACAAATAATAAAAAAGCACAGCACGAAAACACCTGAAAAAATTAAATCCACGTTTAACTACAGAATAATGAACGAAGGTCCCTTAAACTGTAATTGCTTACAAAACAAGATAATATACCAAGCCACAATAAAATCACCAGATAATGAAGAAAAAGTATACATAGGAGCAACTGAAGGACCCTGGAAACAAAGAAACTATGCACAGAAAATATATTTTACAAATAGTAAATACACGAACAGCACAGTGCTTTTCAAGTAAATCTGGAAAATTAAAAACATACCATGAAAAAGCCTGTCACCTCTGAGTTTTTACTTTAATGTTCACTTTTATATTTATATTTACATACCCTCTATCTCTGATATTGAGCAATTTATCCCATAAATATAGCAAACCTTAAAACTATATTTCTTCATCCTTATATATATTCATCATATAATCGGTTATGATAATGATGATAATGATTAAATCAATAACGACATGGATTCCATTCGCGTAAATTTTATTGGATAATGTTTGCGGTTTAAATTTTACCCATAAAATATTCCCCTACCTTCCCTTACTCTAAGATACAAACATATTTTTTTCCTCTACCACTTCTCTCTCTCTCTATTTAATGGTGTAAGCTCCCCACCAATTTTTTATGGTCAAGTTACATGCAGTAGGTTTGGACCATTTTCACACGCTTAATGTACAGAGAAGAAAACACTCATACGAATACAAGAAACTTGAATACAGATTTTAAGTGCTATACCGCATCAGTCGTCTTTAATGTAACTTGTATAAAGAGGGATTACTACCTTCATATATATATATATATTTGGTTGGATAGATGTGAGTTTGTGACCCTGGATTTCACGCTTTAGCGATCGTCAGACAAACTGATTAATTTAAAAAAAAATGGGTTCATGTAGATTGCGTGTATTGGTGTTATTGTGGAAGTGGTGGTGGAAATTTCGTCGTTTTGTCATTCATCGTACTAACGCAAACATCGATGTATGCAGACACATATACACACTTAATCGTCCGTCGGACTCGTACATATATAAACATATGTGGGCAGTTTCGGATATGACATATGTATCTATACGGGTGGTATTGTGTCTATACATACGCATTTGTATGTTGAGATTTAAAGATTGGAAGTATGGCGGAAATGTCTCGTGAATGTCTCGTGAATGTATACATGTCATATTTTTTATTTTTCCGCTGAATAATTTTTCCTCGCATGTATGTATATAAAAAAAATAATCAGTTTAATATATTAAAAATTATAAATTATTTTAATATATTAAAAATTATAAATTATTAATCAGTTTTAATATATTAAAAATTAATCAGTTTGTCTGACGATCGCTAAAGCGTGAAACCCAGGGTCACAAATTCACATCTATCGAACCAAATATGTTAGCTCTATCTCTGATATTGAGCGCTTTCTAATAAGTACCGCGCATATAATATATAAATAATTATACATATATATATTTATTTATATTTATATACACTTTTCATATATATATATATATATATATATATATATATATATATATATATATATATATATATATATGTGAATATGACAGCAGAATTGTCGAATTGTTACATTAAGTTTTAAAACATTGTATCTCAGAAATGATTAAAGATATCTTACTGGAATTTTCTGAGGTTTTTATAACACTATTTCGTTCAACATTGTGCAATGAAAATGCATAATTACTCTCCAAGCTTAACAGAAAAATCGTGATGTAATCGATTATAAACGAAAATGACATGTTCAGCATTAATTAATCATAGCTAAGGATGACAAGCTCATGACGTATCGAAATAAGTTTCAAAACACACACACACACACACATATATTATATATATATATATATATATATATATATATATATATATATATAATTCCAAGATGTTTTATCTTATTCAAGATGATCTTCATCCACTCTAAACGTCTAACTTTTTATCCTGAATTAACAAGGTGCTTCTTATATTGCACGTATGATTTCAATTTCAAGTCTTTTTATTACGGCTCTTTGGACTGTCATACCTGAAACGTCTTATGAATTGCAATGGATCTTTTCTGATCTACTTATCTCTACCTTGAAATAATCATTGCTCCTGCTGTTGTGACTTCCACATCCAGTTTTCCTCTCTTCTGTCACCTCTCTTGTAAATTTATTCACCGTTCTCTTGAGGGTTCTCAAGCAATAGAGTATGAATGTTGGTACCATTATTGAAGGTTGAATGATATTTTTTTCTTTTATCATTTTCCAGTTGGGAAGATAGAGAACCTGACCAAAAACAATTTTATTTTGTTCTCTTTTTAGCTGAATAACTGAATGGGTTTTCGATGATTCTTACAAAAAATTGTGTCGAGATGGCTAAATGTCTTATCCGAACACCCGGAAAAAAACTTAGCGTTTATTGTTTTAGATATTAAAAGACGATGATTATTCTGTTACACGATTTGGACAATTTTGCTGTTACACCGGTATATATATATATATATATATATATATATATATATATATATATATATATATATATGGAAAATAAAGTATAATATTTTTAAAAAAAATCCACATTACAACCAAAAAAGACGGCTAATCTCTCTTCTTTTTTTTTAATATACATACTTTTCTCTCGTTGGAACCACTACAACCTCTTTCTTTTTTATATATATATATATATATATATATATATATATATATATATATTGTGTTTTATTGAGGTTGGGTGCGTTCTGAAATTGATTTTCATGCACGTTGAGCCGAAACGTACAATAATTGTAAATAACCTTAAGAAGCATCAGGCTGTGTCGTCGGCTTTACATTTGTACGTTTCGACGTCCATGAAACTGGAAAGCTGTAGCCCGCTCAAAAATATCAGTTATATTAAGAAACTCCTTTTTTATATTTATGTCAATTTTCCTATTTTAGAAGGTAACTTACATCCCAAAAATATATCCATATACTGGAATCTAGCGTCGTGTTCGAACAATGAGGTTCAAACAAATCAGTTCTCAGAACCGAAAAGTCAGACTACTCTCTCGCATATCATTTGATTATATCGATGAAGGCTTATGCAGAACAAAGCAGACTTTTTCTAGACCCGAACACCGACAACTGTTGCACATAGTGTGGCACAACGTCTCCAAACAATCCCCTCAGTTGTTGAATTACAGTTTGTCCTTCTCCTAGATGTGTTTTCCACTAAGGCCATAGAACCCAGACTGTCCTGCTATTTATCCATAATTGGGATGGGGAATATTGATTTTTACATTTGCGACTGAATGTAACTAGTTCGACTAGAATTCGAACGTGGCACCTTAGTTTCTCATTCCGGGTCGCTATCCATTACGCCACTGTGCACGCACGCCAGTGGACGCAAACGCGCGCTCACACACACACAAACACAGACACATACACACACACAGAGATGTAAATGGGAAAATGGGAGGCGGTCTACCACTGTGTGTGTACCAATTTTCTAGAAAGATTTTCGGTAGTTTGTGGTGTCGGTAAGTCTGTTGACTGTTGGTTAGTTATACGTTATTAATACTGCGATAGATACCATAAATAGATAGATTCCATTTTCAGAAAAAAAAACGCGTGTATCGGAATATTTCTATGTGTGCGTGTGTGTGTGTGCGTGTATGGAATAGAATTTGTTGGCAATTTTCTAAATTAATATCGTGTGATTAAGTATATACGATTATTCCTGGCTTCCCCAAAACATTGCTGGTCAAGCTGATTTGGTCGATAAACTGGACTCATTCAAATGATTTAATGCTACATAATCATACTGTTAAATGTTTCAAATTTCAAGCAGTGGGACACCAATGCTTCTACGAGTCTAGTAAATATGGTAATTCTACGAACATAATGGAATACAGGAATCGTTTTGTGTCTGTGTGAGTGTGTTGAAATTTCCACCGCTTCGGTATTCGGAGCAACAAAGATTCAAATGATGCTGTAGCCAAAACCAAATATTTGTCCCAACAATAACCGGGGAAATGATGCATTTTTTTTTTTTTGTAACGGTCTGATTTTCTAGAACGAAGAATTATCAATATCAACAGTGGAAGGAGAACAGTCAACGCCTCTAGATTAAACAAAGGTTTCAGTTCAGAATTCCCTGTAGGGATATACACATGAGGAAGTTCATAACGGTCGAAACACTGTGATAACAACAACGAGGATAATAGACCGAATATAAGAAACGTAAATAGTCAGTTAGTTATGTGCCATGTCTGATACATGCTTAGGCGATCATGTATCTTTCGATACATGTCTGACAAGGCAGATATTTTCCTGCAGTAGTTTGCAATTTCATTCTGGGGTAGACCAGTTACCATCCAAGGCTATAGAACCCGGTCTGTCCTGCTATTCACCCATAGCTAGAGGGAGAAAAGAGGATTTATATCTTTCCCAAGGGTATCAGCACGTTAGTGAATATCAGTCAGTTATTTAACATGCGTATAGAACCCGGTCTGTCCTGTTATTCACACATAGCTGTGGCGGGTGGGGAAGAAGAGGATTCATATCTTTCCCAAGGGTATCAGCCCGTTAGTGAATTTCAGTCAGTTATGTGCTATGCGTGATATATGCTTAGGTGATCATGTATCTTTCGATACATATCTGACGAAGCAGATTTTTTTTCGCAGTAGGTTGCCATTTCATTATGAGGTAGATCAGTTACCATGCAAGGCTATAGAAGCCGGTCTGTCCTGCTAGTCACACATTGCTGGTAGGGAGAAGAAGAGGATTCATATCTTTCCCAATGGTATTATCACGTAAGTGAATGTCAATTTGTTATGTGCCATGCATGATACCCGCTTAGTTGATGATGTATTTTTCAATACAGGACTGAAGAGGTAGATTTTATTTTCCGCAATAGGTTGCCATTTCTTTCTTCGGTAGACCAGTTAGCATCCAAGGCTATAGAACCAGGTCTTTCCTGTTTACAAAGAAGAGGATCCATACCTTTCCCAAGGGTATTAGTGCGTAAGTGAATGTAATGGATTCGACCTCGGCTCTCCGATTCCTTAATCCGAGCTGCTATCCATTACTCCACCATACCACCTATGTAAAATAATCGGTTTGATTTAGCGATACTAGACAATTCTTTGATGATTAAGATAGATTTTTGGCGGACATAATTTTAAAAACATATGATATAAGGATGACACGGTATTGATGAAAGACAAGGAGGGAAAAGTGTAAGAACTCTATTAACTGTAAGAAGACAGAATACACGATTGTTGTCGAAAGAATCAGCCGAATATTATAGATCATTATTAGAGAAAACAAATTGAAGCAGTTTGTAAAAATTAACTATTTGACTGATATAGTAACAGATTAAGAAAACCGTGATACATTAATCCATACTCTTATGGCAATAGCAAAAGATATCTATTAAAAATGATTTAGTCATACCGAAATAATGTGGAAAACTGTTATATACCGTAGACATGAACAATAATGGGATGTCTCAATCCTCATAAATATGTTGGACACTGTTGTAAGATGCTGTCTATGTAGTGCACCACTAGTAGTGGTTTACCTACTTGAGGCCGCTGGCGAGTATCGCGTGTTGTTGATGTTATAATCATTACTATTTCATTTCCAACCTACCTTTTGGTTATTCCACATTCAGTAACCCTCCCTAGGTTACAACACTATCTATCTATTATACGCCGTAGCTATGAACACTAATGGGTATGTCCAAATCCTCATGAATACGTTGGACACTATTGTAAGTGGGGGTAATATTCTGTGTATGTAGTACACCACTATCAGTGGTTTACCTACTTCACGCTGCTGGCGAGTATTGTATTGATGAACATTTCATTTCCAACCTCCATTTTGGCTATTCCTCATTCAGTAAACCTTTCTAGGTTACACAAAAACAATGTATGTGATATTTCATCTCCAATGAGATACATAATATTGGACACTCTGCTTACAAAGAAAAATAATCTTGAAAGAGAATGTGCTTCTACATAAAAAAAAAAACTGAAGGAGAATGAGAACAACAATCAAACTGGTGATAACTGAAACTGCAGAAATCACTGGGAGGCGTAATAAGGAAAGAAGACTTGGGAAATATAACACTCACTGGGCAAATTTATGGAAAAAAAGACTTGACGGAAATTGTAAGTAACATGCTTAACATTTTTAAGTGAATTGTTGGCAGAACATAGACCGAAAAAATAAACAGGAACAAGACATACTTAGAATAATAAAAATAAAAATAAAAAGTTGTGGACGGCCATTATCGACCACGTACTGAAAGGAGATGTTATGAAATATGATATTGTATTTAACTTACACTTGATGGAGTTGTAGGGGCCTTTAATAAACAAGACAGACATGGATACGAATTTATTTATTTCGAGCAAAAAAATAGAAAATTGTGGAGAGCCATGATCCAATATGTAGTGACAGTATATGAAAGTAGGCGCAAATTGTAAGTAACAGGCTTAACATTTTTAATTGTATTTATGACAGAATCTAAACCGAAAAAATAAATAGACACAAGTCATACTTAGAAAAATAAAAAGTTGTGGAGAGCCATGATCGCACATTTACTGAAAGGAAATGTTATGAAATATGTTATCGTATTTAACATACATTTGATTGAGATCTATGTGCCTACTCCATTAAGGTTACCGAATTTAAGTGAATGGATAGCAGGTAATGAATAAACAAGACAAACAGTGTTTCCAAAGGAACATTTATTTATTTCACACAAAAAATAGAAATTGTGGAGAGCCATGATCCCATATACAGTGACAGTATATGTAAATCCGTTATCGGATTTAATTTACTCTAGATGGAGGTCACGGAGCCTATACTCTTAAGCGTATTAATTCGAAAAGAAAGGCTTCTTGTTTGAATTCTGACAATGTTTCATCACGAAAATAGTGTAGCCTACGATTAGAAACAGAACGAATCAAAATAACAATGGTGAGGATACATGTCTAAAGAATTTTTCATCTATATTATGAACATACTCTGTTATTTTTGTAACAGTGAAACGAGCAGAAGTTTGGTTTACTACATCGTGTCAGACATTTTTTTTCTTTTAGAATCCATCTTTTGCGTTTATACAAAAACCATTTGTGCATATATATTTACCATTCTACATTGCTACCACGTCTTGTCTGGCCGCCCTGGAAGCGATAAACTAGCTCCCTGTTCTGAGTAAGACTATAACCTACATCCTACAGCAAGGCCTCTGATCAGGAGATTTTGAGAAGCGTGCAACCACATCTTAATTGCTAGTTTTCCTATTTCCATCCGGGGAGTCAGCGTCCCAGCTAAAAGGCAAATAGTTAACACCCCGCAAAAAGAGTCAATACGGGTGAAAAAAGGATCTAATACCAGCAGTACAATTTTGTAAAAATATATTACCAGAAATGCATTATTACCAGCAATACATTTTTGAATAAAAAATTATTACCAGCAATATATTTTTGAAAAAAAATCATAATTATTAGCAATACATTTTTGGAAAAAATATTACTAGAAATACTTTTTTGAAAAATAATTACCAGTAATAAAAATCTTGGCGGCATTGAATAACAAATTCAGGTTGACATGCCGTAAAACAAACCAAAGTTCTAGTCTGGTACACCGACTATAGATTTCGAGATTCTTGATAAAATCCAAAGAAGGGTTTGTAATGTTATCAGTGCTGACCAGTCACGTCGAATCCTGTCTTTTCTCTTCGCTGTGTCGTGGCTTCCCTCTGTCCTTTCTATAAATATTTCGATGGCAATTATTCAAATCAGCTCTCCATCTTGAACACTTTTATTTACTTCGCCATTTTTCTTTGGTTTAATTCCCCAACCCCTCCCTCTTAAATGGGCAGTGATGTCAGTTCTCTGGTAGATGCGGGCGCCATTCGTTTCTAGTTTGATTTTCATATTCGTTGTTGTGTCTGGATGAGTGTGTGTTTCAGTGAGTGTTTGGGATGAATGATTAATTTTAGATTATTAAATTCTCGCATTAATTTCTTCCAGTTAACTGAAGTTTCTGCCACATTTAGAGATTGCTGGGGTTTTATTACTAACATTATTATGCTTAGTTTCTTGTAAATAATTTTGTTTTCATATTGTAAATTCTCATTTGGGCTAGTTTTTACATTGTTGTTTATTCCCCACCCCCGACAGACAATGAATTATACATTTAGGGACTAGTTAGGATTGTCATGGAGACACTGAGGTGTTACGGTGGATGAAGAAAGAAAGGTATGTAACTACGCATTTTTTTGGTGTAAGGAATATTGTCATATGTGTGACTCATTGTTTGTGGCTAGCTAAGTTCAAAGTTAAGACAAATGAAACTGTTCCTCCTCATTCCCCATTTGGCCTTGTGCCACACTTTGTAAATAATTACAAATAAATATCATTCGCCTTCTTGGTATCCTGATCGCATGAATTTAAGCGTACCATTAGATTCGCAATTTCGGCGTTTCGTGCTGAAATAGCTCGATGCTACCTTAAGTTCTACTCTAATAGTTTCTTTTCTCACACTTCTCGGCTGTGGAACGTCTTGATTCGCAGTCACCTACAAACATCAGAAATTTACATGCAACTTCACGACACTTCAAAGATATCTCCGAGTACCCCCCCCCCTAATAGGGGAGAACATGACTAAAGATTGTGTGTACGCTAAGGTAAAGCTTCATGAACATCAGAAAGCTGTAACACGAGGGGAAGTGGAAAAATCAGGCTCATGGAGAGAAAATGGAGATCATCGCCTTCTGTGGGATCAGGATGAAATCATAGACAAAGAAAGCCATTTGTGGCACCATTTACGAGGCAGAAAAGGAAAAGAAAGAATGAAAGAAATTGAAATAAGACGAATCGTGGGTGATAGGCAGAACACAATGGCTAAGAGACAATGGATATATTGATAAGTAACAAATGGCGAATGGGGTCATTACAATGACAAGGAAATTCTGAAAAAAAAAGAAAGGAAAGAAAGAAAGAATCAGATGTGTTTTGATAACGGCTGTGTTATCTAGGGGTACGCAAACAAACGGCTGGTCGACTGGCCAAAGAAAAAAATTCAAGTGAAAATGTTATTTCGATAAGTGACGAAAAACAGGGACTTTGGGTAGATATGGAAAAATTAAACGCGACACACACGAAGTAACCACACTGACCGATTTCTTGCCGCAGAACATCTTTATGCCTGCGATAATAAAATTATGTTATCAAGAAATGTTCGCCAAAGAAAAGTCCAATTGAAAACGTTAATTTTGATAATTGACAAAAACACAGGTGTAACTACAGGGCTTTGGGTAGATATGGAAAATTAATCGCGACACACACGAAGTAACTACACTGACCGATTTTTCTTGCCGACAAAACATCTTTGGCCTGCGATAATAAAATTATGTTATCAGAAATATGTACCGAAGGAAAATGAATGGGGACCCAGAAGTGTTTTTTCTTCTTTCTTCGAGGCGACAGACTGACTGAAACTTTGGAGATGTTTTTTTTTGAGGCCGTGTTAAGAAGACCACCCATTCTGATAATTGGCGATAAAATACCTGACGAAAACCACGTGTAGAACAAAGTTATATTGTCCCGTTTTGCGGCTAGAAAAATTAAAACGGCGATTAAGCGGAAGAAAAAGGAAAGAGAAGAGAAAGTTGATAATTCGTCCGATTAAGACATCATTGGTCAAGTGGTGATCACGTGAACGAAGGAAGAGAAAGATTTTTTTTTGGTTAAGCAAAGATTTTTTTTTCTTCCTGAAACAAAGCCGCGGATTCGTCCACGCCCGACTAAGACTTCATTGGTCGAGTGGTGATCACGTGACGCACGAAGGAGGCTGTCGATGCCTCAAACAGAGTATAGGTATGAGAAGCTGCCACAAAGAAGCTGGGAGGGCAGTTCACGCCCCTCTGAAGCATGGTGAGAGGGTGGGAGCAAGGAAAGGTTCCCAAAAATGGAAAAGAGTGGAAAATCCCTAACCAGAAATAAAAGAGGTGGATATGTATTTAGAATTATCGAGGAACCCCCGACGCCGACAGACCCACCCCGGTTTTGGTCGGCGTCCATAAAAGCGAAGCCCAGAAACGAGCAGAAATCAGTTCGGGTTCAGTTTCCAGTTGAGTTGTTCCAGTTGAGTTCAGTTCGCGGAGATAGCTGACCAAGATTCACGCAAATTCCGGACTCCTCTTCAACCCAAGAACAAATTATTTTGAAGAGCGACTTAGATCCAGACCACCGAAATAAGTTTTTTTCGACTTTCGTCCAAAGACACACCGAAACACCAATTTCTTAGAGAGCAAACAACTTGAAGCGTTAAAACTTGCCTAACGGAAAACGACGTGTCACAATCCACAGAACGGGTCGGGAGATAGATGCAGTCCTATGTATCGAACAACTAGACATAAAGTTTGTTACTTTTTCTTTGATACTTTGAACTTTTTGAGTTTTCATTTTATTTTTTTTTTATGCATATTTGTGTGGTATCACCCCGTTGAACTCAGTTTGCATTACGGCCCCAACCACTGTTTGATCTCGTCTGCCTAAGATCAATTCACAACGTGGGTAGGCAGACTGGAGATCAATGCAGTTACCTTGGTAACCAGGCGTTGGAAGCGAGTTGGGAACGACGAGGCTGATGTCAAATCTAACCAGATTCCCACCCGAATCACCAAAAGGTTAGAACGTCACATTTGGGTGCCGCGACCGATACCAAGCCAGTTGGTCGTCACAGGACGAGACAACACGACTGACGCGACAGGCGGACGTCACGTTTGGAGCAGCGACACCCGAACGGAGCAGCGAGGAGCGAACAGCTGGCGCCGCGGCGAGGATGTCACAATTGGTGCTGTTTGGGGACGTCACAACTGATGCCGTGGTAGATCAGGATAGAACGTTACAGTTGGCGCTGCGACCAGGGGACGACGTCACACATTGGAAAATTCGTAAATGCGCACATGTGCCAGGCCACAAAAATCTCCTGAGCCGACCAAGCATAGAAATGAATACCATATGGAAACCAGTAATAAGGAATGCCAGAGAAATTGATAATAACGACAAAAATTGCAATATGAACTCAGGTGAAAAAATGTAATGATGACAGCAAAAATTCCAATATGAACACTGGTAAAAATGATTAACGATGGCATTACTATTATAATACCCAGAAATTCATACATAAAAGCGTTGGTTAGATCTAGTGATTTTTGTGAATTCAATTATTTAAAGGCAGTAGAAACTTGGAGAGAAGAATTAACAGGAAATAACTGACATCCATTAAATCACGTGGAGCTAGAACAGTTTACTCCAGTGTGCGGAATAAAGGGTTCAGTTCGACATTCCAACCACTTGAAGAAAGCCGGAGCGTACAACGAGCGAAATGTTGTATTAAATATTTTTTTAAACAAAGATGAGGACAATTTTAATCCGATAAATTTTTATATATACAATATTCATCTCAGAAATATAGGCAATATATATAAATTTGAAACGTTGTAATAAATATGGCGACAAAGATGAGGACAATAGTCCGAATAATGTAGTTAGTGTACATAATAGCTCATCTCAGAAATATGGACAGAGACTTCAATTATCATATTCTGTCTTCCTGAAAAATGTTCTTTTATTGTCCTTTCTCATCACTAAAGACTTCTCAGTCTCTCCCATTCCCAGTAACCCCCTTACGTCTTAGTGGCATTATTGCCTTGCTTTGATGCGTAATGATTAAAATAAAAATAAGAAAAATGTATTTTATTATTTTACAAAGGTTTAATTTTCTGTGGATCGAATACCATAATTAAACGTATGTGAACTATTTCTAATCTATTCTCTGCATTCAGAGCAGATGCTTCTTGTCTTAAAATGAAAATCAATATTGGAAACATCGCAGGCATTGTGGTATGGCCAGGGCGTGTTTTTCTTGGAGATAGGATATTCATGATAATCATTGACCGTTATATAATGCATGCGTTTTAAGCAATGAGGTACAAGTTCTTGGAAGTCATTTGCAAAATATATTGATGTCGATAGTTCGGTATGAAAACATTTTATTTTCTTGATTGTAGGATTCTATGGTAGGGCAAATAGCATACACGTGTAAATGTTCTGATGAAGATAAATATGTCTGTGTGAAGTATAAATAGTTCTAAGTCTTTATCTTTATACGGGTTTGACTAAACCAAAGATGGTGCATTCTCCCAGATCTGGGCTGAAGCTGCTCCATCTTCAGTTCTCAAGCTGCTGAGGTCAAACCTATCGCTGTTCAATCGCTATGCATGTTTGCTTGATGCAGATTTAAAGCCATATTTTTTTTAGATTTCTATTTATCTTTTTTGAAGATAATAATAGTTTAGTGATAAAAGAAAAAATTACTAATTAACCCAATTTTTAAGAGAAGATGTGGATATATATAAAGTTTTGAGTATTTATTAAATTAAAGAATATAACTGAATTGGTACTCGTGTCACAGATTAAGAATTCGGAGCATATATTCATTATACCGCCCGCACATCTACGTTTACAGAACCTGGCAGTCCCAATGAGGTTGGACATTGACTTGAAAATAAAGAATTTTACAGTGAATAAAGAAAGTGATTAGTATTTAATATTATTTATTCAATAACCGTTTATGTTATATTATTTTTTATTGATTTCATTTATTTTTTATATCGATAATACACATCCTTATTCAAATTAATTGAAACAACCGCTTTAGTTTACTTTTTCTCACCATACAGTCAGTTTTAGACCCACTGGAGTGACAGGGTGTAATCGATTTCTGTTTTTCCTCAGAGTAAGTCATTTGCAGTGGTGTGCAGCAATATGAATCTGTTTTCGGGGTATATGATGAAATTTGACCATGAAAAATATTGTAACATCCGTGATTCCATCAGATTTATATCAACGCCCAGACTCTATTGTACCTTCTGTGTATCAGTTGTCCTTCCGCCATTGTCTGCGATGGATATTACTCCAAGGAAGCGTATGAAAATTTGTAACGCTGCCCGATTACACTGTCAAGCCTTCAAAGTGAGCAAATCAAATTACTATAGATTGGACGAAAAGTCTCCTGATTTTAATCCAATCGAGATTCTGGTCAATCTGCAAAAAGAACGACTTCGTGCAATGGTTATGGAAAAAGTAAAAACATGTTCACTGGGTCATCTTTCATTTGAAAAGTACGAATAAAATGTAAATAATAATGGAAATATTCGTTTTGCTTCACTTAATTTGAAGTGTAACATATTTGGAAACGCAACCGAGGATTTTAATCAAATAATTATCTATAGAAATCTCTTATATCTCTAAAATCTATCTATATATATATATATATATATATATATATATATATATATATATATATATATATATACATAAAACCAGAAAACATAGACAAATTACCAAGGTTTCATCTAAACGGATCGTCAGGAAAGGAAACCTTGGTAGGTTTGTCTGGCTCTTTAGGTTTAATTAGGCCAGCTCTACTTAACGTATTGAGCACTTTATTTAGTTATTTGGCTTACTCGTATCTGTTTTTTTTTTCTTTGGACTCTGAACTTGTATGCTAGACGATTGTCTTCGTCTGACGTTCATGATCTCTGTTCTTTCTTTTTTTTGTACGTTCTGAGTATAATTTCTTATATTTATAAATATTATTACTAATATATATATATATATATATATATATATATATATATATATATGTGTGTGTGTGTGTGTATATATATATATATATATATATATATATATATATATATATATATATATATATAATCGACTCTTCCGTCGAATTCGACGTATGAGGGTCAAGCAGATCAGTTCCTAGGAAACCGACAGCCCGACAACGGCACATGAGATTTGATTATAGTGGTAAATGTTTCGTGCAGGACCATCCACACTTTTTGAAGGGCCGGATACAGAGACCTGGTGCACTACGTGCCACAAGGTCCCCAAACGACCCTCCGCAGGTTTTGAATTCAGAGTTGTCCTTCTCCTAGACCAGTTGCCATCCAAGGCTATAGAACCCAGTCTGTCTTGCTATTTACCCATAGCTGGAGGGAGAAGAAGAGGATTCATACCTTTCCCAAGGGTATTAGCACGTAGATGAATATAATGGATTCGACAGGAATTCGAATTCAATCTAATCCGATATCCATTACTCCACCGTGCCTATATTAAAACTATGCATACCAGATGTCTGCCAGTTAAGAGTTCTAGCTTTCATTTGCTATTCCATTTAAGAGTGTTCCCATTGTGTCTGCCATCATCAGAGTGGCATCTATATATCTTATCATGTTTATATTATGTCCTCTTCGAATAAATCCTTGTAGTTCTTTTGTACTGTCATGCTGTAAATATTTAAGATCCGGCGAGAAGAGGAATCTTTGTCTTAATATTCTTTCTGTTTTTGTGAGGACATTGATTTCATTCTTTAACCGCAATCAGGCTTTTCATTCCAAGTAAATGTTACGGATTTTTAGCGGAAACATGTGCAACTGTTGTTATTATTGAATCGAGTGTTTAATTAGTTAGACAGCGTCTAGCTAATTGTGATTTTCAAAATCGATCTGAAAGAAAATCAAGCTGATTTTTTTTTTCAATAATAAACAATTAAAAGGTAAATAATCAAGAAGAAAATAAAAACAAATCTTCTATAATTAATTAAAACTTTGTATCTTCGATTAATGTGACAAATGATTCGGTTAATCATTAGAGACAGAAGATGGAATGAATGATGAGAAAATTTGTTTTTAGTTTTTCTGTCTACTGAAAACAAAAAAGAAAATAGACACAAATTCGTTTCGCACATTGATATCTGCTTTATAAAAATATTGATCACTTGTATCATGTCGGATAATGAATACTTTTTCAGACTAATATAAAATCGAAGATTATGATTCAACAAATAAAATAAAAAAATAAACTCACGAATAATATATATATATATATATATATATATATATATATATATATATATATATAATATGTATATTACTAATATATATCACTAAATAAAAATGTGACATGACAAATACCTCAGTTTAGCTGATGCTCGAGGTCGAGTGTACTGTTGTGTGTTTTCTCGGTGCCACGCCTATTCTGAAAGCTTCGGAAACGAATTCCAACCCCACCTTCAATCACCAGCGGCCGATGACGTCAACCGGGCCGATTGGCTGTATCTGAGATCAGTCTTAATAAAATGGCCATAAAAGCGCATTTCAACTTGATACGGCCTTGGTTAACGATTCGTACTCTTCTTGGTTCAAGCAAGCTAACCATAGATGAATTAACAAACCGTTGATTCATTACACACATTAAAGTTATGCCTATTTCCGCATGACATGCTCTGGGTATATAGAAATAAGATATTGGAAGAATGAATGAAGTTCATTACGTAACCATTCTGTAAAGGTCGGCTATTTCTAAGCATCCACATGGTATGAAATCAGTCGGTGGCCTAGCTCAGTATGCCGTCAGGAACAGATTTAGCAGATAATGATCTTCATCGGTATTCATTAGGCTTGAGATTTGACAGAATCTTTCCTTTGGAAAAAAAAAAGAAGAAAGAACGACATTGAACTGTCTAATTCATCCATAATGGACAGTCTTTAATTTGAAGAATTTTTCATCGAAATTATTAACATTTCTAACTTTTTGGAAAGGGAAAATATAATTTACGTTCATGTAAATTAGTGTAGTGCTGCCTGGGGACGTCAGTATTTAATTATATTTTATTTGTTTTTTCCCTATAACTGTTTTAAAATATGTTTGCATATTTTTATCAGTCTGATTTTAAGTTTCGCCTGAAGAGATTGGTGTCCCCGCCAAAAAATATAGACACAGATCGGTTTATAAAAATATATTAAACGAAATTTCTTGCTATTTCATCTTACAATTCTGCCTTTTATACGGTTTACGTTCATATCACATTGATATACTGGTTCTAGTTATATCGCCGAAGTTAAGCAACGTTGAGCCTGGAGCCTACCTTAATAAGTGACCGGTTGTGAATACCAGGTGTTCTCAGCCTCTGCAGCACCCACTGGGTCAGCGTTATAGAGTAATGGCCCAGACACCCGCATGAAAAGGAAAAAGAGACTATCTAGGGAGGGCCTATGTCAAATAACATTTTTTATAGGCTTAGATAGAGGTCGGACGCACATAAGCGCATACACACTCAATGTCGGACACTCAAACAAAATCTACAGAAATAGACACACACACAATACATGCAATGTTCCTATGCATGATATACCTTACACTTTTGTTGAGTTCAATACCCAGTTAAGGCAGTGGAGAACTTTCAGAGGGGAATTTAAAGGAGATAACTGACATCTATCAAACATGGCACGTGGAACTTGAATAATCTACCCCAGTAAGCGAAATAAAGGGTTCAGTTCGACATTCCAACCACCTGAAGAAAGCCAGAGCGTACAACAGCCGAAACGTTGTAATAAATATGGCGACAAAGATGAGGGCAATAGTCCGAATAATGTAAATAATGTACACAATACCTCATCTCAGAAATATAGACAGGTTTCTAATATATATTGATACGGTAACGTGCTTCTGTGAGATCAACATAGCAAGTATACAGTTTCCTATTTCATAGTAGTGAGATTTTCTGGAGAAATTTCACGATATATACGCCACCATTACACCGCTTACCAGGACGAATGGTGAAAATCTAGGTAATAATATATTCTTTCATACCTTCATCATTATAGATCCTATTGAGATACCTTTGCACATGGGAAGGTCTTCTCGACTTGCAATTTTTGTTTCCATAATGAATTTATGTATAATATACCTCACAGATTTGGTGTTTGCTTTTGATTGCAAATTTCCTTCGTAATATTTAAACAATTATGTTTGAATTCTGGTAAAGCAGACTCCTTTTGAAAATTAATTGAACAAAATGAATAATTCCATTAATATTTATTTTTCCTTTAGTATTTTTCTAATGAAATATGACCCAGTGCACATGTTAGTGCTTCGTATTCCACGAAGTCATCCCTTGCAGATTGACCACAGATTCTCGATTGGATACAAATTAGGAGGGTTTCCGGGTCTATTTATAGTACTTTGAATTTTTAGCTTAATAGTGCATAATATTACTATTTTATTACATAATTTTATATTAAAAAATGAAAGCATTAATGAAGTAAAAAATATTTTATGATAGCTTAAAAATGGAATAAAATATATTTTAATAAGACAATGTCCTTCTATGTACTGTTACACTTCAGGACCCGTTTGATTATAGCTTTGGAGAAATGCATTTACCTTTCACTCTATATTCGTTCCAGCTGTGGAATACATTCACCAATATGTCTCATTTACAGATATTAAAAATCGTTTACTCACAGTCCCATTCCTTCACTATAGCCGCGTCAGTATGTCATTTCCCAAGCCTCCTTTTTTGCTAGATGTTTCTTCTTTTTAAGTATCGTGACCCTTCAATATGTTGGCGATCATCATTCTCCTCAACTTCCTGCTTCTTGTTGCCGGAAGCAACGTCTGGCAATTTAACATAACTCTTTCTGACCATGTTTTGCCAACGATTCACCCCCGACTTATTTTGCAGATTACACGCACTTTCTCCCTTACTTTCGGTCTTTCAATATTTCCTGTCTGTAGACATAGATGAGTAGACAGAATATTCTATCGTTCAACCTCCAGATTAATAACATAATCCTTCAATAAGTGAAAAACTGCGAAAAGTAAAACGTGGTTTCGTTTATTAATCGGGAACATCGGATGGAATAAAAATTTTTGTACTAAATAGTGACAGTTTTAATCTCCCTCATTACAAATTAATACATTTCTTCTTGTTGAAAAAGAACTTCAGTTTATAACCGATTCATTTAATCAAAACGATCATTTAATTAAGTCTGCTTTGAGACGAAAGGGAAATAACTCAAAGAAAAACAGATATTTAATTAAATAAAAGAATTTATTAATAAGCTATACATGTGTATGTAATAGTGACTACGTTGTCAGATTCAAATTCATTGCCTATGCAAGACAAAACTACAAAACTTTATATTTAATTTCTTTTTGGATAATATCATATCCCGACAGGTATGCGATGATCATGACTCTCCACAACATCTACGAAATGTCTTGCTTTCTTGAGAAATACACCGGAATTGTTTCCCGTTGCGTTCTGCATAGTTTGGGATTCAGAAATCTCTCTCTTAGACGGGCTTCCCCTCGAAGAGAGAGAGGCCTATCTGCGCTGATCTTTTTCCTGGAGCAGTAGAGGGGTTGGAAAGAGATGTATTCCTACCTTTCTCAAATTTATTTGTAAGAAAGTGATCGCAAACAACTAGCCCGGAATTCGAACTAAACTCCCTGAATACACAACCCGCGTCGATCTCTCTTACACTACTCGCATTCTATTTTGTTAGCCTACCTTAAATGACAGAGTATCTCAAAATAAAGGGTTCAGTTCGACATTCCAACCACATGAAGAAGGCCGAAGCGTACAACGGCCGAAACGTTGTAATAAATATGGCGACAAAGATGAGGACAATAGTGCGAATAATGTAAATAATGTACATAATACCTCATCTCAGAAATATAGACAGATACTGAAAGCTCGAAACGTTGTATTAAATACGGCGACAAAGATGAGGACAATAATCCGAATAATGTAAATAATGTGCATAATACCTCATCTCAGAAATATTGACAGGTTTCTGATATCTATTGATACGGTAACATGCTTCTGTGAGATCAACATAGCAAGTATACAGTTTCCAATTTCATAGTAGTGAGATTTTCTGGAGAGAGTTCATGATATATACGCCACCATTACACCGCTTACCAGGACGAATGGTGAAAGTCTAGGTAATAATATATTCTTTCATACCTTCATCATTATAGATCCTATTGAGATACCTTTGCACATGGGAAGGTCTTCTCGATTTGCATTTTTTGTTTCCATAATGAATTCATATAAGATGCACCTCACAGTTTTGGTGTTTTCTTTTGATTCCAAACTTCCTTCGTATTATTTAAAGTCTTATCTTTGAATTATGATAGAGTAGACTCCTTCTGCAAATTAACTGAAACAACACGAATAAGTCCATCATTATTTACTTTTTTTTTCGTACTTTTCCAATGAATTATGGCCCAGTACACATGTTAGTGCTTCGTATGGCCATTCCATAAAACCATTCCTTGCAGTTTGATCACAGATTCTCCATTGGATTTAAATCAAGAGAGTTTCCGGGTCAAGCTGATTTTCTCAATTGACAGTACGTTGCAATTTTCGTAAGCTTCCTTGGTGTAACGTCCATCGCAGACAATGACCGCAGGACAACTAATCGACTATCAAAACAGCAGTTTCTGGACGTGATAAAAATCTGATGCAATCAAGCATGACGCAGTATTTGTCAAGATCAAAGAAATTTCATAATACATCCCGAAAATAGATTCATATTACTGCACACCACTGCAAATGACCTAATCTGAGAAAAAAGAAATAGAAACTGATTACACTCTGACACTCCAGGGGGCTAAAACATGTTACAATATTTGGATACATCATGTAACTAGTGAGCTAGCCCAAATGACTTGACACACTTTATAGTCCACCAATAGAAGGTTAACTAATCAGAAGACGTAGAATATTCAATCCGTCGTGTATAAAGGCGGCCATTTTGTTTACTCTATCCGAATGTCCAGTGCCAGCTTGTCAGGCGAAGAGGAACAGAAGGAAGAACTACGTTCTGCTACCAAGACATCCACTGCTAACCTGAACGACGCTTCCCTACTGTCTTCGAAATATTCACTGCTAACCTCTGGATTCTATATTAAAAGACGACCGTCATTATGAACAACAAAACAGACCGTATGGTTAAAGTAAGTAAACTAAAGAGGCGGTTTCAATTGATTTCCACAAGGGTGTACTTTCAAAATTTCAGTCTCGTACGTGAAGGTGTGCCTTTTTTGTAAATTTCTTGACTTCATGAATAGAGTTGTTTTTTTTAGGATTGGGGCCAGTGTTAATTTTTTTTTCTTAATTCTTAAATGTTCTCCCTTGTATGTTTCATCCTTTCGTTTCTGCAAACTGTTTTTTTTCCTCTCAAGAGTATCATACCATTGAAAAATCACTTGTCCTTTTGAATACTTCCCGAAATTCAGGTCCTTTGTTACAGAAGATACTATAATATTACATGATACGTCAGTTTGGATTCTAGATTTTAACCTTTATAATAATATAGCTTTGCATTTTTAAGGGCTCGGCGTTACATTTAGGATTCCTTTAAAACATGCGTAATCTGAAGTGACATGTTTTCATTTTTATTCTTATAAATTCCCTTACTACAAGTACGTCATCTGAATCAAAGTAGGCATTATATACTCTAACATCTGTCACACATTACATTATCAAAGTGATACGATGTGTGATAAGATGGTCAAACCACGTGTTTAGGATTTAATATATCATTGAAAAACAGATGCTTAATACGAGTTCTCGATTGCTATTTGAAGTGTCTGTTTAATAGGAATAAATATGTTTGCCTGTCGTCCGGTTTGCACTTCTCTCTGGTCTTTTGAACAGATGTAATGTTTTATCCCATGTCTCCCATTATGAATTCGGTTTCCGGTTCCTTATAAATTCTACTTCCAATTTATATTTCTAATGTATCCAAACTCTGAAATGTATACTCTTACTAGCCGAATTACCTGCGCCTTGCTTCGTGTTACACTTTTTTTTTTTTTTTTAGAAAATAAGCATTGATTTTTACATCGTTGTTATAATTTATGGAGAAAAAAAATGATGCATTTCAGTATTACTCAATGATCATGTCGATGTAACCTCCAGTTTCTGGATTTCTCCTTCCATTTCTTGGATTGGAGTTATTCCATTGTTCAAATTTCAATCAAAGGGAAAAAAATTCAGTGGGGATTTTATGAAAAAGCAGCTTGATCTGACCCGTTTGATATGTATTTGATGTAATACTTGATAGAATGAATTGATGAGTAGATTTCAACATTGATATAACAATGGAATTGTTGCAACAAATATGTATTGTAAGGCACTACACACTAATTGTTGATTTCTTGCTCATCTTGACGTCCATATTGTCTCATTTTGATCTAGCTAATATGACCTCCATCTTCTGGCTTTCTCCTTCTATATTTTGAATAGGAGTCATTCCTTTGTTCACATTTAAATCAAAGAGAAAAAATGCAGTGGGTGATTTGTCCCCCGGAGACCCTTTTGATCAAAATGAAATATACTTATCTAAGTACCCTAGGAAATTTCCCTTCTTCAAATTTAAATTTAAATAAAATCAAAGGGAAAAAAATTCAGTGGGGGCGGGGTTCTGCCCACCCCTAACACCCTGTGATAAAAATGATCTTGCCGATGCAACCTCAATCACCTGACTTTCTTATTCTATATTTTGGATAGGGATCATTCCTCTGTTCAAAAAGTTAATTTAATTTAAATCAAAGACAAAGTTTTTCAGGGGCGGGTTTGTTCCTCCGAGGGACACCCTTTGATACTTTTCTTGGAGTCGTTCCCTTGTTAGAATTTAAATTTAATTTATATCAAAGGGAAAAGAAACTGTTGGGAGTTTATGTCCCCGGGGGTATCCTTTAATTAAATTGAGATATATTTATCTAAGTACCTTGGGTAATGTAGTTTCAGAATATATAAGCTTATGAGGCGGAATTCGAAAAAAAATACAGTCTGAGAAAGGCTACAACTTTTATATATATATATATATATATATATATATATATATATATATATATATATATATATATATATATATATATATATATATATATTGTGTGTGTGTGTGTATATATATGTGTGTGTGTGTGTGTGTTGATATAATAGGAAAGAACTGTTAGATTGATGAGTATGGGAGTTCTTTTGTATTTTTGTTTTTATTAAAAAAAAAAAAATCAATGCTCCATACAGATTAGAGCCTAGAATATAATTATTTAAAAAAAAATGATTACATCGCGGCACCAGAAATTACTATGTTTCGATATTCGTCAGCAGTATTTAAGTTTAATTCCAATATTAATTCTTAACCACTGGGTGGCAGTTTCATCCTCAGGCGTTGCTTACCCAGTAGTCGCGATGGAATAATATTTTTTTAAAAATAATACACACACACACACACACACACACACACACACACACACACACACATATATATATATATATATATATATATATATAGTGTCTGTGTGTGTTTTCGGTTCATGTTAAAGTCATTTTCTTTTTATTTCTTGCGTCTTTGTGACGTTGTCTCCTTGCTTGGAAGTGAATTGTATAAAAATAAGAGTGGCCTCTTAACATAAAAGATACAGCAAACTTAAAACAATACTCGATGGAGGTCTGAAATTCCTGTTAATCCATGCTTTCTACTTTTTTTCAACTATACAAGTTTTTGTTAACCCCTGAAGGAATTCTCTTTCTTGTAGACATTTTTTTTCAGTTGTAGCATGAGCTGACATCACTCGGATTATAGATCCACTACAATATCGGCAGACATAAATAATTGTGGGTGCTCCAAAATATGGTCTGTTAAAATATCCAAAGATTTACGTATTGTAATTCCAATTCCGTTCTTATCATTTTCAACTTTCGACCTGTCCAATAGAAGTTACATCGTAAGAATAAAATAGAATTACAACCAAGTAAAACTCGACATGCTGTGTGCTTTTAAAACTTCGTCGGTCATGGCTCTTCACACTTTCTGGTCCTTTTTGTTTGTTCGCTCTCCTCAGAAATAAAATAAAGTTTTGCATTATTTTATTGTACTCAAATAAATTCCACTCTGAAATCCACCCTCTATTCCAACCTGAATGGATCTAAATCTGACTGGACGTTGAATTGTCCTTTTGTTTTAATTTTAAAGTTTTTCATATTTTTGACTCGAATACGCTAATTGGCAGATTAGTACTTTCATTATCATTAGCAAATATTTCGACCCTGGTCTGTGGTGTGTGTTGGATTTTACGACTCATCGGCTTTTTCGGGTTATTCATTGTGGAAGTCAGTTTTTTTTTTAATTTAATTATACTATCGGTCTTCTAAATTTTACTACATACTTTCATTGTATTTGAGTCTGGGTGAACATTGTTCGTTTTAATACATGAGACTAGATTCACTTAAAAATGTTTTAATACGTAGATATTGGTCGTTTATACGTGATTCTATAGTTAAATACTAGTTGTTTAACTTGTGACTATGTGTAAATATTGTCAGTTTATACTTGAGATTATAGATAAACTTTGGGATAGTTTAAATCTGTGTCTATGTGCAAACATTAATCGTTTATAATTGTTACTATATATATAAATATAGGTCACATAGTTGTGTTTCGAGGATAATATTGACCAATTACCTTGCAGTTTATACGCATTCTTTTGGTCCTGGAATAGGTAGCTATTAGTCACTTATATCTTCAGTCTCTAAGTAATTACTTGAGAGGTGGCCTTTTTGAGAGGGAGGCTTTACTCCTCGGCAATGAATGTATTCGACGAATTGCAGATCACCTGACAGGGTTTAAAATCCCTAGTCGATAATAACAATAATAATAATAATAATAATAATAATAATAATAATAATAATGCCTTAAAGAAATACAAAAAATTGTTCTCATGAGTACAGCCCACACCTTACGAAGGCCTTTGTCTATGTAAAATATGTTTTTTTTTTTTTTTTTTTTTTTTTTCCCAGTGGAAAATGTCATTTCTAACCTTAGGTCCCTGGTTGGGCCCTGGAAAGAAATGAGTATACATCAGAAATCAAAGGAAATAAAATTATAATAATAATTAGAAAAGATTTAGATAGAGTCGTTGATGAGATACAAAAGTACCCCATTTCTTAAAGCAAAAAAAAAAAAAAAAATTAAGTCTGAAGCATAGTTTACACTCTACGAAGGGCTTTTTTCTGTGTAAAATGTGTGTGGCTTTAGACTTTTTCTTTTTTTTATAAAAATGATGAGTAGAAAATGTCATGAAGCCATTTGTGACTTTATGTCTCTTGTTGGGACCCGGAATGAAATGTCTATATAACAGAAATAATAATAATAATAATAATAATAATAATAATAATAAATAATAAAAAATAATTTGTTTACTTTTTTTTTGAAACTTAAGATTTTGGAAATGTACAAAGTGCCCCCTGTGATAGTATATATCTTTAAAAGCAGCATGGAAATTTGGAAAACTTGTCATCCCTCAGTTTTGTATGTCCTTAAACCCCTTTACGCATGAATTAAACAATAATAGGTATGGATACAAACTAAACAAGAAAGTCTTCAATCTACCTGAAATATATCAAACTATTTTCCAAAGACGACAATGAGTTTAGGAGTCTCCTCAATAATGTAAAATGTTTCAGTGACAAAATAGGTATTGGCTTTGGATTAGATAAATTTGCATTCTAGAAAGGGGGGAATTACAGAAATGCACTCAATAGCTTAAGATTTTGGCACAGAGATTAGGGAACTAAAACAAGAAGAAGCCTCCAGGTACCTAGAAATTAATGAATGAGACGGAATACAGCATACCCAAATAAAGGAGAAGGTAAGAAAGGAGAGCTTTAAGTCATTATTCTGTACCACCGGTAAAGCGGTTGTCAGGAATCAAAGGGTTAAGCGTGATGCTATAATGGCAACTAGGTCAGATCGTTTTTACCTTTGAACTAACTAGATGCAACAATAGTGCTATGCTAACAGTTTCATTTCTCGTACTTCTGGCTTGTGGAAATTCTTTCCGTCTCCTGGCTGCCCAGTCAAGTTTGACTTTCAAAAATTCAAATGCGATGTCAATCGTTATTTTCTATCTTCTTAATTTCTGTTCTTGTATTATTC
Source organism: Acanthosepion pharaonis (assembly GCA_903632075.3). Taxonomy (NCBI): domain Eukaryota; kingdom Metazoa; phylum Mollusca; class Cephalopoda; order Sepiida; family Sepiidae; genus Acanthosepion; species Acanthosepion pharaonis. The sequence goes on from CAHIKZ030002161.1 coordinate 152,997, forward strand.
TCGCTCTTTAATAACCTTTTCTCTTTTTTCCTATATTCCCTTATACTCATTAACCAAACTGTGTTTCAGTGACTTTATTGCCTTTCTCGGAGTGAAATGACTAAAGAATTAGTTTAAGTCGTTTGTAATAATAATATCCGATCACGTCAGCTATAAGACGGAATACAGGACGAAAAACTTGACCAATATAAGGGAAAATTCATTCATCACCGTAAATATTCGCATGAGATCATGGTTAGTATGACTAGCGATGTGAGAGAGACCATAGACAGTTTATTTTGCGTATTCTCAAGAGATATCTATGACAACATGGCCGAAACACATGTGAACAGAATTCGATCTGTGTGTTGATTATTTCAGCTGCTTTTCCAAATACGCATTTGTTTAAGGCACGTCTGACACAAATGAATATAACTTTAGCAAGGCGTGGTTCATATGCAGACCCTGACATTATGCGTCATGACGCAAATCTAATATTATTCATCGCCCTCAAACCTAGAGAACATGAACGAAAAATTTTAATTCGTTGCTTCTTTCTTGTAACGGTATTTTTTGCTAAATTGATAGTGACACGTCTCCGGAGCAATGCGAGGCTACTTGTAATGTATGTCCCTCAGGATTGAGATTGTCATCGGTCACATGATATCCCGGATTCATTGCGTGACGCTACGGTGTCAGGTCAAATAAGAGTTACTTTCCTCGATCAATAGCCTACAGTCTCGATGTCACATGATTTATTGTGTATGACTTGCAGCATATCGATGTTCCTGTTGACGGACTCATGCGATGTGTAATGGATATAAAAACAGAAAAAAAAAATCTACTTTCTTAGAAATAGTCGCTCATACTAGATATCTTTTTCAATACAGATGTCGAGCAAAAGTTAAAGAATGCGATGTCCAAGCCGATATCCTAAGTTCTTAGAAATAAACTTATTAATATTTTTTCCATTATCTTGAAAAATATGCTCATCTTTTTTTTTTTTTACAGCACACCCAATTCGAGGCCGAGTAGCCAGAAAGTTAATCAATGACGTTTGTAATATGAACGTAAAATTACTGCTGCCATGGATTAACTGGAATTGCAAAATCTTCACTTTCCAGCCTAGATAGAATCCCAAATCGCTTGCACGGTATTGTGGGTGATGACATCTTTTGAACCCTATCACATAGAGCCGCAAGCCGCAAGCCTCTCGCCACTAGGTATGCCGATTGACCGGTTCACATAATCCCTGTTTTTTTAACAGGACTAGAGTTTATCCCTTCTTTCCTGTATAAAACTGGGTCCTTTAAAATTCTTTCCTTTTCTCTTTCCGTCCCAGTAGCCACTTGAGTCTTAGTGGCATCCACATCTTGCTTGGGGTGAATTGTTTAAACCAAATGTACAGACGAACTCTATTCCCTAATAAAAGTAGCTCAGACCATCGGGGACAAGACCAGTCTTGCTACATCCACAGCCGCTGAAATTAGAGAGTTAATGAAGGATGTTAGAAATATAAATGTAAGAGGAATTCGAAGATTACGAAGATATGGTGGATAGATAAGATTTAAGTTTAGAAGTAAAGTGGTTATGTTTTTAGCGTTCTTGGAAGTATCCGCGCAGGAGCTTGTTCAACAAGCAGTGGTTCTAGAATTTAAGAGTTGAACGAAGTTCTAAGGTCTAGGAGATGAACTTATTTTTTTTAACTTATTTTTTTGTTTTTTTTATACGTACGGAATGAGGCTGATTCAAATCTGTGGATGTACCAAGGCGTGTCTTGGCCCTAATGGTCTGAGCTACTGATATTAGAGAGTGGTGCTCGTCTGGACATTTCGTTTAAACAATCCACCCCAAACAAAATGTGGATGCCAGTAAGACTCAAGTAGCAGCTGGGAGAAAGAGAAAGAGAATTTTGAAGGACCCAAAACCAAACCTATAGAGAAAACAAAGGACAAACCTCTATTCCTATTCAAAAGGCCGAAGAAGATTGTGAACCGGTCAATCGACATATGATTTTACCAAGAATTTGGCAATTTTAATAAATATTTTCGTCTCTGTGATAGAGTTGAAAATATATCATTACCCACAATACTGTGCAAGCGATTTTGGATTCTGTCTTTTTTTTTTTTTTAAACATTTCACCCCAAGCAAGGCGGTAAGCAACTAGGACGCAAGGGGTTACAGAAAATTTAGAGCAAGATCAGATAGGAGTGATAGAAGAAAGGATGAGGGTAGTGGATAGATTAAGGCAACTGGAGATGTCGATTGACATTACACTTGAATAACTGGAGATTATAGCTCTCAGGGGAAACTGGAATAGGGAAGGGAGTTCCACAGGCGAGAGGTGCGAGACATGAAGCTATTGGAGTAGAAGAAACGGCTACATTTAGGAGTTTCGACAGTGAAGGGGTGAGAGCGGGATGCCAGCCTCGTAGGGCGCTGGAACTCATGACGTCTGGGAACCAGCGAATGCAGCTCCTCGGAGCAATTTCCATGAAAGTATTTGTAGAACAGACAGAGACAGGCGACGGCTCGTCTGTGAGAAAGTGACTGTAGACGAGACGCCAGGGCAGGGCCAACTACATTGCATATCCGCTTCTGGAGCCTATCAAGAACCCCGAGGCAAACAGAAGGTGCACCAGACCATATATGGCAGCAACACTCCATGCAAGGGCAAATTGTTGATTTGTAGATCTGTAGGATCGATTCCGGGAAGAAGAATTTCCTAGCGCGGCACAGGGAGCCAACTTTCCTTGCGGTGGGCGAAGCATTTGACTCAATGTATTTATTCCATCTCAGGTTAGCAGTCAACTTGAGACCGAGCAGCCGCAGAGAGTTGCTCTCGAGAAGTTGAGCGTCGGACATTGGGAAGGATCTCTGTTGTGATTAATAGAGAGCAGTTTTGTTTTAGAAGCGTTGAAGTTGACCAGCCAATTCTTGCCCCAGTTCACAACCGATTGGAGGTCCTTTTCGAGACACACGGGCAGGTTAGTTTTGTCCGTGACACTAGATTTGTTTTTGAGGCAGGAATAATTTGTGGTGTCATCCGCGTAGATGCCAACATAGGAATTTATGGCGTCAGGAAGGTCATTTATGTAGATAAGGAAAGAGAGTGGGGCCTAGGATGGAGCCTTGAGGAACACCTGCGTTCGTGGGATAGGAACTGGAGGAGAATCCGTTGAGAACGACCTTCAATTCACGGTTTGACAGGAATGATTGTATTAGGTTATACAATCGACCCATAATGCCATAACCCTGAAGCTCGCGAAGAAGGCCGGCATGCCAAACCCTATCAAATGCTTTGGAGATGTCTAGTGCCACGGCACGGGCTTCCCCGTTATTTTGAAGAGCTCGGTAGACAGTTTCAGTGATGGTCGTAAGCACATCAGCTGTAGATCGGGCAAAGCGGAAACCATATTGCTTGTCTGAGAGCAGATTATGGGATGTGAGATGGTTAACCACCTCGGTATTGATTAGGGCTTCGAAGACTTTGCCGAAGAGGGGAAGGAGACTGATAGGACGGTAGTTGGAAGGGTCAGAGGGGGTCGCCGGAGTTCCTGAAGACAGGAACAATCGAAGAGGACTTCCAGCAGTCAGGAAAACAAGATTCCTTGAGGCAGTAGTTGTATAGCTTAGAAAGGGCGGGCGCCAATTCAGGCGCGCATTTTTTCAAGACAATGGCTGGTATCCCGTCACCACCACTAGCCTTGTTGGGGTCTAAATTGGAGATAACGCCCAATACCAAAGTCGGGGTTATGTTTAACCCACTCAATATGGCCTCAGTTCTAAGAGTGATGTCGGGTATGGGTACACCGGAAGAGTCGAGCGTCGAGTTAGATGAAAATTTCCGAGCAGTCTTGTCGGTAGAGGAGGTCAGGACTTCGAACTGATTGAATAAAGAAGATATAGAGGGTTTGCAATTGTTCAATACGCTCTTGCAGAGACGCCAATAATCGTTGGAGCCAAATTTGCGAGATGCAATACGCTCCTTCATCCGAGCAGCAAATATTGACTTAGCCTCGTTGAGGACACGCTTACACTCGTTACGGGCGGAGGCAAAGAGACCTCTATTGCAGTCAGACATGTCGCTACGGAATAGGTGGAAGTAGTGGTTCCTATGGGCAATGGTGGCTGAGCAAGCAGCCGAGAACCAGGGGGAGGAGCGCGACTTGACCCTATATTTCCTTGATGGGATGAAAGCGTCGATTCCATCTTTAACCCAGGATGAGACCTCAGCAGCACATTCTTGGACGGGGAGCGTAAAGACTCCATCCCAGGGGACATCGCGGAGGAAATCATGGAACGCGTCCCAGTCAGCTCGTTGATAGTAGAACGAAGTTCTAGTGGTAGGTGGTTCTTTATAGGGGGTGGAGATGAAGGAGATTCTAACAGATACTACCGCATGACCAGAGTTAGCAAGAGGGCTGAGTTGTGAGGCGCTGCAGGACTCGGGGATGGAGGTAAAACACAGGTCGAGAAGAGAGGCTTTACTTTCCCGTTTGAAGGCAAAACGAGTAGGGAAGTTAACTATCTGTGTGAGGGAATGGGAGATTGAAAAATTGAGTGTTTGAATGCCTGCATGGTCAGTAGTAGCATTCTTAAGCCACATTGAGGAGAGATAGTCGGAGACACATGTATGACTGGTCTGGCGATTCGAGAGAGAACTCTCTGGCCAGAGGGAGATGGTCCTTGACGTAGACACCAATACCGTGCATGTGGGTTAGAGAGTCTTTTCTGAGGAGAGGAAGGTAGCCGGTTATCGAGAGATCAGAAGAGCGGATAGACGAGACAAAGTTGGTCTCACAGAGAGCCAGTATATCCGGGCAGTTTGCAGTGAGGAAAGATTCCATACTGCAGAAGTTATTCCTAATGCCACGGATGTTGGAGAACGAAATGTTGAGGGGTTTAGGTGATTTTTGAGTGGCTGGTTTAGGGTTACTTTTTCGGTTTTTGTAAGTCATGTGAAATTTTGTTTGGAAGATGAGATGGCCCGAAGTAAAAGAAACTGACAGTTTCAGCCGTGAAGTGATCAGAGATGAGTTGGCACAACCTGCATCATAATGTGGCCTCAGGGTTGCCCACCGGAGGTGACTGCAGGGACACCTTTCCATGCGCGACATGGCACTACAAACACCCTGGTATTATACAACTGTTGATCGGAGCGGCCGCTCAAGACGCTACGCAAGAGTTAGGGCTCCTAACTACCAGTCGGAAACAGCAACCAGAGAACTGTCAACCGTGTACCCTCAGAATGAAGAGGTAATGCCACAGACTGCACACATCACGGGAGAAACAGAGCTGCACTAATACAAAGGCCAGAGAAAGAAAGAGTACCGGGAACCCCTTCCTAGACAAGAAACAAGGCGTAAACCTCTACTCATGTCCAAGAGAAGGGGGAGGAGTGTTAACCGGGCGGTAGGAGAGGCTACCTACTCCTATTACATATAACACAAACAAGGACGACAAAAACAGATGGAAGGATAGTGGGGAGGTAACAGGCAAAGAGTCCAGGTTGACACTTGGATATACCCTTTCACAACATCAAGTTTTAAGTTTTAACTTAGTATAAGTCCCATTGTCTATTCTAAAAAGAAAGTGAAGAAAAAATAAGGTTATCCGGATTCATTATCGCATCTAGCCAGGGACATTCAATTTTGCATTTTTCCTGATTTTTCTTTCGAACCGGGATTTCTTACTAAACTATCAAATAAGGGAGAATGATTGGGCCAAATTGTGTTACTATGGTAGAGCACATTGATGAGTAGGGGGAGACAGAAAATAAATAAATTTAAAGATTAAAAAAAGGAAAAAATTAAAAAAATAAAAAATAGAAAAATGTATAGGCTGGAAAGTAAGGATTGTACAGCCCCAGTTAATATATGGCAGAAATACTCCGTTTCTGGTCTGATCTGAGTCTTTTAAATGTAAACTAAGGCAAAAGGAATATATTATGGAATAGTAAAAGGAACACACCCTTTTTCTAATTTCTTTAAGAATGAATTGTATATATGTATTCGGCTTGAGATCAGAAAATATGATGTTTAAAGATGACTTATTCCAAATATTTAAAATTTATTTAATTCCAATAATTCTTTAAAAATTTCCACGACGTGATCGAACATGGCTCTCTAGAACTTCCTCTCTTTTGCTTCCCATGGTCATTTTGGCGCTTTACTATCAAGATTTAGTTCTTTCTGTCATAAAGACCAAATCTCGTTAGTTGACCGAAGTTAAGCAGTAGATGGTGTGCCGCATGCAAATAAAGTCTACTGTAAGCAACCTCTTATAATCTTTTAAATAACCTACAAAAGGTTGATAAACCGTAAAAAAGAAATCAAATTTCCATTCTTCCACTCATCGGCAAACTAACGTAATATTTAACTGTTATCCCATTTTTTGTATACTGTTGAATTATTTTCTTGTTTTACTTACTTTTCTCTGTGTGTGCGCGTGAAAGTGTAATGTATTCTGTGGTCTTAAGAAAACAAATGTGTTTTGTATTTCTGACTCCTTATAGAGTACGTATGAACAGGTTCACAGAAATGTGACTCAATATTCTATACCCACAAGCGAAAGGTCGTATTTTATCATAGACATATTTATTATATCTCGTCTAAACAAGGCTTCAGAGTAATCCAATGTAAAAAGTTGCAATCAAAATGACAATTCTAAATGGAGTGTGCGAAATGAACAAAAGAGTGTTGGTCGATTATAATGATAAGTTTGGGGAGATTATGAACAAATTCTGACTTTAACTGCCAAAGTTTAAAGTATGTAGGAGAGCACACACGCCGAAGTGTGTTCCATAACCTGGCATTATTTTGAAAGACGAATGTCTGATTATAATTTCATTTTGAATTTCAGGAATAGAGGGTGATTCTCAGCCGTAAAGCTGGAAGCAAAGAATAGAATTCATCATTACATTGTATAGCTATGTTGTAATATAGTATGTGCTTTTATTTAGAAATCTATCATTGTCCATTCTCTATTAATTTGAATTCTTTCAGAAGGTTTTATGTGGTCGCTAAATTATACATGAGCTGCCATGCTTGATTCTCTTCTCTTTGTACGAACTTAAGTACTTGTTATTTGCATCTGATTATTACCGATATTCATTGCTGAAACACCAAAGCGTCTTTGTATTTTTCAGAAATTCTCTGCATTCCCGTTTGTCGTATGCCCTTTAATTGTTCATAGAATATGTGAAAACTTTTTCAAGGAAACATATTTTTAAATTTAGTCTTATTTTCCATGCATATTAAAATAGGCATGTTGGTTGTAGATCTACAGAGAAAAAATATTTCTTTGGTGAAAACGAAGCGCCTGTTTAATTTTACTGAAGAATTAATAAATAAATCCCTAAAGCGTAATTTCTGGTAATCAATATTTGCTAAATGAAGATGGCATTTTACCTAATTCTAATAAAACTATGAAGGTTACCGAATTTATTCTGTCTATTTATATAGTTTCACAGAGAATAGAAATAAACAAACAAGTGGAACCAGAGAAAAGATTAACATCTAGCAAATAAACATAGAAAAGCATGTAGCCAGATCAACACCACGATCATATATCTCTTAACCGTTTAGCATCGTAAGGGCACCGCATTTATTGCATCCTTAGCACTAGGGGGTGTGTAGGCGAAGAGAGCCTGACGGAGCCCACCCATTTTTCTTCTTTTTTAATTCATAGTCGTCTTTTTCTTAGACTGGTTGCCAAACAAGGCAAATAAAAATGAAAATTCGCTAAAAACAAATCAAATAGATTGCATCCCCAAACAAGGCTAAACGACATAATTTGCTCTACCAATTAAACCGCAGCTGGGAAAGAAATCATCTTCAAAATTCGAAACTGCCTACGCACACAAGTAGACAAGAAATACAATGTGCAGCTTATGCATCGCTTATCAGCATCGAAAGGTGAATCGGCGCACCGAGCTGCAGATGTCACCTGTTCGATTGCTTTCATTTTCTTCTGTTTCTCTAGCCCCCATCTAGGGATTAAATAATAGGGCAGATGATGAAAAATATGACAGAGAAAACTGGAAGGTGCATCGAAGTAATAAAAGACAGGAAAACCTTTCTAGAAACAAAACAAATTCTACTTAACTGCTGTGTTATAACAATCCTTTTATATGGTAACAAATGCTGGACATTCTCCTCACAGATAAACAATAGGTTAAATAAAGGGTTCGGTTCGAATTTCTAGCGTATATCACCTGAAGAAGAGCGGAGAGTACTTAGCCGAAACGTCGTGAATATGGCTAAATGGAGGACAAGAACCCGAACGATGTAAATAGTGTAAACGAGTTATTTAGCTTTTCATATACAGATCCAGGGTTTTGTTTTCTCGATGCAGACAAGACGTAAACATTTTTTTTATCACTATAAGTATTTCATGGCTGAGAAAATTATACAGGATTTCTATAAACTCTGTTTACAATTTTAAAAAAATATTACATACGCAAATATATGTAAATTGTTACAAAATGAGAAGTAAATATTGAATTGTTTTTACTAACACACTATTATATAGGTAGCGCTAGTTGCAGGAAGCACATCATGACGGTACTCGATTTACAAGATCGATGTTTCCCTCAGATGGTTTTAGCCGTTCACTCCTCCCTTTATCCAACACTATCCCTGTCTCCATATATGTCTTGTGCCATGCAGGAATTGACAGCGGTAAAGTTGGAGTCGTCCATAATTATTTCTCTAGTTGTGTTTAGTCTGCGTATCCGATTTTGTTTCATTAAACAATGAGACATATTTTTTATTGGTTCATTTAGTACTTCCTCTTTCATCAACAAATTATTCCTTCATAAATAATTTCAATATGTCTGATTTAATATTAGGAAACAAATGTAAACAGGAAAGAATGGAATCCCCAAAAGCAATGCGATTAAAACCTTTGATAACTAATAGGTACATTAAACAAATCTGACTAAAATATCTTATCAACTGCATGTGTCATATAGTTTTTTTTAAATTGTAAAGAGATTTTATGGTCATATTTATTCTATATATATATATATATATATATATATATATATTGATTTTCTAAGATTGGGTTTGATGTGTTACAAGGCCTAAAGTAGGGGACACCCAGTGAGGATCGAACTCTCTATTTATTCGTAATTGTTCTAGTGAGATAAGCTTGCTAACAATTATACGACGTCGAGGTACCCATTCCTATGTACTTATATCGGTATATGATATATGATTTTTTTTTACTAATGCTCAAACTTTAAAGGCCCGAGATCCACTCAAGGTAGACATTTACTGAAGGAGATAAGAGCGATAGGCTTAAGGGGTAGGAAGATCCGATTACGATGATATATAGGATAAGATAACCCAGCCCTGAAGATTTTAATATTGTATTGATCGGGAATGTTTTGTCTTTGGATTTGGTTCCTGAGAAGACGGCTTCGAGTGGAATTTCCTTCTTAATAATGGAATACTAAGAGAATGGGGATGGGGCCGATTTACCAATGCAGGCACTCTTCAACGTTTTCGCCTCGCTCCCAAACTCTCTTTTTAATTAATTAAACGTTGAAAACATTCTCCGGAGATTGATAAATAAAGATTATGTAGATAATACCACTCTTTGTGGACGCACCTCACAAATCCAAGATGACCGCTGTCCGGTAGCTTGTTTCTTAACTAAACTTGTTCTATTAACTCAATGGCGATAGAACCGGATTCAAACTACTATCTTTTCAAAGCTTGACTAAAAGATTTCATTCTCAATGGCGATGCATCTTTTAAACAGCTATCTCATATCAAGTTAACTGTAGAGCTTCAAATCAATGCCAAAGATACCGGAAAAATTCATGCCACGTACTACTGTTCCACGAAGCGCCTGTTTCGAATAGAATTGCTTCATTTTAACAAGACTTTTATTGGACCAGATATACTCAAACTTCCGTTTGAAACTATTGCGTTCACTCTGTACTGAATACCTTGGAAAGGCACGAACAGATTATTTCTACTTCAGTTTGAGTAAAATATTAGAGAATCCAGCAATATCTAGCTTTTTTACAGAAAGAAATCTAGAAGGGAAACTTTAAATTAACATTCTATCATCTTTCCGAATAATAATCTGGTTGATATTACAGAAAGCAAAAAAAAAAAAATATATATATATATTGAAGCAAAGATGATTTAATTCGTCGTTTTAATGAAGTTATTTCTTAAGCATTGCCAATGCGTTTCTATCTTTTGTTGTGTTTTTCTTCATGTTTACATTTGTTTCTTAATATTAAATCAGACATATTGAAATTGTTTTGAAGGAATAATTAACAAGACCCTGATAGCATTCTCTTGGGAAAGTGCATGTTCTTATTAAAAGAGTTAAAATTTTCATCAAGTTTTCCGGAAGAATTATTCAAAGTAATTTGGCGAAAATTAACTGAAATTGCAAATTATGTTATTAATAAATAAATCCCCAAAATTAACCCCAATGAATATCTTTCTAAATTAAATGTTTGGATCTGGCACATTTATATAAGTGCGTAACATCTACAAACTACCAGTGACATGTAAGGAAGCATATTTTACAGAGACTAGGAAGGAATATACAGGGTGTTCATAAAGTTCGTGTGGACTTTAAAAATATTATAACTTTATTTGTATTTGCGATAGAAATAATTTGTGAAAAGACTAGAAAGAGGTAAATTCTCTTTTTTTTTGGGGGGGGTATTGAAATTTTATTTAAGTTTCCACATGTCCTCCATCATTAACAATGCAAAGAGTAATACGATTTTGCAGTTCACGGAAAACATTTGCCAACTGATTTACAGTAATGCCCAAAATCACATTAGTTATTTTAGCTATACTTAATACTAGTTACATTAAACTTTATAAGACTTTTTACAGATTATTTCTATCGCAAATACAAATAAAGTTATAAATGTTTTAAAGTGCACACGAGCTTTATGGACACCCTGTATAATTTTTTTACCAGAAATGTATATCAGAGGTAGGCGTTTATGATGAGGTTTTAGTTAAAATTCGATATAGATACCAGATTTCGCTACGATCATCTGGCATCAACCTATTTCTCCAGTGAGAGGGAAAAAATGTACATGCAGGTAAATATCAGGTTACCGAGAGCAGTAATTTTTTTCTGCGTGAAGAAATCATAAATGAATTGGATTCAATATGGAATTAAGATTGGTAAAATTGCCCCGACGAAACTGGAACGGACTTACTTAAAAACCAGCAGTTATAGTTTTGTTTTTTTCTAGGACGAGTAAGAGGAAAACCCTTTGTGAGAATAGCATACGAGCTGCAGTAATAATCCACTCTTTAATATTGACCTTGATTAATGAATTTAACTTATAGCACAAATCGGGGTATTCTTTAATAAAAAATTTACCCTCCCTAACATTCCCATTACAGTTTATCTAGGCGCGAAAAAAATGACAAACTAAAAGCAGTATTTACAACATACCTTACGTATTTTGTTAGATATATAAGGGTGATATCAGACTCGATGCGATAAGCGTAAATTAAATTGAAGCTGAAGTTTAAAAATCTAGTCAAATGGACCAAATCTCGAGGGAGACATATAAGATAGACACCGGATAAATTTCAGACGACATCTTTGGAAATTGAGGTTCAAGTTTTATTTGGAAAACTCGTAAAGAGAGAATTTCTGTTCATCATGATATTTCATTAAAGAATCAAACGCAACGTTAAATAATATGTAGCAAATCTTGAAAACGAAGGTTATTACATATGGAATGAATAATATGTAAATATTTCTAACTTACATTTATTTTTATATTCTTTCAGGTAAAACGTAATTACTTTCCGAACAGCGTAATAATGTTTAAAATCCGAAGAAAGGTATGCAATGTTATACATCCTGATCTGGCATCTCTACTTTAGTCACTGCCCTCAATCTTTTCTATAAATCTTTTCATAACAATTGTTCTAACGACCTCTCCACTCTGTAACACCAACCGCATTAAATTAATTGTTATACAACATTGGCAAGTAGGCCTCATCGTTTTACTTTGGAAATAGCTCGATTTAACTGTAAGTTTTATTTTAATCGTTTCTTTTCTCGCACTTCTCTCCTGTAGCTTTCCTTTCCGGTTTAATGCTTCTGTGTTTTCTGCAATATTCAAAATTTTAAATACAACGACAATCGTCATCTTATGTCTTTCTGAAACTGTTCTTTTATTGTACTGTAAATTATAGTTTTTCAATACCTGTAACCCTTTGCGTGATAGTGACATTATTGCTTTGTTTGGGGAGAAATGATTAAAAAAATATATATTTATTTTATATTTGCATTTAAATTACATTGATACATTTTCTGGTCAAACCTAATTGCTTTCGAAGCAACTTAATACAAAGAAGAGAGCCGAGTACTCAGAAGAAATGTTGTACAACTTAAATGTGCTCCTCTAGGAATAGAGCAACCACACGTTTCAGCTTTCCCTCGCGTTCTGATGAATTTTCTTTTAGCAAATGATTTCAGCGGTTTCACTTTTGAGGATGTCGTAAGAAAAAATATATGATATACAAATATTTCGTGAAACGGAAAATGAAACGAAAATATATAATCAATGTCGCCTGTCTCTTCCAATTCGACTCGCTTCGTATGATTTGACCTGAACTCTATAAAACATAGCAGCCTCAACTTAAGAATTACTAAAGATAGTGTTGTAGAGGACCGTGGGGTGAAGATGTAAAGAACACACATGGGTTAAAATTTCCTGCTAGCCGACCCAGCTATATGAGATTGTTGGACTTTAATTAAGTTCAAAGAAGACAAAGAAAACCGATAATTATATACAAACAAATATATGTATTAACAACAAGTTACAAGCACATGGACAGTTACATTGAGTTTGTGTGGTGAATATTATGTGTGTGTATTGTAGTGAGTGTTCGTACGTACGTGTATTGGTATTGTTCTTAGTGTGTTCCCAGAATTTGGGAAACGCTGTATTGGTGAGAGCTCACATATTATTAGTATTAGTTGAAATGAAAAAAGAAGAGAAAGAATTACCTCACTTCCACACGAGGTGAGATACGGCCCAAGGCCCGAGGGAAAAAAAGAGAGATCGAGGCAAAAGATCACCGAGTATTTATAGCAAGAGAAGAGAGACCCCTGGTGAACTAAGGAGGAGCTAATCCCGACAGTGTCTATTTTTAATTCGGTGCCTTTTGTCTTTCAAGAAAATGTACGAAAAATGTCTTAGCATTTACAATAAGTTTTTTCTTTTTTGTTCTGTAATGAAGCTTGAGGACCTAATCTATGTCTATGATAATGGCTGGCTTTATTATGAGAAGCATTACGTTAATGTTATATTTGAGTAGAGGAAATGGTTTTCTTGTTGCTATGCTGCAGTTATCAGTTTATTGGCAAGTATGAAGAAATAACCTTTCCATACAAAGAAGGAAAGTGAAAATTATCCAATGTTTAACGAAATTCAAGTCGATGAGAATAGTATTCTCAAAGATCTGAAGATGAGGTATATTTGCATTATCGGCAGTGTAAAAAATATAAGTATATTGGAGATTGTAACTGCAGTATATGTAAACAATCTTTATATGTATAAATACACAAAAATATTTATTTGGTATCACCAGCTAAATTCTTGACGAAAAATATTCATTAAAACATAAAATCTGAGTTCATACGATTTTTATATTTTCACAAAAAAACAATGCACAGATTTGCATTTTGAAAAGTCAAAAATCCCTTTTAATTAATTAAAGTTGATTTAAATTGCGATGAAAAAAAAAACTCCTCTTAAATCAGGAAAAACCACATTTGTGGAGAAAACTGAATATTTTAAACAAGTGCAAAAAAAAACTCTTAAAAATAATCGTAACATTAAGTAAATTTTATAAAAATAGTTATTTTAATCTTTATTTGATATAAATGCGCACCCAAATCTCCAATTTTATTTAGAAGGCATTAAGATGTGTATTTTTATAGCACGTGTGGCTCTCATAGGTCAATAAGAGTCAAAGTTCAATTCGGTTGACCGACAAATTCCTGTTCAAATCTGTGGACTGAACTGCATCCTTTTTATTCGTATAATGCTTCGTAATAAAATATTCTATTTTTTGTAGACACATTTTCTGTAGTTTTATTTTATTTTATTTATTTATTTATTTATTTTTTTGTGTGTGCTGTTGAACATCAAGATCCTCAATAGTAGATTTTTTTATTTCTAGAAAGTTATTTCTGGAAGATATTCTGCCGTATGAAATTTTGATTATTAATAATATAACAAAAAAATGAATAAATTTAGTGTTTTTGATTTCATATAAAAATAGTTTTATGAAAGTAGTAGTGATCCAGATATTATCTTCACTGTAAAAAATTTGTAAGGCAAACAATTTTATTTCTCAAAAAAAAAAAAAATTATTACAGCTTACAAACACCCTTGTGCATATTAATTAAAACAATCGCTCTACTTTGTTTCACCATACAGTCAGTTTTAAATCCACTGGAGAGTCAGGCTGTAATCGATTTCTATTGATCCTCAGATTAGGCAATTTGCAGTGATATGAATCAATTTTCGGGATGTGTAATGAAATTTGTTTGGCCTTGAAAAATATTGCGTCATCCGTGACTTGCATCACATTTTTATCATGCCTAGACACTACTGTCTCGACTGTCGATTAGTTGTCCTACGGCCATTGTCTGCGATGGACGTTACTGCAAGGAATCGTACGAAAAGTGTAACGCTGTACGAACACACTGGCAAGCCTTAGCAGTGAGCAAATCATAGTGCTAGGCTGGCCTGAAAACTCTCCTGATTTAAATCTATTCAAGGCTTTGTGGTCAATCAGCAAGGAACTACTTCGTGTAATGGACATACGAAGTACTAACATGTATTCTGAGCCATGATTCAATGGGAAACTATAAAAAAAAAGGAAATTAGAACGTAATTATTGGTTTTGTTTCAGTTAATTTTCAAGTAAAGAACAATCAGAAGAGATATTTTTTATATGGAAGACAATTACAAAATACTTCAGTTATTTTCATAGAGGCATGAGATATCAATGTTCTACTATACTAGTTCAATTACAAAAATATAAATCCATATTTAAGTAAAATAGACCTAGGTCATATTTTGAAATTGTTAAATCCTCATCATGATCATCATCTGCAAAATAAAGAATTTTGCAATCATTATGAGCAACAATTTAAGATTAAATCCTTAAAGTGCATATTATAAAACTATGTCACTTGTTCGCTATTGCGGCATGTGGGTGCTTCCTTAATATGCTCGATTTAGCAGTGGCAGGAAGGGAAGTAATCGTCATTAAACAACCAGAAGTTAAGAATACATGAAAACCCTGAACGAATCCTATTCAATCTCTTTTCCATTTTTCCATTTCAGCGGCCGCTACCTTCAAGGACCAGCTCGAAAGTCTATTCTCAACTATACGATGCTTTTCCTGGTAGCTTGTCTTCAGATTTTCTCGTTCTTTCAAAGGAAAAAAAACTATCCACACCCTTTTCTACGGAAGATTCGTACCAGTCATAGGAGTTTCACACTCAGGTTTCCGTGGGAAGAAGCGGAGAGTTCAATCATTAGAAAATATCTACTCCAGGGGGAAACCTTTGTTAATTGGGAAAACCCCTATTTTTTTCCCTTCAAGATACCACTATTTTGCACTCATCCACAAAATAAAAGCTGTTAAACTGTTATTTCTAGCCTTGCGTTTTGCTCATCCAACTCTCATTGCACACACACACACACACACACACACACACACACACACACACACACACACACACACAAAGATACACAGGAACGACCTGGGAAATTCCTATAACATTGCATTTACCAAAATTTCATTCAAGATATATGTACGTAGTTACAATATCAACAAATTCTGCAGAAAGTAATGTGGCGACTATATATTTATTTGTTCTTCCAATCAGCGCGTCTTAGCTACGAGGTTGTTAGTACAAGAATTATGCCAACTGAGAATCGGAAACGATTACGAGTCTGCGCTGCCGTAGTTAATATGCAATCAACCATCATGTAATATTTTAAAGATTATTTTAATCCTACTATTATTATATAAGTATCCGCACAAATTAGTGGTAGTGAATTTCATCCCACAATGCCTATATAGAATACTCAAAACCTCCCATCATGTATTCCGAAAAATGGCATACGATTACTTGAAAGCCTACACCGAAGAACTCTACGAAAATGAACAGCTAACTATGAAAAAATCTAAAAATGCTGGACTAGTGCTTCAGCTCATGAGTATTCCATAGAATTTAGAAATGGACCATTTGCAACTAACTATAACAAATTGTGCAGACACAATAAAGACATTTTAAAACGGTTAAGGGAAAACGAAAATAGAAGATTTAATAGAACAGCCTTTGAAACAATATTATCCAACACAGAATTTGAAAGTGTGAGCTTTGCATTGAGTTTCCAACCTGAATTAAAAACATATCATTAACACAACAATAATTAAGAACCACAAATATCATATTTCCTCAAACACTTCATTAGACAGACAACAAAACCGGCTTACAGAAACGGCACACAAACTTAGCCATAAATAAATATGTCGTCATCACTAGCTTAGGCAAAGAGAACTCACTTTTATTACGAATAAGACTCAAACATCTATGACGAAAAATCAAGGACACAAAGAATTAAACAAATCAATTAGAATGTGATTGATAACGAACAGAAACAATGATCAAAATATATTATATATAATTCTTTATAAAAATACAGATTTTATGGATTACCAACCTCTAATATCTGTGATGGTAAGATCCGCGCCATATATTTCGACTTCAGATCATGAAACAGTTCAACCTACATATAAAGATATCAGACAACTTTCTTTTTTCTGTTGACGTTCATGGCTCCTCCAAAACGCCCACGTCCATTTAGCACTTAGTAAGGTTTCTCCTCTCACCATCCTTCTCAATCCATAGATAGTTATATGACTCAATTTCCCACAGTCTCACTTGCCTTCAATATGTCCTGGAAGTATTAAATTCTCCAATTACACTTTCCTCATGATGTGGATTATTTGGCTAGGAAAAAAGAAGGAGATGGGAAACAATTGCTTCTTTTTTGTAATCAATTCACTCCAACCAATGCGATAATGTCACTAAAACACAAGGGACTTTTGAGAGTGAAATTTGAATGAACAAACTTTCGAAGGAAGCGAAAACCCAGTCCTAAACAGGAAACAAGGAACGAGGAATAAAATTATACTCCTGTTAAAAGAGACAGGGAAGGAGTTTGAACTGGACGATAGGCTAACTCATCTACTACTGTGGAAAACATACATAGTTAGAATTTCAGAGTTTATGTGAAGATTTTAGAAGTACAGAGTTGAAAACGAAGATTAATTTGTTGACATGGATACGGATACCTACAATGAAAAATAAAGATTTTATTCAATGATAAAAAAATAGACAAACGTAAAGTATTTTCCGAAAGAGAAACATTCAGCAAATAGTTTACTAAATTATTTAATAAGAAGGATACATTTTTCGGAAATAAAAGCGAAAATATCCAGAATTTATTGCCTGCCAAAACTCAAAGATCAATCTACGATGCGACTTATCATATTTTGTGTTGAAAATACACTTTATGGACAATCGAAAAGATAGCGAAATGTTATCCGAACACATTGGAACAATAAGAGTCACATATTAAAATTTTCCGAAGTTTTTTCTAAAAGCTAAAGTAGATAATATAAAAAATAAATGCAAGGGTAAGTTAGTTTTTAATTCGTTATAAGACATCTGTAAAAAATAGTTTAATAAAGAAATGTGAAGTAAAATAAAAATCCTACCAGTCACTATCGATACATAAAAGTTTAAGCAGATTATCAAGAAATTATATTTCAACCCCTTGAATAATTCACGGTTTTCCTGTTTGAAATTTCTGATGAACCGTAATTATTTCGTTAATGATTGCATAAGCTAATGGCGAGTTCCCCGACAATAAAATATCCGTAGAAATCCCCCTTTGTTGGATATATGAGATTAACAACTTTAACAAAATATTGGAAAGACAATCATAAATACGAATGTTTGTCATTAAATCAGAAACTACAAATAAACAGATTTGAAATTGGTAACGTTTTCATTTCATTGAAAAAGACGTTAAATACTTCTGTCATCTTTCTTTGCTTTCTTTTTCTTATTGAAAACAAGTAGCTTCTCAGTTCGTTTTTTTTTCCTGTTTACCAACGCGATTTAATTAGAATATTCTATTATCTATGATGCATTGGCAGGGTTGCAACAGTCATGCTAAATAATTCGTCGTGTCTTTTTGTCCATTATTTCATTTTATGACTGAAACCAAGTAGTGTCGTTGATATGTATTATCTCTTCTCACGTGATTTAGAACGGAAGAGTCCACTATTTATGTGGTTTCATCAGAAGACGCTAAACATTTCTATATTTCTTTCTTTTTTTTTCAATGAATCCAAGTAGAGTTTCTGATATGTATCGTACTTCCACGCGATCAAAGCGAATTAGTCCATTATTTATTATATACTGACACGACGTAACGGTCGTGCTAACTATGGGAGAGACAAACACAAGTATAAGAAGATAGGCAGACATTCTAATTACCAATGGACTCGCCTTTTGGCATCGTTCCAGCTTGCCTTTTCTTAAAATTTATTGCTTCCGACAATTTCCAAAATATTTCACCTAAACCACCACCATCATCATCATCATCATCCCCTTGACTTTTTAATCGTAGGGCGGATCCGAATGCCGAAGCCACACTAAGTCTTTTACACAACAGTCTTTTAACGACAGCCATCAGAACTTCTGGTACAGTCATACCTGTCCATCCTTCAGCATTGTCAAAATTGACATTTGCCCCTCCAGATTCTTGTCAGTTTTCGCGTTGGCGTCATTTCCTACGTCCACCTTCGACGGTGCCTTTCATGATGGTCTTGCATAGTCTGTCGTGTCTTGTAATGTGTCAAAACCATGCCATTTGTCTCCATTTGACTATAGCACGAAGAGGTTCCTAGTGCCCCACAAAAATGTCATCCCTTTCCCGCACAAACTCATTGGTTTTTTGTTCCCAATAGAAAATGCCAAGGAGTCTTCTAATGCATTTGTTCTCAAACGTTTGGAGCCTTCTCTCTGTATCTGCCAACAATGTCCACGTTTCACATCCATATAAGAGAATGGAGGCTACCACAGATTTGTACAGTCTGTACTTTGTTCGAAAGCTGATTTCTACTCCTCCATATACTTGTGAATTTGGCAATCCCTGCGGCAATCTATGTGCAGATTTCTGAGTTGCAGGTACCAACTTTAGGCAAAATTTCTCTATTAATATATCAGCTCAAAACAATATTACTTGTAGATAATATAAATGAACAAAACAAAATGTAACATGCAGTCGAATTTATTTATGACACAGTAGCAATACATTGCCTTTACTTAATATAATGTTGAACCGTTCTGAGACCAATTAAGAACTAAAGGTCTATGGAAAATGGAACAATATATCTGATATATTCTTTTATTCAGATTCCAACAGAATAAAATCGGAAATAATTATGTTTCTGCTCAAGGGCGCACGTTTTATTGCCGTCGATATGTACATAATGGAGAAAAATACATTGGAAATACTATTAAATGCAATATCCTGATAATTTCATATGTTACTGTAAAGAGGACAGCTTACAATATCTACATAAACAAAAAATAAGATAAAACAATAAACAGCATTGATGAAACTTCACAGACAATGCTATCTAACAACGCAATAACGAATACACCTGAAAAGAATTTATCTAAATTTAGTGTAAAACTTGTTACAGCAACTTCAAAAACAATGGAAATTAATTAGCACCAAAGAAATTAACAACATTAAACCTGAAGCAGACATTTACAAAACAGAACGTAAAAATTCCCCTAAAATACATCGTTGAATCTTGTATAAATTCAAATAAACTATTATATGAACACAAAAGATATATTTTGTAAAACAATACACTCAGTGCATTCGAAATTTGTAAATCATAGGTCTGACCATATTATAGATTACAGTTTTAATTAGAAAATATTGTAATTTATAGACGGAAAACTGTATTGAAAGTACGTTAATTTCACAAATCCCGGCTATAAATTTGCGCGCTTGGGTTTATAGCACATCCCCTTACCTTAAAAAAATGTTTATACAATTAGATAGGACGTCACACATTATGAAATGTACAAAGTCCGACAATTATTTTTAAGACTTTTTTTTTTCTGTTTACACATTGTTTTTATAGATACAAATATTTAAGTAAATGCTCTGTTTTATAATAAACAGTATTAACAACATTTACCGGCCTGAATGTCCGAGAAATTTTCATAAAAATTATGCGTCAATCGGTATAAGAAACCCATGGGAAATTGTAGTTTAAAAACAATAAAATCGACTTTGCTAACTGAAACGCTCCACTTTGGCAAAATCTGTAAAAGCACGTCAGGCTATATGACGGTTCCGTATAGGATACAGGTTCGATTTCTGTCGGAGGAAGCATATTTTCTATGACAATTTCTTGGACATTCAGGCCGGTAAATGTTGTTAATACTGTTTATTATAAAACAGAGCATTTTCTTAAATATTTATATCTATAAAAACAATGTATAAACATAAAAATGTCTTAAAACAATTAGATATGTAAATACAGTGTATGATAACTAAAAGCAATAACAATACAAACAAAAACTTCAGATCTGAAAAGCTTAATAAGACCTGATACGTTAAACATTTAAATACATTGGTTGTTCAAATTAACAGTTAAATTTGAGCGTCCCTGTATTTTTAACGATTTCTATATTAACTGTACAGAGCTATTGATTGTTGATATAAAAATCAACACTACATTGTTGATTGCATTTTCATGCTTTAAGCGATCTTCATGTGCTCTGAAAAATACGTAAGGCGTAGGAATGCTAAAATTGATTTCTATGCCAGTACTGTTTATATCTAGAAATTCTCTATTTCTGATACCGACATTTCTTCCTTCATAAATACAGCAGATTTTAAGTAAGATATTTAAATACATACAGTTTAACCCGGATATAAGAGAGTTGTCGGGACCGGAGAAGAAGTCTTTTATATCCGGGTTTCTCTTATATCCGCGTTTCTCTTATATCCGGTTTACACTGTATAACAGTTATGGCAACTCTTCTTCATAAAAAATATAAACAGCTTACTAGCTACTAGAGTTTTCACTATGGGATCTTCAGGCTGGTTTGATTATTTTTCAGACAAACGAAATCCCCAAGAAAGAAAGTAAAATTATGATAAAACAAACATACAAGAATGGCACAAACAAAATGGTACTTGACAAGAGAAATACGCGGGAAATCTACTTTACCAATGAAAAAAAAATAGTACAAAAATAAACAAATACCTATATTTTCTTTTCTCCGCCATCCTTAATTTTCTGAGGAAGATTAAATAATGAGTAATAATTATACAACTACATGATATATTTTACATTAATTATAATTATTATTAATTATGTCAAATTAAATCAGTTATATATCGGCAGTATGTTTCGATTTTAAATTTAATTAAAATAAAAAGAATGATTAATGAGTTGTATTTACAGACAAAATTATATGCCTTGGTATTATATGCCTTACTTATCTTCTTTTTTATACAAAATACGGCCGTTACACTTTACAGTGTTCTTCCAATTCTGTACGCGTACAGTCGAATTAAAACCCTACATTTCAATCCGGGTAGACTGACCTCATTCAGTTTCCATTGGTTATATTTCATATCATTTACTATTATAAGGATTCTTTTTTTTAATTCTAAAGAATCTATTTAATTATATAAAACCAAGTAAGGCAATATAGTCACTAAGACGCAAGGGTTTACTGAGATTAAGAAAATATGAGAATAATTACTAAATTATTAAGACAGTATATTAAAAGAACAGGAATTACGATCATAATTGACAGTAAAATAAGAATCTGGAAGAGATTACCACAAGCAAGACGTGGGAGAGAAGAAACTGTTCGCATAGAACTTAAATTATAAGACCTTGCCACCAATCTAGTACTGAGCTTAAATTCATAAAGTCTAGTTAAGCAAGACGAAAGTACATCAGAATAATTGCTATGAACACATTTATAGAAACGGCATTACGTTAGTGTTGTGGAAAAATAACTGAAAACGAGAAGCCAGGCCACATACTCCTTTGTATTTTTTTCTCAAATCTGTAAATACATGACAGAAGAACCAGACCGTAAGTGATAGAAATATCTAATGAATTGTCGATCATAAATTCACATTTACGTCATTTGCTCTGAGTAATTGACTGAAAGGGTTGTTTATGTTATAGATGCTTATCTGGCAGGTGTAAGTTCAATCCTTGTTCTCTTAGTTTCGAGGATTTCAGTTCGATAAAGGAACAGGAAAAAAAAGGAGAATTAGGCGCGTATGTCGTTGCCTTAAAATAACTTTTGGGAGATTTAGCTTTCCTTTATATTACTTCGAAATAATGTGCTATTTGTGTCTATTATCAATCACTATACCTGTTTTCACGGAATATGTATGGGACATGATGATGTACTGAATTAACAGTTGAGTATTTCAATTAGATAAAGTAACAGTCAAAGAAGAATTAAGCGAGTATGCCGTTGCCTTAAAATTATTTTGGGAGATCTAGCTTGCCTTTATATTAAGTCAAAATAATGTGCTATTTGAATCCAATGTCATTCCCGTTCAAATCGCCTTCATACAACAGAAAGAACGTGTACTGTTCAAGCAAAGTAATATCCGCCCATATTATGCTTATACTGATTAAAATACAATGATTGTTCAGCAGTATTATTGACCGCTGTCATCACTACATCTGTCTTCACTGAATATGTTTAGGACATGATAATGTACTGAATTAATACTTGCTAGTTACATGAAATAGTATTTCTGTAATTATATCACCCCAGGTAAGGCTATAAAGTCGCTAGCTGATCTTAAGAGTAAAAAAACGTCACCAAAGAGAAAGGACAATGAAGAACGGAGTTAATGTTTTAAGATCGTTACTGACAACAAAGATAGAGGCTGGAAGTGAGTTCCGTACTTGGGAAAGGCGCAAGGGAAAAAGCCTTTAACATAGAATTTTACAATTACAACTGTAAAAAGATGGAACCTGTCCGCCAATCTAGTACTGCGCTTAGGTTCTAGCAAAGAGTAAGGCTCAGTAGAACAACTGTCATGAAAATAACTATTGAGAACTTATCAGAAAACTGTATTACGGTGGTGAAAAAGTGCTTGAAGATTCTTCAAGAATCTTTAGACATATTGCAGATGCACTTGGCCAGATAAAGACAACAATATTCAAAGCACGTACGCATAGTAGAAAAAAATAACGTTACAAGACTCTGGAAAGTAAAAGTGTCTTGCACAATACTGGGAACCAATTCTCCTAGCAGCAAACACAGCAACTGACTCCATATAACTGTTCCAATTCCTGTCAGTTGTTGCATCGAAATTGGTTACTCTCTTGGAGGTCAGCATCAGCCATGCTGATGTAAGGTAAAAAAAATTATCTAAGATAATTAAAGTCGAACACTATTTACATTATTCGAACTAGTGTCCTCAACTTTTTCGCCATATGTATTACAAAGTTTCGGCCGTTGTACGCTCGGGCCTTCTTCAGGTGGTTGAAAATCGAACTGAATCCTTTATTTCTTTCACTGGGGTAAACCGTTCTAGTTCCACGTGCCATATCTAATGGATGTCAGTTATCTCCTGTTAATTCCCCACTCAAATTCCTCCACCGCCTTAACCAGGTATTGAACTCACACTCTTTTGTATCCTGTCACTGCATATAACTAACGCCTTTATCCACTGTTCCATGTGTCCTTGACGACATCTGTGCGTGAATTTCTGGGTATTATAAACCTAATGACTTTAACAACTATTTTTACCAGTGCTCATATTACAATTTTTGCTGATATCATATATGTTTTTAGCAAAGCTCATATTTCAATTTTTGTTGTTATTAACGCTTTTCTCTGGCACTCCTTATTACTAGTGCCCATATTGTATTCATTTCTATTCTTGCTCGGCTCAGGAGATTTTTGTCGCCTAGAATAGCGTACAGCAGCCGAAATGTTGTAATAAATATGGCAACAAAGATGAGGATAATAGTCCGAATAATGTAAATAGTGTACATAATACCTCATCTCAGAAATATACACAGATACAAAAATCGAGCAGTTGAATTTTTGACGCGTTAACATTAACAAGTCATTTCTTACCACAATTAATAAAAGTCTGAAGTTCAATTTTTGAAATTAAAGACCAGCTTGACTTACGAACTGATCAGCCATACTATT
The DNA here is from genome assembly GCA_903632075.3 of Acanthosepion pharaonis. Classification (NCBI taxonomy): domain Eukaryota; kingdom Metazoa; phylum Mollusca; class Cephalopoda; order Sepiida; family Sepiidae; genus Acanthosepion; species Acanthosepion pharaonis. The sequence continues at coordinate 177,336 of CAHIKZ030002161.1, forward strand.
AAAAGTAAATAATTGTGTCACCAGCATTGAAACGGAGACGAGTACTGATGACATCGGGAAGTAGTTGATAAATTTTATGAACAATGTAAGTTCGACACTATAGCTATGATTGTTACCTGCATTTATAGAGAAATATCTAAAAGAATGGCAGATCAGGGCAACCTTCATTTCGCGATTTAATAAAGACATATTTAATCACGTCAAAAATTAGGCCAGAGACACTATAAACCTTCAAATTCTAGCGAAGGCTACATGTCAAATTCTGTCAATCACCTTCAAGATAACTAAAGCAACAGTATCAGGTTCACTATTTTTATCTAGTAGTAGCCATTTGATACATTGGCGGTTGACCTAGCGAAACGAAAGCCATATTGTTTGCCTGAAAAAAACAACTGCGATATGAGATGCTTAAACACCTTATAATTAGTTTGGATTAGAGCTTCAAACGCTTTGCTAAAGAGATTTAGAAGACTAATAAGTCGACTAATTCTTACTCACACACACACACACACACACACACACACACACACACACACACACACACACACACACACATATATATATATATATATATATATATATATATATATATATACATATATATTCAGTTACTATCTTCCAGCACAGTTTCTTTGTGTAATGTGACTCATTTGGGAGTCTGTAATGATCGTTCTGCATAACTTCCTCTTCTTTGAAATTCTAATAAAGATTTCCCATTAAAGGTACCATTATCTTCATTACTTAACATTTTATTCACTCCACTATTTCATCAGTTACTCTCAGCCTGTCTCTAGGCTGAGGTCACCGTCGTCTCTATACCCCCACATCACACATGCGCACCCTACATACCCCCGTTCCTGAGTGTGATCGACTAACATTATAAACGTTGCGGCATTGTTTTTTATGATCAACATCCTCACGACTGTAACATGAATTGCCAGTGTGAGATCATGTATACTCTTGTGCAAATTAATTGAAACCACTGCTTTAGTTTCCTTTCTTTCAGCATACGGTAAGTTTTGATCCACTGGAGTGTCAGTGCATAATCTTTTTTTTTTTTTTTTTAGATTATGTCATTTGCAGTGGTGTGCAGTAATATGAATTTATTTTCGGGGTGTATGATGAAATTTGTTTGATCTTGAAAAATATTGCGTCATCCGTAATTGCATCAGATTTTTATAATGGCCAGACACTATTGTTTCGACTGTTGATTAGTTGTCCAACAGCCATTGTCTGCGATGGACGTTACTCCAAGGAAGTGTACGAAAATTGCAACGCACTGTCAAGTGGGCAAATCAAAGTATAGATTGACCCAGAAACTCTCCTGATTTAAATCCAATCAGGAATCTGTGTTCAAATTGCAAGGAACGACATTGTGGAATAGACATACGAAGCACTAATATGTGCACTGGGTCATATTTCATTGGAAGCATATTTCAAGGAAGTGTACGAAAAATGTAACACTGCACAAACACACTGGCAAGCCTTACCAGAGTGCAAATCAAAGTATATAGACTGGCACGGAATGTCTACTGATTTAAATCCAATCGAGAATCTATGGTCAATCTGCAAGGAACGACGTCCTGGAATAGACACACGAAGTACTAACATGTGCACTGCGGCATGTTTCATTAGAAAAATTCGAAAAACAAACTATAACGGAATTATTAATTTTGATTCAATTAATTTGCACAATTGCTTTCGGTGGTTTGGACAGACCCCAGTTGAACTATGTAACTATATTTTTTTTTGACTGTCTGCTGTAAAATCCGCGTGCAATGACTATTTAGGGTGTATGATATTAGTGTGATATTTTCTATATGTTCAAACAAACTGGTTCAAAATTGTGAATTAAGAAAATACGATGGCTTATTTGAATGAATGATAATTGGATACACTTATTTCTTTCTTATTTCGGGCATTCATAAAAGCTGCAAAGTTACATTTTGTGACTTGATTGTAAGTAGAAGAAATGGGCGCAGTTGATTATGCGAAGGTGTGAAGAGAATCTGTACTCGCTTTTTTCACCTTGCTCATATGGCAAAGTTTACAGAGGAGGCACGGTGAAGTAATGGATAGCGGCTTGGATTGAGGAATTCCACTTACATGCTAATACCCTTGAGAAAGGTGTGAATCCTCTAATTCTCACTCCAGCTATGGGTAAATAGCAGGACAGACGAGCTTCTATAGCCTTGGATGTTAAATGGTCTAGGAGAAGGACAACTTTGAATTCAAACACGAAGTGAATCCCCTAAAGCGGATGGACGGCACTTTGTGGTACCTTCCGGCAACTCCTGCAGCTGTGCCGTTACCAATCAGTTTTATCCTCTCGTTTGGACTCTGCTAGCTAGGCCGAGAGGGGGAACTACACGTCCGAGCAGCCCTAGTTCTCCGTATATCCCACCCAGGCTCGAGACGGACGGATGCCGGCGACGACAAGTTCACGGAGCCAGACGCTGAGATCTGATCCCAGCAAAGGCAATAAAAAGAGAAAGTTTTGTTTTGGAATTCTGGGATCGGAGTCAGGTTATTTAAGCCGTTCTCATTCCCTTCAATTGATTGATTCGAAAAGGGATTTTATTCGTTTTCTGACACAGAGTAAAAGATATATAACTACCTATTTAGCCAGATATATAGATATTTTTTTGTTTTAATATTTCTGATTATCTTAAAAGAACTGAAATGCTTTTATTGATATAAAAGACTATATATCTTTCCAATACAGTGTTAGCTAATTAAGTTAACCACGAGTTGGATTGAAAGAATCGATTTAGTGTTGTAAATATAGAATTTCATTCTTTGCAACGTTATGAGAAACATTTTCGATATCCCCCGGCCAAAGAATGCGTCAGTTATTAACTTGCTATAAATTGTGGACGCCTTCAATGGCCCAAGAAAAACCAAGTTACCCGGAATAAATTGATGGCTTTTTAACCGGATGCGCGTCGGCATAGGTAAACAAAAGCATTATTTATGTTATTATATATACGAGAATTGTCTTACAACAAAAATAGTTACACTTACGCCTTACTCACACACAAGGATCAGTTTCCAAGTCACAAACAAGTGAAAACCTTTCATGCGTTTTTTTCAAAGAAATCGAATTATTTTCATTTATAATATAGGCTTAACACAGTTTTTCGATACTAATATATATATATATATATATATATATATATATATATATATATATGTGTGTGTGTGTGTGTGTGTGTAAACAGATAGCAGAAACACAAAGAAAGGAGAGCAAGAAAGGAGAGCAAGAAACAGAGATATGTTTGAAGTTCACTCTGTCAAATGTTACTTATCTTCGCAATGAGTCATTCCTAATGGGAAAATTTGCATTACTCAGTTTCCATTATACGTTGTTCTTGAACCAGACGGATCATATTGATACTCAAAGGAAGCATTTTTTAACACATTATTTGTCTTCTGTAATATATGCAACAATTTATGCAGTAGTGACATAAAGTGGCAGATAAAGTTGGGAAGCAAAACGATGGTGTAATAAAAATAGTAAAAGAAAGTACATTTAAAAAGCAAACAGTTTGTGTCGGAATGGCTAAAATTTATGCGCCAAATACTTTCACAATCTCTGGTCATATATTCAAAGAGGCGCCTGCCATCGAAGTATGGCGAATGTTCCATCTCTGACCTCAATGCATGCTACCGGGTCCTGTCCTGAAGTACCTCACAGTTTTCACGTAAATTTCATTTTCTGTGATGTCAGTGAACACTCATTGCTACTTTTTTGATGTCAACGAATACTCGTTGTCACTTTCGTAATGCTCGTTGTAGTAGAGACTTTTTTTTATCGCAGATACATCTGTATTTCGCGGTTGAATAATACTGGTGTCAGAAGCGTTTGCACTAATAATACTTGCTCGATAATACTTCTCGAACAGTAATCTATATATTGAACTAGTAGATTGGGATCTGATAAGTTTTTAGCCATCCTTGATTACAGCATTTTTGGCTTGTTTAATAACATCTCTTACTTTTTCAGATGATACCGTGTTAGTATCAAGCTCCAGAAAATACCAGACTCCCGACTCCATGCACTATATTTACAAGAGTAATCATGGATTTATTGCTGCCATATCTAAGCTGGTACTTCCAAATCCTCAATGTCCAACGTTGACAGCATCCAAACGCGACTACGTGGTTGATGTATTATTCTTCCACTCGACGATTGTTACCGCATAGATGAAACAAATTCAAGATGTTTGGACGAGTTACATTCATTAGTTCTACCAGCTCAAACCTTCACAGATAGGGCTCTGTATACCATGTTCATGGTGGCAACTCATCCCCATTGCTTTCCTGTTCCTTTGATATAGAGTAATTTCCACTCAGCTTGCTTTCTGTGAAACAAACCATTGTTCTCTTCAATTCAAAGTCAATCGCTCTCTATCCTACACGTTCTCATCATGTTCACTTACCTCATTTTCACTCTGTACCAACAATCTCTTTCAGTATCCCTCTCGCTTCAGTAGCTATTTGGTCTTACACAGGCTAAACAAACAGTATAGAAATATATATTGTTATTAAGATTTTCTCTACCAATTTTAAATTTTGATAATCGTTCTAGTTTTTTACCTTTCCATAACGGTTGAATAAATTTAGTGGAAAGACACATCTTTGTTTTAAAGATTTTAAGTTTTAAAATTATTATAAGGTAAAACAATAATTTTTGTATCATATCATAGGAATGTTTCATTGTTATACCCTTTATGTTATCAGCTTGTTTTTTGTCTTTCTTCTTCTATTTCTTCTTCTGTTTATCGTGTCTCTTCAGGGTGTGGGCCTTAGCAGCCAAGTCTCCCTCACTCCCGTCTCACTATTCATTCTTACACGCTCGTCAGGTAAGTGGTTCCATAGCTTTTCTTACCCCTTACTATAACCCGTGAGTCTACCTTCATTATTTGTACAAAAGATTTCAGCCATATCTTCCTCAATATAAATACAAATAACCTTTCAGATTTCATTATCCTTAAAACTGCCTCGTTGCTTCATCTCGCTATCCAGAGAATTCTCAGTATCCTATTGTAAAACCACATGCCCGTTACGTACACTTTGTTTGTGTTATTTTGTTTTTTGTTTTCTTTTTTTTTGTTTTGTTTTTTTCTTCTATGGGGTGATTATCCAGCATTTTAAGAAGATTC